>JAJGRX010001025.1:600000-983078 GCA_025461125.1 Carex kokanica | reverse complement strand
AATGACTCAATACAGGGAATTCTCATAGGCGGCTGTATGCTGAAATACTCCAAATTACAGGGTGGCCGAAATTCAAAAAATGAAAAGAAGATGTTACCCTGGGACTTCTAATATGCCGCTGTATACTAGGATACAGCAAAATTAGGACTGAACAAAATTAACAAGAGAAAGAAAACTGACTTAATACAAGGAATTCTCATAGAAAGTTAAACCAATCAAAAGATATAAAGGAGGTTCATGGCTAAAGGGAAAGATGTAAGAGTCAGAGTTTTTTTGGAATGTACTAGTTGTGTTCGAAGAAGAATCAATAAGAAATCAATGGGTATTTCTAGATATATTACTCAAAATAATCGTTCTAATACACTCAATTTATTAGAATTGAGAAAATTTTGTCGCTATTGTAACAAACATACGACTCATAGGGAAATAAAATAAAGAAATAGATCAAAGAAAACAAATTAATTTTGTCGCTATTGTAAACATACGCTATTGTAACTAACACATGGACTCAACATATCAAATAAACATACGCTATTGTAACTAACACATGGACTCCTCATATGCCGATGTATGCTAGGAGACAGCAAAAACGGAGTGAACAAAAATTAACAAGAGAAAGAAAAAGGGACTCAATACAGGGAATTCTCATAGGCGGCTGTAAGCTGAAATACTCCAAATTACCGGGTGGCCGAAATTCGAAAAAATGAAAAGGAGATGTAGCACAGGAACTTCTAATATGCCGTTATATCCTGGCATACAGCAAATTGGGACTGAACAAAAATTAACAAGAGAAAGAAAAAGGGACTCACTACAGGGAATTCTCATAGTCGGCTGTATGCTGAATACTCCAAATTACCGGGTGGCCGAAATTCAAAAAAATGAAAAGGAGATGTAACACAGAGGCTTCTTATATGCCGCTGTATGCTAGGACACAGCAAAATGCGTTGTAAACAAAAATTAACAAGAAAAATAAAACAGACTAAATACAGGTAGTTCTCATAGGCGGCTGTAAGCTGAAATACTCCTAATTACGGATGGCCAAAATTTGAAAAAAATGAAAATGAGATGTAACACAGGACTTCTCATATGCCGCTGTATGCTGGGACACAGCAAAATGTGTGTGAACAAAAATTAACAAGAAAAATAAAAACGACTCAATACAGGGAATTCTCATAGGCGGCTGTATGCTGAAATACTCCAAATTACATGGTGCCCGAAATTCAAAAAATGAAATGGAGATGTCACACAGGGACTTCTCATATGCCGCTGTATGCTGGGACACAACAAAATTGGGACAAACAAAAAAAACAAGAGAAAGAAAAACGGACTCAATACAGGAAATTCTCATAGGCGGCTGTATGCTGAAATACTCCAAATTACCGGGTGGCCGAAATTCAATAAAATGAAAAGGAAATGTAACGCAGGAGACTTCTCATATGCCGCTGTATGCTGGGACAGAGCAAAATACGGAGTGAACAAAAATTAACAAGAAAAAGAAAAACGGACTCAATACAGGGAACTCTCATAGGCCGCTGTATGCTGAAATACTCCAAATTACCGGGTGGCCGAAATTCAAAAAAATGAAAAGGATATGTAACACAGCGGCTTCTCATATGCCGTTGTATGTTGGGATGCAACAAAATGCGTAGTGAACAAAAATTAACAAGACAAAGAAAAACGGACTAAATACAGGTAATTCTCCTAGGCGGCTGTATACTGAAATATTTCCAATTACAGGGTGGCCGAAATTCGAAAAAATGAAAAGGAGATGTAATACAGGAACTTCTCATTTGCTACTGTATGCTGGGAGACAGCAAAATTGGGACTGAACAAAAATTAACAAGAGAAAGAAAAAGGGACTCAATACAGGGAATTCTCATAGGCGGCGGTATGCTGAAATATTCCAAATTACAGGGTGACCGAAATTTGAAAAAATAAAAAGGAGATGTCACACAGGAACTTCTCGTCTGCCGCTGTTTGCTGGGACACAGCAAAATTGGGATTGAACAAAAATTAACGAAAGAAAAAAAACGCACTCAATATTGAGAATTCTCATAAGCGGCTGTATGCTGAAATACTTGAAATTACTGGGTGGCTGAAATTCAAAAAAATGAAAAGGATATGTAACACAGGGACTTCTAATATGCCGTTGTATGCTGGGATACAACAAAATTGTGACTGAACAAAAATTATCATGAGAAAGAAAACGGGACTAAATACAGGAAATTCTCATAGGCGGCTGTATGCTGAAATACTCCAAATTACTGGGTGGCCGAAATTCAAAAAAATGAAAATGAGATGTTATACAGGGACTTCCCATATGCCGCTGTATGCTGGGACACAGCAAAATTGGGACTCAACAAAAATTATCAAGAGAAAGAAAAGGGACTCAATACAGGGAATTCTCATAGGCGGCTATATGCTGAAATACTCCAAATTACTGGGTGGCCGAAATTCAATAAAAAAAGGGGAGATGTTACACAGGGACTTCCCATATGCCTCCATATGCTGGGACACAGCAAAATGCGGAGTGAACAAAAATTAACAAGAAATAGAAAAAAGGACCCAATATAGAGAATCTCATAGGCGGCTTTATGCTGAAAAACTCCAAATTACAGGATGGCTGAAATTCGAAAAAATGAAAAACTATTGTAACATAGGGACTTCTAATGCCGCTGTATGCCGGGATACAGCAAAATTGGGACTGAACAAAAATAAACAAGAGAAAGAAAAGTGACTCAATACAAGGAATTCTCATAAGCGGCTGTTGTATGTTGAAATACTCCAAATTACCGGTGGCCGAAATTCAAAAAAATGAAAAGGAGATTTAACACAGGGACTTCTCATATGCCGCTATATGCTGGGACACAGCAAATTGGGACCTGAACAAAAATTAACAAGAGAAAGCAAAAAGGCCTCAATACAGGGGAATTATCATAGGCGGCTGTATGCTGAAATACTCCAAATTACTTGGTGGGTCGAAATTCGAAAAAATGAAAATGAGATGTAAACACATGGACTCCTCATATGCCGCTGTATGCTAGGACACAGCAAAATACGGAGTGAACAAAATTAACAAGAGAAATAAAAAGGGACACAATACAGGGAATTCTCTTAGGCGGCTGTATGCTGAATTACTCCAAATTACCGGGTGGCCGAAATTCAAAAAAATGAAAATGAGGTGTAACACAGGGACTTCTGATATGCCGCTGTATGCTGGGACATGACAAAATGCGGAGTGATCAGAAAATTAACAAGAAAAAGAAAAAGCGACTCAATACAGGGGAATTCTCATAGGCGGCGGAATGCTGAAATATTCCAAATTACAGGGGGTCCGAAATTCAAAAAAATGAAAAGGATATGTAACACAGGGACTTCTCATATGCTGTTGTATGCTGGGACGCAGCAAAATGCTTAATGAACAAAAATTAACAAGAAAAAGAAAAACAGACTAATGCAGGTAATTCTCATAGGCGGCTGTATACTGAAGTACTTCAAATTACAGGGTGGCCGAAAATTCGAAAAAATGAAAAGGAGATGTAACACAGGAGCTTCTCATTTGCTGCTGTATGCTGGGATACAGCAAAATTGGGACTGAACAAAAATTAATAATATAAAGAAAAATTGACTCAATACAGGGAATTCACGTAGGAGGCTGTATGCTGAAATATTCCAAATTACAAGGTGACCAAAATTCGAAAAAATGAAAAGGAGATGTCACACAGGAACTTCTCGTCTGTCGCTGTATGCTAGGACACAACAAAATTGGGATTGAACAAAATTAACGTGAGAAAAAAAAACGCACTCAATATACAGAATTCTCATAGGCGGCTGTATGCGGAAATACTTCAAATTACTGGGTGGCTGAAATTCAAAAAAATGACAAGGATATGTAACACAGGGACTTCTAATATGCTGGCATACAGCAAAATTGGGACTGAACAAAAATTATCATGAGAAAGAAAACGGGACTCAATACAGGGAATTCTCATAGGCGGCTGTATGCTGAAATACTCCAAATTACTGGGTGGCCGAAATTCAAAAAAATGAAAAGGAGATGTTACACTGGGACTTCTCATATGCCGCTATATGCTGGGACACAGCAAAATTGGGACTCAACAAAAATTATCAAGAGAAATAAAAATGGACTCAATACATGGAATTCTCATAGGCGGTTGTATGCTGAAATACTCCAAATTACAAGCGGCCCGAAATTCAAAAACATGAAAAGGAGAT
Organism: Carex kokanica; assembly: GCA_025461125.1. Lineage (NCBI taxonomy): Eukaryota > Viridiplantae > Streptophyta > Magnoliopsida > Poales > Cyperaceae > Carex > Carex kokanica. Next base: position 978,842 of record JAJGRX010001025.1, on the reverse strand, counting down.
ATAACACAGGGACTTCTCATATGCCGCTGTATGCTGGGATATAGCAAAATTGGGACTGAACAAAAATTAACAAGAGAAAGAAAAAGGGATTCAATACTGGGAATTCTCATAGGAGTTCTCATATAGCCGTATGCTGAAATACTCCAAATTACTAGGTGGCCGAAATTCAAAAAAATGAAAAGGAGATGTTACGCAGGGACTTCCCATATGCCGCTGTATGCTGGGACGCAGCAAAATGCGTGGTGAACAAAAATTAACAAGAAAAAGAAAAACATACTAAATACAGGTAATTCTCATAGGCGGCTGTATACTGAAATACTTCAAATTACAGGGTGGCCGAAATTCAAAAAAATGAAAAGGAGATGTAACACAGGAACTTCTCATTTGCTGCTGTATGCTGGGATACAGCAAAATTGGGACTGAACAAAAATTAACAAGAGAAAGAAAAAGGGACTCAATACAGGGAATTCTCATAAGCGGCTGTTGTATGCTGAAATACTCCAAATTACCGGGTGGCCGAAATTCAAAAAAATGAAAAGGAGATGTCACACAGGGACTTATCCTATGATGTTGTATGCTGGACACAGCAAATGCGGAGTGAACAAAAATTAAGAAGAAAAAGAAAAAGGGACTCAATATAGGAAATTCTCATAGGCGGTTGTATGCTAAAATGCTCCGAATTACAGGGTGGCCGAAGTTCAAAAAAATGAAAACGAGATGTAACAACGGTACTTCTAATATGCCGCTGTTTGCTGTTATACAACAAAATTGGTTCTGAACAAAAATTAACAAGAAAAAGAAAAACGGACTGAATACAAGGAAATCTCGTAGGCGGCTGTATTCTGAAATACTCCAAATTACTTGGCGGGCGAAATTCAAAAAAATAAAAAGGAGATGTAACATAGAGACTTCTCATATGCCGCTGTATGCTGGGACACAGCACAATGCGGAGTGAACCAAAATTAACAAGAAAAAGAAAAAGGGACTCATACAGACAATTCTCATAGGCGGCTGTATGCTGAAATATTCTAAATTATCGGCTTGACGAAATTCAAAAAAATGGAAAGGAGATGTAACATAGAGACTTCTCATATGTCGCTGTATGCTGGGACACAGCAAAATGCGGAGAAAACAAACATTTACAAGAGAACGGAAAATGGACTCAATATAAGGAATTCTCATAGGCGGCTATATGCTGAAATATTCCAAATTACAACGTAGCCGAAATTCAAAAAAATGAAAAGGAGATGTAATGCAGAGACTTCTATTATGCCGCTGTATACTGGGATATAGCAAAATTGAGACTGAACAAAAAATTAACAAGAGAAAGAAAAGGAGACTCAATACAGGGAATTGTCATAGGCGCTGTCTGCTGAAATACTCCAAATTACTGGGAGCCCGAAATTTGAAAAAATGAAAAGGAGATGTAACACTGGGAATTCTCATATGCCGCTGTATGCTGGGATACATCAAAATGTGCAGCGAACAAAAATTAACAAGAACAAGAAAAAGGGACTCAATACAGGGAATTCTCATAGGCAGCTGTAGGCTGAATTCCTCCAATTACCGGGTGGTCGAAATTCAAAAAAAAATGAGATGTAACACAGGGACTTCTTATATGTCGCTGTATGCTGGGACACAACAAAATGCAAAGTGAACAAAAATTAACAAGAAAAACAAAAAGGGACTCAATTCAGGAAATTCTCATCGGCAGCTCTCTATGCTGAAATATTCCAAATTACAGGGTGGCTGAAATTAAAAAAATGAAAAGAAGATGTAACACAGGGACTTCTCATATGCCGCTGTATGCTGCGACACAGCAAAATGCAGAGTGAACAAATGTTAACAAGAAAAAAAAGGGACTCATTACAGGGAATTCTCATAGGCGGCTGTATGCTGAAATATTCCAAATTACAGGGTGGCCGAAATTCAAAACAATGAAAAGGAGATGTAACACAGGGACTTCTATTATGCCGTTGTATGCTGGGACACAGCAAAATTGAGACTGAACAAAAATTAACAAGAGAAAGAAAAACGGACTCAATACAGGGAATTCTCATAGGTAGAAATACTCCAAATTACCGGGTTGTCGAAATTCAAAAAAATGAAAAAAGATGTAACACAGGGACTTCTATTATGCTACTATATGTGAGGATACAAGAAAATTGAGACTGGACCAAAATTAACAAGAGAAAGAACAAGGGACTCAATACAGGGAATTATCATAGGCGGTTGTATGCTGAAATACTCCAAATTACAGGGCGGCCGAAATTCAAAAAAATGAAAAAAGATGTAACACAAGGACTTCTCATATGCCGCTGTATGCTGGGATACAGCAAAATGCGGAGTGAACAAAAATTAACAAGAGAAAGAAAAATGGACTCAATACAGGGAATTCTCATAGGCGGCTGTATGCTGAAATATTCCAAATTACAGGGTGGCCGAAATTAAAAAAAATGAAAAGAAAATATAACACAGGGACTTCTCATATGACGCTGTATGCTGGGACACAGCAAAATACGGAGTGAACAAATGTTAACAAGAAAAAGAAAAAGGGTCTAATTACAAGGAATTCTCATAGCCGGCTGTATGCTGAAATATTCCAAATTACAGGGTGGTCGAAACTCAAATAAATGAAAAAGAGATGTAACACAAGGACTTCTATTATGCCGCTGTATGCTGGGAAACAGCAAAATTGGGACTGAACAAAAATTAACAAGAGAGAAAAAGGGACTCAATACAGGAAATTCTCATAGGCGGCTGTATGCTGAAATAATCCAAATTAACGGGTTGACGAAATTCAAAAAAATAGAAAGGAGACGTAACACAGAGACTTCTCATATGTCGCTGTATGCTGGGATACAGCAAAATGCGGAGTGAACAAAAATTAACAAGAGCAAGAAAAATGGACTCAAAAATTACAAGGTGCCCGAAATTTGAAAAAAATGAAAAAAAGATGTAACACAGGGAATTCTCATATGCCGATGTATGCTGGATACATTAAAATGCGTAGGGAACAAAAATTGACAAGAACAAGAAAAAGGGACTCAATACAGGGAATACTCATGGGTGGCTGTAGGCTGAATTACTCCAAATTACCGGGTGGCCAAAATTCAAAAAAATGAAAAAGAGATGTAACACAGGAACTTCTATTATGCCGTTTTATGCTGGGACCCAGCAAAATGCAGAGTGAACAACATTAACAAGAGAAAGAAAAATGGCCTCAATACAGGGAATTCTCAAAGGCGGCTGTATGCTGAAATACTCCAAATTAACGAGTTGACGAAATTCAAAAAAATGAAAAGGAGATGTAACACAGAGACTTCTCATATGCCGTTGTTTGCTGGGACACAGCAAAATGCGGAGAAAACAAACCTTTACAAGAGAACGGAAAATGGACTCAATATAAGGAATTCTCATAGGCGGCTATATGCTGAAATATTCCAAATTACAACGTAGCCGAAATTCATAAAATTGAAAAGAAGATGTAATGCAGAGACTTCTATTATGCCGCTGTATACTGGGATATAGCAAAATTGAGACTGAACAAAAATTAACAAGAGAAAGAAAAAGAGACTCAATATAGGGAATTGTCATAGGCGGCTGTCTGCTGAAATACTCCAAATTACTGGGAGCCCGAAATTTGAAAAAATGAAAAGGAGATGTAACACTGGGAATTCTCATATGCCGCTGTATGCTGGGATACATCAAAATGTGCAGCGAACAAAAATTAACAAGAACAAGAAAAAGGGACTCAATACAGGGAATTCTCATAGGCAGCTGTAGGCTGAATTCCTCCAAATTACCAGGTGGCCGAAATTCAAAAAAAAAATGAGATGTAACACAGGGACTTCTTATATGCCGCTGTATGCTGGGACACAACAAAATGCAAAGTGAACAAAAATTAACAAGAAAAAGAAAAAGGGACTCAATTCAGGTAATTCTCATAGGCAGCTGTATGCTGAAATACTCCAAATTACAGGGTGGCCAAAATTCAAAACAATGAAAAGAAGATGTAACACAGGGACTTCTATTATGCCGTTGTATGCTGGGATACATCAAAATGCGGAGTGAACAAATGTTAACAAGAAAAAAAAAGGGACTCATTACAGGGAATTCTCATAGACGGCTGTATGCTGAAATATTGCCAAATTATAGGGTGGCCGAAATTCAAAACAATGAAAAGGAGATGTAACACAGGGACTTCTATTATGACGCTGTATGCTGGGACACAGCAAAATTGAGACTGAACAAAAAATAACAAGAGAAAGAAAAACGGACACAATACAGGAAATTCTCATAAGTAGAAATACTCCAAATTACCGAGATGTCGAAATTCAAAAAAAATGAAAAAACATGTAACACAGGGACTTCTATTATGCCGCTATATGTTAGGATACAAGAAAATTGAGACTGGACCAAAATTAACAAGAGAAAGAACAAGGGACTCAATACAGGGAATTATCATAGGCGGTTGTATGCTGAAATACTCCAAATTACACGGCGGTTCAAAAAAATGAAAAAAGATGTAACACAGGGACTTCTCATATGCCGCTGTATGCTGGGATACAGCAAAATGCGGAGTGAACAAAAATTAACAAGAGAAAGAAAAATGGACTAAATACAGGGAATTCTCATAGGCGGCTGTATGCTGAAATATTCCAAATTAAAGGGTGGCCGAAATTAAAAAAAAATGAAAAGAAAATATAACACAGGGACTTCTCATATGACGATGTATGCTGGGACACAGCAAAATGCGGAGTGAACAATTATTAACAAGAAAAAGAAAAAGGGACTAATTACAGGGAATTCTCATATGCGGCTGTATGCTGAAATATTCCAAATTACAGGGTGGCCGAAATTCAAATAAATGAAAAAGAGATGTAACACAAGGACTTCTATTATGCCGCTGTATGCTGGGAAACAGCAAAATTGGGACTGAACAAAAATTAACAAGAGAGAAAAAGGGACTCAATACAGGGAATTCTCATAGGCGGCTGTATGTTATTCCATATTACAGGGTGGTCAAAATTCAAAAAAATGAAAATGAGATGTAACGCAGAGACTTCTCATAGGCGGCTGTATGCGGAGATATACCAAAATGCGAAGTGAACAAAAATTAACAAGAAAAATAAAAAAGAACTCAATACAGGAAATTCTTATAGACCCGTATGCTGAAATACTCGAATTACAGGGTGGCCAAAATTCAAAAAAATAAAAATGAGATGTAACAATGGCTTTGTGTCCACATTTTTTATACTCAAGAGATGTCGACAAGCTCTTTTCACCCAATGTGACCTAAAACTAATAATATAAAACCAAGTTGGTACACGAAGCAAAACGAGGTACACCAGGCACATGGTAGTGTCGTACCAACTGGTACCATTTGTCAGATTTCTAGAGTGCTTATCGTACAAATTGAACACAAACCTATCTAAGAGAAACCAACAAAATGAATACATGAAAAGTATAAAAGGTTCACTGCTTTTTCATTTATTCCCATACCATATATACTAATTGGTATGGTTTTTGTACCAAATTTGGTAGCAACTAGTTATAACAGTACCAACCCTAATTGTAGTGGCATACCAATTGGCACCATTTATCAGATTTCTAGGCCGCCTATAGTACAAATTGAACACAACCCAATTTATGAAAAACCAACAAACAAAAAAATTACAGCAAATGTATACAAGAGGTTCACCGCTTTTCCATTTCATCCCATAGTATATATACTAATTGGTATGGTTTTTGTACCAATTTGGTACCAACTAGTAAGTAACAGTATGAGTCCTAATTGGTATAATACCAGAACCTGGTATTTGCATGCTTCATATGGCTCAACTGTACACAAATTCACATCCCTTGAGGTATCTCAAATTTAGTTGATTTGTGGAAAGATCCGGACTGTTCAAATCTTTTCGGTTGCTTGTTATTTAATTATATAAACTTTTGGTCTCGTAGTTACCATGATGCACCACCAACTATAATAGATGGTAAATCCAGTTTTTATATCAGATCGGTTGGGTTCAGGTTCAGAATTGGACTCTGTGGGTTTCTGGTTTGGATCAGATTTTACAATTACCAACATGTACCATATTTGATTATTAAGACCTCAACATCTAGAACTTACACTTTGGGTATTTTATTATTTAGCACAATCTACATGTTGGAACTTGAGACCCATATCCATTCCAAGGTATTGATCAGGTCAACATATAAACTATAGAAAAAGGAAAACACAAAAATTTGAAAAATGTTCTGAAAGGCCAATAAATACCTGCATTTCATAAACATGAAGCCTCTATCTTCCATCCGCTCTCCTCCTGGGACCCTATGATATAGAGTACTAGTAGCCTAAAAGATCTGGTACTGACCTAGTACTTGTTTCAGTTACCATCTTAAATATGTACTTAATCTTTTAATAACATTAATATCAATTGTATACCTTTTATTTACCCATATCTTCTGAATTTTTATCTAAAACTTTAACTTGTTCTATTGGGACAGTCATATTATGCAGCCATTTAACTATTTTATCTAACCATTATCCTTGTATAATGTATGATGAATATCGATCTCCCATCCACAACCATTGTGGATAAAGAACTCCCATTTAACCATTAATGAAGAAGATGAAATAGAACCCGTAGAAGATAAAAGACAACTAGAACAAAATGAAACGCGTGTAGTACAAGATAAAAGACTACTATAACAATATGAAAGACAACCAGTACAAGATGAAAGACAACTACAAGAACCTGAATCACAACCTGTACAAGATGAAAAACATCTAGTAGAAGATGAAAGACAACCAGTACAAGATAAAAGTCAACTAAAAGAACATGAAAGACAACTTGTACAAGATGAAAAATAACCAAAAGAACACAAAAGGAACTAGAAGAAGATGAAAGACAACTTGTACAACATTAAAGACAACAAGAAAAACACGAAACACAACTTGTAGAACACGAAAGATAACAAGAAGAAGAGAAAAAAATAACTAGTAGAACAGGAAATACAACTAGAACAACATGAAAGACAACGAGAAAAACATGAAGGATAACATGTACAAGCTAGTAGAACACGAAATACAACTAAAAGTAGATGAAAAACAACTACAAGAAGGGAAATACAACTAGAATAAGATGAAAGACAACGAGAAGAACAAGAAAGGCATGTACAAGGTGAATGAAAACTAGTATAAGATGAAAGACAACTAGAAGAAGAAGAAAAATACCTAGAATAACATGAAAAACAACTAGTACATGATAAAACACAACTAGAACAAGATGAAAGACAACCAGTACGAGATAAAAGACAGCTAGAAGAACACGAAAGGCAACTAGTAGGACATAAAAGACAATTAGTATAACACAAAAAACAACTAGAATAACATGAAAAACAACTAGTAGAACATGAAAGACAACTTGTACAAAATTAAAGACATCTATAAGAAAAATGAAAGACAACATGTACAAGATACAAGGACTATTAGAAAAAGATAAAAGACAGATAGTAGAAGATGAAAGACAACTAGAAAACCCTGAAAAACAACCACTAGTAGAACATGAAGGACAACTAGACGAAGATAAAAGACAACTAGAGGAAGATGAAAGACAACTAAAAGAAGACGAAAGACAACAAGTACATGATGAAAGACAACTAGTAGAATATGAAAAACAACCAGTACAAGATGAAAGACAACCAGTATAATATGAAAAACAATTTGAAGAAGATGAAATAGAACCAGTAGAAGATGAAAGACAACTAGAACAAGATAAAACACATGTAGTACAAGACAAAAGACTAATATAAGAATATGAAAGACAACCAGTATTAGATGAAAGACAACTAGATGAACATGAATCACAACCTGTACAAGGTGAAAAACAACTAGTAGAAGACGAAAGACAACCAGTACAAGATGAAAGTCAACTACAAAAACATGAAAGACAACTTGTACAAGATGAAAGACAACCAAAAGAACATGAAAAACAACTAGAATAACATGAAAGACAACTACAAGAACACAAAAACAACTAGAAGAACATGAAGGAGAACTTGTACAAAATTAAAGACATCTATAAGAAAATGAAAGACAACATGTACAAGATAATAGACTATTAGAAAAAGATAAAAGACAGCTAGTAGAAGATGAAAGACAACTAGAAAAACCTGAAAAACAACTAGTACAACATAAAAGACCACTAGTAGAAGATGAAAGACAACTAGACGAATATCAAAGACAACTAGAAGAAGATGAAATACAACAAGTACATGATGAAAGACAACTAGTAAAACACAAAAAACAACTATAACAAGATGAAAAACAACTAGAAGAAGTCGAAAGACAACAAGAAGAACATGAAAAACAACCAGTACAAGATGAAAGACAACCAGCACAATATGAAAAACCATTTGAAGAAGATGAAATAGAACCAGTAGAAGATGAAAGACAACTAGAACAAGATGAAACACATGTAGTACAAGATAAAAGACTAATATACGAATATGAAAGACAACCAGTACAAGATGAAAGACTACTAGAAGAACATGAATCACAACCCGTACAAGGTGAAAAACAAGTAGTAGATGATGAAAGACAACCGGTACAAGATGAAAGTCGACTAAAAGAACATGAAAGCCTACTTGTACAAGATGAAAGACACCAAAAGAGCATGAAAGACAACTAGAATAACATGAAAGACAACTAGAAGAACACAGAAACAACTAGAAGAACATGAAAGACAACTTGTACAAAATTAAAGACATCTATAAGAAAATGAAAGACAACCTGTACAAGATAAAAGACTATTAGAAAAAAGATAAACGACAGCTAGTAGAAGATGAAAAACAAGAAAAACCAGAAAAATAACCAATACAAGATAAAAGACCACTAGAAGAAGATGAAGGACAACTAGACGATTATCAAAGACAACTAGAAGCAGACGAAAGATAACAAGTACACGATGAAAGTCAACTAGTAGAACACAAAAAACAACAATAACAAGATGAAAAAAAACTAGAAGAAGTCGAAAGACAACAAGAAGAACATGAAAAACCACCAATACAAGATGAAAGACAACCAGTAAAATATGAAAAACAATTTGAAGAAGATGAAATAGAACTAGTAGAAGGTGAAAGACAATTAGAACAAGATGAAACACATGTAGTACAAGATAAAAGACTAATAGAAGATTATGAAAGACAACCAGTACAAGATGAAAGACAACTAGAAGAACATGAATGACAACTTGTACAAGATGAAAGACAAGCAAAAGACAGGAAAAACAACTAGAATAACATGAAAGACAACTACAAGAACACAAAAATAACTAGAAGAAGATGAAAGACAACTTGTGCAACATGAAAGACAACTAGAAAAACACGAAAGACAACTAGTAGAACACGGAAGATAACAACAAGAAGATGAAAAACAACTAGTAGAAGAGGAAATACAACTAGAAGAACATGAAGATAACGAGAAAAATAGAAGGACACATGTACAAGATAGTAGAACACGAAATACAACTAGAAGAAAGATGAAAAAACAACTAGGAGAAGGGAAATACAACTAGGAGACGATGAAAGAGAACAAGAAGAACAAGAAAGACAACATTTACAAGGTGAATGACAACTAGTATAAGATGAAAGACAACTAGAAGAAGAAGAAGAAAAACATCTAGAATAACATGAAAAACAACTAGTACATGATGAAACACAACTAGAAAAAGATGAAAGACCAGTATGAGATAAAAGACAGCCAGAAGAACACGAAAGACAACTAGTAGGACATGAAAGACAATTAGTAGAACAAAAAAAAAACTATAATAACATAAAAAACAACCAGTAGAACATGAAAGACAACTTGTACAAAATTAAAGACATCTATAAGAAAATGAAAGACAACCTGTAAAAGATAAATGATTATTAGAAAAAGATAAAAGACAACTAGTAGAAGATGAAAGACAACTAGAAAAACATGAAGGCAACTAGAAAAACCTGAAAAACAACCATTACAAGATAAATTACCACTAGACGAAGATGAAAGACAACTAGTTGAACATGAAATATAACCAGTACAAGATGACAGACAACCAGTACAATATGAAAAACAATTTGAAGAAGATGAAATAGAACCAGTAGAAGAAAGACAACTAGAACAAGATGAAACACACATGTAGTACAAGATAAAACACAACTATAAGAATATAAAAGACAACAAGTACAAGATGAAAGACAACTAGAAGAACATGAATCGCAACCTGTACAAAGGTGGAAAACAACTTGTAAATGATGAAAGACAACCAGCACAAGATGAAAGTCAATGAAAGGAACATGAAAGACAACTTGTACAAGATGAAAAACAACCAAAAGAACATGAAAAACAACTAGAATAACATGAAAGACAACAAGAAGAACACAAAAACAACTAGAAGAACATGAAAGACAACTAGAAAAACACGAAAGACAACTTGTAGAACACGGAAGATAACAAGAAGAAGATGAAAAACAACTAGTAGAAGAACATGAAGGACAACATGTACAAGATAATAGAACACGAAATACAACTAGAAAAAGATGAAAAACAACTAGGAGAAGGGAACTACAACTAGAAGAAGATGAAAGACAACGAGAAGAACAAGAAAGACAACATGTAAAAGGCGAATGACAACTAGTATAAGATGAAAAACAACTAGAAGAAGAAGAAAGACATCTAGAATAACACGAAAAACAACTATAATAACATGAAAAACAACTAGTAGAACAGGAAAGACAACATGTACAAAATTAAAGACATCTATAAGAAAATGAAAGAGAACATGTACAAGATAAAAGACTATTAGAAAAAGATAAAATACAACTAGTAGAAGATGAAAGACAACTAGAAAAACACGAAAGACAACTTGTAGAACACGAAAGATAACAAGAAGAAGATGAAAAACTACTAGTAGAAGAAAATGAAGGACAACAAGTATAAGATAGTAGAACACGAAATACAACTGGAAGAAGATGAAAAACAACTAGAAGAAGGGAAATACAACTAGAAGAAGATGAAAGACAACGAGAAGAACAAGAAAGACAACATGTGCAAGGTGAATGGCAACAAGTATAAGATGAAAGCCAACTAGAAGAAGAAGAAAGACATCTACAATAACATGAAAAACAACTAGAAAAAGATGAAAGACAACCAGTAGGAGATAAAAGACAGCCAGAAGAAGACGAAAGGCAACTAGTAGGACATGAAAGACAATTGGTAGAACACGAAAAACAACTAGAATAACATGAAAAACAACTAGTAGAACATGAAAGACAACTTGCACAAAATTAAAGACATCTATAAGAAAATGAAAGACAACCTGTACAAGATAAAAGACTATTAGAAAAAGATAAAAGACCACTAGTAGAAGATGAAAGACAACTAGAAAAACATGAAAGACAACTAGAAAAACCTGAAAAACAACCAATACAACATAAAAGACCACCAGTAAAAGATGAAGGACAACTAGACGAGGATCAAAGACAACTAAAAGAAGACGACATACAACAAGTACATGATGAAAGACAACTAGTAGAACACAAAAAACAACTACAACAAAATGAAAAACAACTAGAAGAAGTCGAAAGACAACAAGAAAAACTTGAAAAACAACCAGTACAAGATGAAAGACAACCACTACAATTTGAAAAACAATTTGAAGAAGATGAAATAGAACTAGTAGAAGATGGAAGACAATTAGAACAAGATGAAACACGTGTAGTACAAGATAAAAGACTAATATAAGAATATGAAAGACAACCAGTACAAGATGAAAGACAACTCGAAGAACATGAATCGCAACCTGTACAAGGTGAAAAACAACTAGTAGATGATGAAAGACAACCAGTACAAGATGAAAGTCAACTAAAAGAACATGAAAGGCAACTTGTACAAGATGAGACAATCCAAAGAACATGAAAAACAACTAGAATAACATGAAAGACAACTACAAGAACACAAAAACAACTAGAAGAATATGAAAGACAACTTGTACAACATGTAAGACAACTAGAAAAACACAAAAGACAACTAGGAGAACACGGAAGATAACAAGAAGAAGATGAAAAACAACCAGTACAAGATGAAATACAACTAGAAGAACATGAAAGACAACGAGAAAAACATGAAGGGCAACATGTACAAGATAGTAGAACACGAAATACAACAAGAAGAAGATGAAAAACAAATAGGAAAAGGTAAATACAACTAGAAGAAGATGAGATACAAGGAGAATAACAAGAAAGACAACATGTACAAGGTGAATGACAACTAGTATAAGCTGAAAGACAACTACAAGAACAAGAAAGACATCTAGAATAACATGAAAAACAACTAGTACGTGATGAAACGCAACTAGAAAAAGATGAAAGACAACCAGTAGGAGGTAAAAGACAGCTAGACGAACACGAAAGGGAACTAGTGGGACATGAAAGACAATTAGTAGAACACGAAAAACAACTATAATAACATGTAAAACTAGTAGAACATGAAAGACAACTTGTACAAAATTAAAGACACCTATAAGAAAATGAAAGACAAGTACAAGATACAAGACAACCAGTAGAATATGAAAGACAACTAGAAAAACATCAAAGACAACTAGAAAAACCTGAAAAACAACTAGTACAACATAAATGACCACTAGTAAAAGATGAAGGACAACTAGACGAGAATGAAAGACAACTAGTAGAACATGAAAAATAACCAGTACAAGATGAAAGACAACCAGTACAATATGAAAAACAATTGGAAGAAGATGAAATAGAACCAGTAGAAGATGAAAGACAACTAGAACAAGATGAAACACATGTAGTACAAGATAAAAGACTAATATAAGAATATGAGAGACAACCAGTACAAGATGAATGAAAAACAACCAGCACCAGATGAATCACAACCCGTACAAGGTGGAAAACAACTAGTAGATGATGAAAGACAACCAGCACAAGATGAAAGTCAACGAAAGGAACATGAAAACAACTTGTACAAGATGAAAAACAACCAAAACAACATGAAAAACAACTAGAATAACATGAAAGACATCTAGAAGAACACAAAAACATCTAGCAAAACATGAAAGACAACTTGTACAACATGAAAGACAACTAGAAAAACACCAAAGACAACTTGTAGAACACGAAATATAACAAGAAGAAGATGAAAAACAACTAGTAGAAGAGGAAATACAACTAGAAGAACATGAAAGACAACGAGAAAAACATGAAGGACAACATGTACAAGATAGTATAACACGAAATACAACAAGAAGAAGATGAAAAACAAATAGGAAAAGGTAAATACAACTAGAAGAAGATGAGATACAAGGAGAATAACAAGAAAGACAACATGTACAAGGTGAATGACAACTAGAATAAGCTGAAAGAGAACTATAAGAACAAGAAAGACATCTAGAATAACATGAAAAACAACTAGTACATGATGAAACACAACTAGAAAAAGATGAAAGACAACCACTAGGAGATAAAAGACAGCTAAAAGAACACGAAAGACAACTAGTAGGACATGAAAGACAATTAGTAGAACACGAAAAAACAACTATAATAACATGAAAAACAACTAGTAGAACATGAAAGACAACTTGTACAAAATTAAAGACACTTACAAGAAAATGAAAGACATGTACCAGATAAAATATTATTAGAAAAAGATGAAAGACAACTAGAAAAACATGAAAGACAACTAGAAAAACCTGAAAAACAACCAGTACAACATAAAATACCACTAGTAAAAGATGAAGGACAACTAGACGAGGATGAAAAACAACTAGTAGAACATGAAAAATAACCATTAAAAGATGAAAGACAACCAGTACAATATGAAAAACAATTTGAAGAAGATGAAATAGAACCAGTAGAAGATGAAAGACAACTAACAAGATGAAACACATGTAGTACAAGATAAAAGACTAATATAAGAATATGAAAGACAACCAGTACAAGATTAATGACAACTAGAAGAACATGAATCACAACCTGTACATGGTGGAAAACAACTAGTAGATGATGAAAGGCAACCAGGACAAGATGAAAGTCAACGAAAGGAACATGAAAGACAACTTGTAAAAGATGAAAAACAACCAAAAGAACATGAAAAACAACTAGAATAACATGAAAGACAACTAGAAGAACACAAAAACATCTAGGAGAACATGAAAGACAACTTGTACAACATGAAAGACAACTAGAAGAACACAAAAACTTCTAGAAGAACATGAAAGACAAATTGTACAACATGAAAGACAACTAGAAAAACACCAAAGACAACTAGAAAAACACCAAAGACAACTTGTAGAACATGGAAGATAACAAGAAGAAGATGAAAAACAACTAGTAGAAGAGGAAATACAACTAGAAGAACATGAAAGACAACGAGAAAAACATGAAGGACAGCTTGTACAAGATAATAAAACACGAAATACAACTAGAAGAAGATGAAAAACAACTAGGAGAAGGGAAATACAACTAGAAGAAGATGAAAGACAACGAGAAGAACAAGAAAGACAACATGTACAAGGTGAATGACAACTAGTATAAGATGAAAGACAACTAGAAGAAGAAGAAAGACATCTAGAATAACATGAAAAACAACTAGTACATGATGAAACACAACTAGAAAAAGAAGAAAGACAACTAGTACGAGATAAAAGACAGCTAGAAGAACACGAAAGGCAACTAGTTGGAAATGAAAAACAATTAGTAGAACACGAAAAACAACTAGAATCACATGAAAAACAACTAGTACAACATGAAAGACAACTTGTACAAAATTAAAGACATCTATAAGAAAATGAAAGACAACTGTACAAGATAAAAGACTATTAGAAAAAGATCAAAGACAACTAATAGAAGAGGAAAGACAACTAGAAAATCATGAAAGACAACTAGAAAAACCTGAAAAACAACCAGTACAAGATAAAAGACCACTAGTAGAAAATGAAGGACAACTAGACGGAGATGAAAGACCACTAGACGAAGATGAAAGACAACTAGAAGAAGACGAAAGACAACAAGCACATGATGAAAGACAACTAGTAGAGCATGAAAAAACAACCAGTACAATATGAAAAATAATTTGAACAAGATGAAATAGAACCAATAGAAGATGAAAGACAACTAGAACAAGATGAAACACATGTAGTACAAGATAAAAGACTACAATAAGAATTTGAAAGACAACTAGTACAAGATGAAAGACAACTAGAAGAACATTAATCAGAACCTGTAGAAGGTGAAAAACAACTAATAGATGATGAAAGACAACCAGTACAAGATGAAAGTCAACTAAAAGAACATGAAAGACAACTTGTACAAGATGAAAAACAACCAAAAGAACATGAAAAACAACTAGAATAACAGGAAAGACAACTATGAGAACACAAAAACAACTAGAAGAAGATGAAAGACAACTTGTACAACATGAAAAACAACTAGAAAAACACGAAAGACAACTTGTAGAACACGGAAGATAACAAGAAGAAGATGAAAAACAACTACTAGCAGAGGAAATACAACTAGAAGAACATGAAAGACAACGAGAAAAACATGAAGGACAACATGTACAAGATAGTAGAACACGAAATACAACTAGAAGAAGTTGAAAAAAAACTTGGAGAAGGGAAATACAATTAGAAGAACGTGAAAGACAACGAGAAAAACATGAAGGACAACATGTATAAGATAATAAAACACGAAATACAAGTAGAAGAAGATGAAAAATAACTAGGAGAAGGGAAATACAACTAGAAGAAGATGAAAGACAATGAGAAAAACAAGAAAGACAACATGAACAAGGTTAATGACAACTAGTATAAGATGAAAGACAACTAGAAGAAGAAGAAGGACATCTAGAATAGCATGAATGACAACTAGTACATGATGAAACACAACTAGAAAAAGATGAAAGACAACCAGTATAAGATAAAAGACAGCTAAAAGAACACGCAAGACAACTAGTATGACATGAAAGACAATTAGTAGAACACGAAAAAAAACTAGAATAACATGAAAAACAACGAGTAGAACATGAAAGACATCTTGTACAGAATTAAAGACATCTATAAGAAGATGAAACACAACCTGTACAAGATAAAAGACTATTAGAAAAAGATGAAAGACAACTAGTGGAAGATGAAAGACAACTAGAAAAACCTGAAAAACAACCTGTACAAGATAAAAGAGCACTAGTAGAAGATGAAGGACAACTAGACGAAGATGAAAGACCACTAGACGAAGATGAAAGACAACTAGAAGAAGACGAAAGACAACAAGAATAACATGAAATACAACCAGTACAAGATGAAAGACAACCAGTACAATATGAAAAACAATTGGAAGAAGATGAAATAGAACTAGTAGAAGACTAAAGACAATTAGAACAAGATGAAACACATGTAGTACAAGATAAAGGACTAATATAAGAATATGAAAGACAACCAGTACAAGATGAAAGACAACTAGAAGAACATGAATCACAACCTGTACAAGGTGAAAAACAACTAGTAGATGATGAAAGACAACCAGTACAAGATGAAAGTCAACTAAAAGAACATGAAAGGCAACTTGTACAAGATGAAAGACACCAAAAGAACATGAAAAACAACTAGAATAACATGAAAGACAACTAGAAGAACACAAAAACAACTAGAAGAAGATGAAAGACAACTTTTACAACATGAAAGACAACTAGAAAAACACGAAAGACAACTAGTAGAACACGGAAGATAACAAGAAGAAGATGAAAAAGAACTTGTAGAAGAGGAAATACAATTAGAAGAACATGAAAGACAATTAGAAAAACATGAAGGTTAACATGTACAAGATAGTAGAACACGAAATACAACTAGAAGAAGATGAAAAACAACTAGGAGAAGGGAAATACAACTAGAAGAAGATGAAAGACAACGAGAAGAACAAGAAAGACAACATGTACAAGGTGAATGACAACTAGTATAAGATGAAAGACAACTAGAAGAAGAAGAAAGACATCTAGAATAACATGAAAAACAACTAGTACATGATTAAAGACAACTAGAAAAAGATGAAAGACAACCAGTACGAGATAAAAGACAGCTAGAAGAATACGAAAGGCAAATAGTAGGACACGAAAGACAATTAGTAGAACACGAAAAACAACTAGAATAAGAAGAAACAACAACTAGTATAACATGAGAGACATCTTGTACAGAATTAAAGACATCTATAAGAAAATGAAAGACAACTTGTACAAGATAAAAGACTATTAGAAAAAGATAAAAGACAACTAGTAGAAGATGAAAGACAACTAGAAAAACATGAAAGACAACTAGAAAAACCTGAAAAACAACCAGTACAAGATAAAAGACCACTAGTAGAATATGAAGGACAATTAGACGAAGATCAAAGACAACTAAAAGAAGACGAAAGACAACAAGTACATGATGAAAGACAACTAGTAGAACACAAAAATCAACTATAACTAGATGAAAAACAACTAGAAGAAGTCGAAAGACAACAAGAAGAACATGAAAAACAACCAGTACAAGATGAAAGAGAACCAGTACAATATGAAAAACAATTTGAAGAATATGAAATTGAACTAGTAGAAGATGAAAGACAACTAGAACAAAATGAAACACATGTAGTACAAGATAAAAGACTAATATAAGAATATGAAAGACAACCAGTACAAAATGAAAGACTACTAGAAGAACATGAATCACAACCTGTACAAGGTGAAAAACAACTAGTAGATGATGAAAGACAACCAGTACAAGATGAAAGTCAACTAAAAGAACATGAAAGGCAACTTGTACAAGATGAAAGACACCAAAAGAACATGAAAATCAACTAGAATAACATGAAAGACAACTAGAAGAACACAAAAACAACTAGAAGAAGATGAAAGACAACTTGTACAACATGAAAGACAACTAGAAAAACACGAAAGACAACTAGTAGAACACGGAAGATAACAAGAAGAAGATGAAAAACAACTAGTAGAAGAGGAAATACAACTAGAAGAACATGAAAGACAACTAGGAAAACATGAAGAACAACATGTACAAGATAGTAGAACACGAAATACAAGTAGAAGAAGATGAAAAAACAACTAGGAGAAGGGAAATACAACTAGAAGAAGATGAAAGACAACGAGAAGAACAAGAAAGACAACATGTACAAGGTGAATGACAACTAGTATAAGATGAAAGACAACTGGAAGAAGAAGAAAGACATCTAAAATAACATGAAAAACAACTAGTACATG
Source organism: Carex kokanica (assembly GCA_025461125.1). Lineage (NCBI taxonomy): Eukaryota > Viridiplantae > Streptophyta > Magnoliopsida > Poales > Cyperaceae > Carex > Carex kokanica. The sequence goes on along the minus strand of JAJGRX010001025.1, from coordinate 960,535 downwards.
ATGAAAGACAACCAGTAGGAGATAAAAGACACCTAGAAGAACACGAAAGGCAACTAGTAGGACATGAAAGACAATTAGTAGAACACGAAAAACAACTAGAATAACATGAAAAACAATTAGTAGAACATGAAAGACAACTTGTACAAAATTAAAGACATGTACAAGAAAATGAAAGACATGCTGTACAAGATAAAAGACCACTAGTAGAAGATGAAGGAGAACTAGACGAAGATGAAAGACAACTAGACGAAGAAGAAGTCAGCTAGAAGAAGACAAAAGACAACAAGTACATGATGAAAGACGACTAGTAGAACATGAAAAACACCAATAAAAGATGAAAGAAGATGAAATAGAACCAGTTAAATTTCCTTGTCAACAATGACCATATTCAAGCCTTATTCAACGCACTGACAGGAGATATTAAATACACGTTGAAAATTGGCGAAGGCATGACCCTGCACATAGGGACCGACAAAGGCTCGTTCAAATTCAGTTACGAATCTGAAAATGAAAATGATGAAAGGAGTGAACATGAGGAAGAACCCATTGAAGAAGAGCCAATCGAAGAGGAACCCGAAGAAGAGCTCATGGAGGAAACAAACAGCGCACCACTACGCCACCACCATGAGATGGCATTCGTAAGTCATCTCATTCCTCATCGTGACAACAACAATGGGGCGAACACAAACTCAATGCACACAATCACACCCTCCAGCTGGGATCAAGAAACCATAGTGTCACAACTAAGAGAGCCGGCCCAACCGCGCGCTATGCCAACAACACACTTGAAAATATGGAAAAGCGCACTAAGTACTTGCAGGATTATATGGCGAAGGTGAACAAGGCGCATGAAAACTTCTACGAATACTGCCTCTTGAAAGGAATTCCATTCACCACACCAATTCCATTCGCCCCATCACCCCCCCTTTCCAATGAGTAATCTGTGAGATCTTTCTTATCTCTATCTCTTTTGATTAATTTAATGCATTGATGACAATGCAAAATTTTAAGCATGGGGGTAGGGGTAAGAAAACTTAGTTTAGGATTGCATTGTATCTAGAATCATGGCATGTAGGACCCTTGTTTTTATTTTTTGCTAGCAGTTTTACTTAATCAGGACTGTTTCTTAAGGCCTAACCACGAGAAATGGGATGAATGATTGAGGTTTTTATCTAGCGTGCATGTAGGCATTTGCATTGATAGGAGCATATAATTTAATTTAGGAGTAGTTTGCATGTAGGTTAATCAAATAATGAATTGTGTTTCGAATTGAGTTAGGCTAGGGTTTAGACAATTGGTCATGATACAAAAAATTCAGAATTAAAAAAAAATAATTAGTGACCTCAAAGTGAATACTTAATTGGTAACCATTAATGTTGACCAAAACTGCAGACCTTAGAATTTTTATTGTTGAGTAATTTATTTTTGCAAAGTCTCTTAAGTTTGAAAGTGTTCTAGAATACCCATTTATTATAGATAGACCCCTAGCGAAACTATGCAATAATTCCTTGTATGAATGAATACTTGGAACTGTGTGTAATCATGGTACTTGTGACACAAAAATATTTACTTATACAAATCTTTAATTTTCAGAAAAAAAAAGAAAAATACAAAAAAAAATCAGAAATGAGAAAAATCCAAAAAAAAAGAAAAAAAAATATAATAAAAGATGGAGGTAAGAAAAAAGAGTACGGGTGCCTACGCAAAACTGGTTACCAATAGGCTCGACAAAACCTCCCAAATTTTAATTTTGTGCATATTTAATTCCTCAAAAAATCGTGACAAGTACCAACACACTTAGTTGTCATACTTTGATCCAATCAATCAGGAAGGAAAATAAAAAATTTATATCATTAGAATTCTTATTGATTGGAAGGGATCAGTTTATAATCAAAGGAGAAATTGATACTCTCAAATTTAGGGATATTTGTGAAGTGAATTGTTCGATAATAATTTTTCTAAGGAATGCACAATAAGGTCAATCATGGGGTGAATAAATTGTTCAAGGGAGAGGTCATGAATATTTTTGAAGTTCTAAATTTTTAAATGTCATGTCAATTGTACCAAGCTCAAGTTCTAGTTCAATTTAAAGCAAGTCCTTGAGATTGTATATTTTAACCTAGACCAGGCCTTTGACTAGCTAGGATGTCGTTGCTTGAGGACAAGCAACAATTCAAGTTGGGAGGCATGATCAGAGTCAAAATGATGATGAATTACGTAGGGTTTTGGCTTAGGTTTTGCATATTATCTCACACTTATGTTTAATTAATTAGAGAAAAAGGCTATTGTCACCCTTCTTTATGTTCATGAAACATGTTTTGGGACTATTTCACATCAAATGGAGCAAGAATCAAGTCAATCGGATAAGCGACGCTCATCGACTAAGTCTTTGTTATGGCCCACACTGACTGATACGAACCTAGTCGGATACAGACTAGAAGATGGCGTGATATCCATTAAACCCCTCAGCGACATGGTCTGGATACAGACTGTACCAGCCAGTACGGTCCGTAACCAAGGCACCCTTTGGGGAATAACTGCTCCAGTTGTATCCAGATCAGGTTTCTTGGCCTTCACTCATCTCCAGACGTCCCCTCACTCCTATATAAGTACTCTAGACAGAAGAAGAAGGCATCTTTGTAATTTTGGTTAAATTTGATTAAGTGAGAAAGAGAGGAGTGTTGTAATGATGCCGTTTCGCGGCTAAGTTCTTTTCTTAGGGGCTAAGCAGTAAATCTTGTTACTCATGATGCTTTGATATATATATTTTCTATTGATTATGATTTCTTGTTGTTGATTGAAATGCTTTTGTGCTTTATTCTCCCTTCACCTGATTTCGATGATCTAGTTTAATCCGTTAGGGTAGTGACAGTGCTTTAATGGTAAGAGAAATTATGATGGATGAGTCAGCCTCGTTGGGAGCCATTAGATTAATGTGAAGAAAACCTTAGCGGGGAAACCATTAATCGGAACAACAAAACACGAACCAAGTTCTGTCATTTGCGTAAGTAACTCGCAGTGTCCTATGTAGTATCTCGATGGAAGTCCCGTCATTTGCGTAAGTAACTCGCAGTGTCCTATGTAGTGTCTTCCATATAAAACAACAGGAAATCAGACTCGACAGAAGTAGAATATCAAAGAGGATTGAGTAGCAATGGTGTGCCGAAACCCTAGGAATTATCATCTATATCTTTATTTTAATTACTTTTAATTGTTGCCAAATTTACATTGATCACCACTACAACTCTTGAATTTTCAGATTTTGTCTAGCCTTTCGAAATATTGTGATTTGATCGCTCTAGACTCTAAACGAATATTCCCTGTGGATTGACCTCGATTATACTACTCGATAGGATTGTGCGCTTGTGATCCGAACCGATAGCATTTCTGAGTTTATAAATTTTAAAAGATAACATACCTTACTTTCGAGTGATCACCAGTACAAAATTAAAGACACCTATAAGAAAATGAAAGACAACCTGTACAAGATAAAAGACAACTAGAAAAAAGATAAAAGACAACTAGTAGAAGATGAAAGACAACTAGAAAAACATGAAAGACAAGTAGAAAAACCTGAAAAACAACCGGTACAAGATAAAAAACAACTAGTAGAAGATGAATGATAACTAGACGAAGATGAAAGACAACTAGAAGAAGACGAAAGACAACAAGTACAAGATGAAAGACCACTAGTAGAACACAAAAAACAACTATAACAAGATGAAAAACGACAAGAAGAAGTCGAAAGATAACTAGAAAAATATGAAAAACAACCACTACAAGATGGAGGACAACCAGTACAATATGAAAAACAATTAGAAGAAGATGAAATACAATCAATAGAAGATGAAAGACAACCAGAACAAGATGAAACACATATAGTACAAGATAAAAGACTACTATAAGAATATTAAAGACAATAAGTACAAGATGAAAGACAACTAGAAGATAATGAAATACAACTTGTACAAGGTGAAAAACAACTAGTAGAATATGAAAAACAACCAGTATAAGATGAAAGTCAACTAAAAGAACATGAAAGACAACTTGTACAAAATGAAAGACAACCAAAAGAACATGAAAAACAACTAGAATAACATGAAAGACAACTAGAAGAACACAAAAACAACTAGAAGAAGATGAAAGACAACTTGTACAACATGAAAGACAACTAGAAAAACACGAAAGACAACTAGAAGAACACGGAGGATAATAAGAAAAAGATGAAAAACAACTAGTAGAAGAGGAAATACAACTAGAAGAACATGAAAGACAACGAGAAAAACATGAAGAACAACATGCACATGATAGTAGAACACGAAATACAACTAGAATAAGATGAAAAACAACTAGTAGAAGGGAAATACAACGAGAAGAACATGAAAGACAACATGTTCAAGATGATGAAAGACAATTAGAAGAAGATGAAAGACAACAGTACGATATAAAATACCACTAGAAGAACACGAAAGACAACTAGTAGGATAGGAAATATAACACCAAGAAGATGAAAAACAATTAGTACAAGAGGAAATACAACAAGAAGAACATGAAAGATAGTTGGAAGAATATGAATGACAACAAGTACAAAATAGTAGAACTCGAAAGACAACTCGAAAAAGATGGAAAACAACTAGTAAAAGACAAATCCAACTAGAAGAAGATGAAAGACAACGAGAAGAACATTAAAGCCACATGTACATCATGAATGACAACAAATAAAACATGAAAGACAACAACCTATACAAGATAAAAGACAACTACAAAAAGATAAAAGACAACTAGTAGATGATGAAAGACAACTAGAAAAACATCAAAGACAACTAGAAAAACCTGAAAAAAAAAAACCAGTACAAAATAGAAGACAACTAGTAGAATGTGAAGGACAATTAGTCGAAGATGAAAGACATAGAAGAAGATGAAAGACAACTAGTAGAACACAAAAAAACAATTATAACAAGATGAAAAACAACTAGAAGAAGTCGAAAGACAATTAGAAGAACATGAAAAACAACCATTACAAGATGAAAGACAATCAGTACAATATGAAAACAATTAGAAGAAGATGAAAAACAACTAGTAGAAGGGAAATACAACCAGTAGAAGATGAAAGACAACGACAAGAACATGAAAGACAACTAGAACAAGATAAAAGACAACAAGAAGAAAATGAAAGTCATCAAGAAGAACATGAAAAACAACCAGTACAATATGAAAGACAACTAGAAGAAGTTGAAAGACAACTAGTACGAGATGAAAGACAATTTGTAGAACACGAAAAGCAACTAGTAGAACACGAAAGACAACTAGAAGAATATGAAAAACAACTAGTAGAAAATGAAAGACAACTAGTACAAAATTGAAGACAAATAGAAAAAGATGAAAGACAACTAGAAGAACATGAAAGACAATTAGAAGAACATGAAAGACAATTAGTACAAGATGGAAGAAAAGTAGAAAAAGATGAAAGACAACCAATACAATATGAATAACAATTAGAAGAGATGAAAGACAACCAGTATAAGATAAAACACAACTAGTCGAAATTAAGAGACATATAGAAGAAGATGACAGATAACCAGTACAAGATAAAACACAACTAGTAGAAATTAAAAGATATCTAGAAGAAGATGATAGATAACCAGTACAAGATAAAAGACAATTTGAAGGAGAAGAAAAACAACTAGTAGAAGATGAAAGACAACTAGAAAAACATTGAAGTTAACTAGAAAAACATGAAAAACAACTAGTACAAGATAAAAGACAACTAGAAAAATATGAAAAATAAGAACATGAAAGACAACCAGTACAAAATGAAAGACAACTAGAACAATAGAAAGACAACTAGAAGAAGATGAAAAATAAGTAGAAGAACATGAAAAATAAGTAGAAGAACATGAAAAACAAACAGTAGAGGATGAAAGTTAACTAGAAGAACACGGAAGACAACTAAAAGAAGATTAAAAACAATCAAAAGGAGGAAAACAAACAGTAGAAGATGAAAGACAACTAGAAGAACATGAAAGACAACTAGTACAAGATGAAAGACAACATGTACAAAATGAAAGACAACTAGAAAAATATGAAAAACAACTGGAAGAAGATGAAACACAACCAGTACAGGATAAAAGACAAACAGAAGAATATGAAAAAATAACAAGTAGAAGATGAAAAACAACTAGAAAAAGATTAAAGACAACTAGAAGAACATGAAAGACAACTAGTAGAACATGAAAAACATAAGTGTAAAAACAAGGATTAGGAAGTTATAAAAAGAAAAAAATATTTTGAGCACATACTTTTTTTTTGGATTGTTTCTTTTACAAACTTTTTGGGTTCATTTTCTAGTCATTGTCTATAAGTAATGATATTTTACAGCCTCACAAACCATTGTAGAAAATGATCACTTTTCAGTTTTATTTTATATGAATCAAAAAGTTGAAAAATCGACCTTCATAAATTGTCCACATCAGTTTACTTTTGTAAGCTCTTGATAATAATCAATAAGTTTGTAGATGTAAATAGAGAAAATGATATTGATCATATCTAACGATATTATTTTCACAATTCAATTTTAAATTTTCAGTTATGAATATTTTAAAAATGAAGACATAATGGAGGCACGAGAATGAAGATATTTGAACCCTCTTATATATGTGTATGACCATTGTGAGACTTATTAACAGTCAGCTCACATTGAGTATTACTTTCCATTTCCATACAATTCTCTTGCCCTCTTTTCTATTAAACCCGAAATTAGGGTTATCTTCACTTGCTGTGTATTGATCTTTTATAAATGAATTTGTTAAAAAGGATTGCTTGAAGAAAATGTAAATTAATAAATGCTTTTGTGATCAATTCTTTGTGGTATTCGGTCCTGGTGATTCTTTATAAGTTAATAGTGTATTTCTAAAAGAGTGAGGCTATGGTACTTCGGCTAGTGTACTACGGCTCAATATGGTACTTTTTAAAATCCTAACGGTCTATCCGAACCGTTCAATGTGATATCCATATGAATATGTACTTGCAAACTAAATTTTATATTTTTTTCGAATTTTTTTACTATTTTTTTAGATAGTTAGAATTTTGATGGTCCAGAATTTGTATAAAACACTGAAAATTCTACCTATCTAAAAAAATAGTAAAAAAATTTGAAAAAATATAAAATTTAGTTTGCAAGTACATATTCATATGGATATCACATTCACTAGTGGAAAAACAGGAATCAGGATCGGCCTATCTGGATCGGCTATAGGAAACAACCGATACAAATACCTATCTAGAACGGTTTTCTTAACAAAACCGATTCAAAAAACTAATCAGATCGGGTTTTTTTTGTCAATCGATCTTAATATTTCAATTATCAGGATCGGTTTGTAGACAAAACCGATCCTGATAGTATCAGGATCGGTTCTTGTGTGAAACCGATGTTGATAGTTCTTATATTAGGATCGGTTGACAATAAAAAACCGATCCTGATACTATCAGGATCAGTTGACTATATAAAACCGATCCAGATAGTATCAGGATCGGTTCTTGTGACAACTGATCCTGATACTATCAGGATCGGTTCTTGTGTACAACCAATCTTGATACTATCAGGATCGGTTTTATATAGGCAACTGATCCTGATATATTACTATCAGGATCGGATGTTAATAAAAAACCGATCCTGATAGTATCAGGATCGGTTTTTTACTAACAACCGATCCTGATAGTACCTATTAATGCTTAATTCAGTCATATTCTGGACAGATCCTTTGGGTGTCTTTCTTCCTCTGGCCTCGCCTCCATTAATTAGCGCAGCAGCTATCTCGCAGGTCTTTAATTCAGCCGTTGACTCTCCCTTGTTTTCTGATCAGGTTCATTAATTGATCATCTCTTTTATATCTAGTTTGCTAGCTATTAAATAGAGAACCATTTATATAGGGTTTAGGGTTCAAAATATAAACCCTATATCTATGACTATATAAAATATGAACCCTAAATCTCTCTTTTCAGTTTTATACCTTTATTTCAAGTTTTTCTTTGTATGTGGAGATTTGCACATTCATGCTATATATGTGCTTTTAGTTCTAGGATATATAACATATATATATATATATATAGAGCTGGGCTATGGTGAGTTGCGAAGTAAGATGTCATTTTTACTTCACGCTCATATTTTTATTTTGAAAACCTAAACGACCGATCCGAACCGCTCAACATGTTCTCCATATTGAAATGTACTTGGAGACCAAATTTTATAATTTTTGGAATTTTTTTACTATTTATTAAGCCACTTTGAAAATCACTGATCGAATGGTCCAGAATTTTTTTACTGTTTTTTACTGTTCACACAGATCTGCGATTTTCAAAGTGGCTTAATAAATAGTAAAAAAATTCCAAAATTTATAAAATTTGGTCTCCAAGCACATTTCAATATGGAGAACATGTTGAGCGGTTCGGATCGGTCGTTTAGGTTTTCAAAATGGAGTATAAGCGTGAAGTAAAATGACATTTTACTTCACAACTCACCATAGCCCATCCCATATATATATATATATATATATATATATATATATATATATATATATATATATATATATATATATATGCATGTTATATATACATCTATATCTTACTTAGGTTCCGATTGTTTAATTTTGTAGATTGGCTATATTGAGAGATTTGGTGCAACGATCATCATCTCACTTGTTTCGGGATCCAAAAAATAAAGTTGTAAGTACAACATAAAACTCATGTTTAATTAGTGTTGCTTCTATGGTGCTTAATTATATGGATCCAACAAAGACATGCATAAATGAATATATGGTGCTTATTTTGCCATAAACACAACTAAATAGCTAATAAATAGATCAAAAATCCCATAAATGTAAAATCTAGGTCCATTTTGTTTGTTTTTATGTCATATGTATTTTCTTTCTCTATTTTGTAGATATATAATTGACATTAATTATATATAGCTCCTTATTTTCTTTCTCTTTTTTTATGTCATCTTAATTTTGTAGATTAGCTATTATTGAGAGATTTGATGCGCAGCAATCTTCATCTCACTCGGTACGACATCCAAAAAAAGTTGTAAGTACAACATAAAACTCATTTTTACTTAGTTTTGTGCATGAATATGTATTTTGAATTGCTAGCTAGATTGAATGTATTTATATTAGGTATTTAGTTAGAGTATTGTCTTATGAGCCACAACCGATCTTGATTAAATGCCTTTAGGTCTTGATACCCGTTCAAAATTAATCCATTAGGGATTAATTTTGGATAGTCCCCGTTTTGGGACTGCTCTTTAAATATTTTGTCTCAATTAGGATGTGGCCACATGTTAGTCGTGTTTTAGTAGCTAAGAAAATTTCGGCAGCATTTCCCATTAGTTCCCCGAATACTCGGGGAACTAAGGGGAAATGCTGTCGAAATTTTCTTAGCTACTAAAACACGACTAACATGTGGTCACTACTGAGACAAAATATTCAAAGAGTGGGATAGGATGGTAACCGGCCCCATATAAGCCCTATTGTGAACAGAAGTTAGTACCGCAACCTTGTTCTTAATTAATTGTGTTTTATTATAATTGCAGATGGACCGCAGTTGGATGTACGAAACATCACGTCTATCTGATGAATATACAACAGGTGTCGAGGAATTTATCATAGTTGCTATGGAAGATATGGCGAATAAGGGGAGTGCACTTATGTCGTGTCCTTGCCGTGATTGTAACAATTGTCACAAATTTTCCAACCCGAACCAAGTGAGGAACCATTTAATCCGTCGTGGATTCAAGCAAGGGTATCAGTGTTGGATATGGCACGGTGAGAGTTTGCCAAGCGACATAGGTACTGGTTCTGAGCATCAGGAATACCATACCGGTGGAGATGACGGGAATGATCTACGGGGATTGGAAACCCACGTAGGCACTCGTACTGAGCATCAGGAATACCATACCGAAGAAAATGATGATATGGTGGTAGATAAATGTGATAATTTTGATCAAATGTTACGTGATTTAGAAGAGGATTTTGATAATGAAAAGCAGTATTGTTTATTTGAGAATTTGTACGAAGATTCTAATAAGGAATTGTATCCTGGTTGTTCTAAATTTTCAAAATTGAAAGGTGTATTAAAATTGTATAACCTTAAAGCATCTAACGGTTGGAGTGATAGAAGTTTTACTGAGTTATTACAAACTTTGAAAGAAATGCTTCCGGATGGAAACGAGATACCACCTAATGTTTATGAAGCGAAGAAAATATTGTGCCCGGTGGATTTGGAAGTTCAAAGAATACACGCGTGTCCAAATGATTGTATATTATATCGAAATGAGTATAAAGATCTTCACGAGTGTCCAAAATGTGGTGCATCACGTTACAAACCAAAGCAGTTAACCGGTGATAAAATTGATGATTATAAACAGAAGAAAGGACCTCCGGCAAAAGCATTGTGGTACCTCCCCGTGAAACCGAGATTCAAACGTTTGTTCTCAAATGCTAAAGATGCGAAACTAATGCGTTGGCATGCCGATAATCAGAAAAAAGACGGAAAATTACGGCACCCCCGCTGATTCTCCTCAGTGGAGGAATATTGACAGAGAGTTTTCCAAATTCGGACGTGACCCGAGAAATCTAAAACTTAGGCTGAGTGCAGATGGAATAAATCCGCACAGTAGCATGAGCAGTAAGCATAGCAGTTGGCCGGTTCTATTGTGCATTTATAATCTCCCGCCTTGGTTATGTATGAAACGCAAATACATCATGATGACCTTGCTCATATCAGGACCCAAACAGCCCGGGAACGACATAGATGTGTATCTAGCGCCATTGATCGAGGATTTAAAAGAATTATGGCAACCCGGAGTGCAGATATTTGATGCACATAGCAAGGAGAAATTCACTTTACGGGCCATGATTTTCTGCACCATTAATGATTTTTCGGCTTATGGAAATTTGTCGGGTTACAGTGTGAAAGGAGAGAAAGCGTGCCCCGTTTGCCTGGACGATACAGTCGATTTGTGGCTACCTAATTCCTCTAAAAATGTGTACATGGGTCATCGTAGATTTCTTCCTGCCAACCACGCACACCGAAAGAGAAAGATAGAATTCAATGGAAAGACCGAGAATACCAGAGTAAAGTATCCGTTGACCGGTAAAGCTATTTATTCGCAAGTGAAGGATATCAAAGTTCAATTTGGAAAATTTAAAAAAAAGGTGGTGAGAAAGAAAGGGGCACCGAAAATTATTTGGAAGAAGAGGTCAATATTCTGGGATCTACCATACTAGGAGCACTTAGATGTTCGACACTGTCTCGATGTGATGCATGTGGTTAAAAATGTGTGTGACAGCATGGTTGGAACATTATTGAATATTTGGGGTAAGACTAAGGACGGTATCAATGCTCGGAAAGACATGCAATTCTTGAACATACGGCCGGATCTACAACTAGCAGAGAAGGAAAGAGAAAAAGGGAAATTTTGTACATATCTAAAACCCGCAATGCATACGCTGTCGAAAGAAGAGAAAAAAAAGCTTATGTGGATGCCTTCATGGTGTCAAGGTTTCATCTGGATATTCGTCAAATATTAAAAACCTAGTTTCACTGGAAGATTTAAAATTGACAGGAATGAAGTCTCACAACTGTCATGTTTTAATGACACAGCTTCTTCCCGTTGCAATTCGGGGCATATTGCCACCTCCTGTTAGGCAGACCATCACGAACCGATATCGTTCGAGAGATTCATGGGATTGTTAAAGGGATATGTCAGGAACCGATATCGTCCTGAGGGCAGCATTGTAAGATGTTATGCTGCCGAAGAGGTTATTGAGTTTTGTACTAATTATTTGGATGATGTCAAAGCTATCGGCATCTCTAAACCTCGGCACGAGGGTAGACTTCACGGGGTAGGCACAATCGGTGCGAAATTATTCGTGCCCGATAATAAAACCATGTCACTAGCACATTTCCATGTTTTGCAACACCTCACTGACGTTCATCCTTTCTGGGACGAGCATATGACTCTCGTGCAGCAACAGAATCCTAAGAAATCCGACAAGTGGTTGATCGGCGAACACAATAGCAAGTTTCTAGAATGGTTTACACGTAGAGTCATGCAAGCTCCGGAAACATAAAACATTAAAGAAATTATCAAATTATTGGCTCTTGGTCCAGTCCATGTCGTGAGGACCTTCCAAGGATATGACATCAACGGGTACACATTTTACACAAGAAATCAAGATTCAAAGAGTACTGTTCAAAACAGTGGAGTGACGTTAGTAGCCGTTTCAAGTGATTTTTCATATCCTAAAGGTGCCGGACCATCGCATGCATCGATGTCATATTACGGGTTTGTTGAAGAAATTTGGGAGCTAGATTATAGAAAATTTAACATCCCGTTATTTATGTGTAAATGGGTCGATAACCGTAAGGGGGTTAAAGTCGACGACGATGGTTTTATTTTAGTGGATTTCAGTAAGGCTGGATACAAGGATGATCCATTTATACTTGCAAGACAAGCCACGCAAGTGTTCTACGTAACTGATCCGGCCGATCGTTCAAGACATGTTGTCCTCTCTGGAAAAAGACGTATCATCGGGATTGATAATGTGGAAGACGAAGAAGCGTACGATCATTTTGATGAGATACCACCGTTTTCCACTGGCATGGCATCTTTACCAACCGGTGAGAATAATGAAACAAGTCACGTGCGCAACGATCATAATGAAGGAGAATGGGTTGAAGAAGTTCCCATTGGCAACGATCAAAATGAAACAATTCATACCTAATTTTTATTGGTAAGTCATACATATAAAATTTTTATTGGTTTCAAAATATAAAAATAAATTTAATATTCATCAATACTGATGACTTAAGGCTTTTGAAACACTGGACAATGGGAAGCATGCAAGATATAATTCTTCAATATTTGTGACTTTTGTAATTCATGTTAATAGCTTATATTTTTTTCATGTTATATGTAATTTATTATGAGTTTTTTTATAGTAGCTTCTTTTTTTCATGTTATATGTAATTTATTAGCTTTTTTTTTTAGCTTATTTTTTAAAATTTTAAGGTTCATTTTTAGTTTATTTCATGTTATATTATCTTAATTTACTAGCTTATTTTTTGAAATTTTAAGGTTCATTTTTGGTGTATTTAATGTTGTAAGTAATTCTCAAGTTATTAAGATAATATACAAAAATAATTTGGAAGCTAATATACTAAAATAACTTACAAGATAATTTATACAAATATATTATAAGCTACTATACTAAAATAATTTTTAAGATAATTTATTAAAATAAATTATAAAACATCATACACCTCCAGGATAAATTTATTCAGAATTTTTGCTAATTTATCTGGATCGGTTCCTTAACTAGAAACCGATTCTGATAGTTATCTGGATCGGTTCTTAGCTTACAAACCGATTCAGATAGTATATATCTATTTTAGTTTAATTCATTCTAAATTTTTTTTAAAAAACTATCTAGATCGGTTCTTTAACTAGAAACCGATCCAGATAACTATCAGAATCGGTTCTAGGATAATGAACCGATCCTGATAGTTATCTGGATCGGTTTCTAGTTAATGAACCGATTCAGATAAATTAGCAAAAATTCTGAATAAATTTATCCTGGAGGTGTATGATGTTTTATAATTTATTTTAATAAATTATCTTAAAAATTATTTTAGTATAGTCAGCACGAAGTTTGGAGCAACTTTCACTTTTATTGCGGATCGAAAGAGACCTATTGCGGGCCGCAACATTATCAAACAGAGAACAATTTTAGACAGCATTTCCCAAACCCTCATTGCGGCCCGTAATGGAATCAATTGCGGCCCGAAATGGAGTACTCCGATTTTGCGCGAGAAGTTAACTGCCTCCACTAAGATTTTGCTAATTTATCTGGATCGGTTCGTTAACTATAAACCGATCCAGATAACTATCAGGATCGGTTTCTTAGCCTACAACCAATTCTGATAGTTATCTGGATCGGTTCTTAGCTTACAAACTGATCCAGATAGTGTATCTGTATTTTAGTTTAATTTATTTAAAAAAAATTATAAAAAACTATCTGGATCGGTTCATTAACTAGAAACCGATCCAGATAAATTAGCAAAAATTGTGAATAAATTATCCTGTATGTGTATGATGTTTTATAATTTATTTTAATATATTATCTTAAAAATTATTTTAGTATAGTAGCTTATAGTATTATTTGTATAAATTATCTTGTAAGTTATTTTAGTATATTGGACGGAGGATGTAGGATTCAAAGTATTGTAGAGAGAGGGAGAGAGGGAGAGAGAGAGCAAGTGATGCATACCGATCCTTATGTTTATAGCAGGAGGGACAGACCATGTGTCCATTTTCTCCGCTTTGTTAATTTTTGTTGCTCCACGTGTCCCAAAACTTCTTTATTGGTATTTTCTAGTTACATGCATTTTTAGAAAAATTAGTTATTTCTGCATCCAAAAATTAGTTAATTCATTCTAAAATTTTTTTAAAAAACTTTCTGAATCGGTTCCTTATCTAGAAACCGATCCAGATAACTATCAGAATCGGTTTTAAGCTAAGGAACCGATCCTGATAGTTATCTGGATCGGTTTCTAGTTAATGAACTGATTCAGATAAATTAGCAAAAATTCTGAATAAATTTATTCTGGAGGTGGATGATGTTTTATAATTTATTTTAATAAATTATCTTAAAAATTATTTTAGTATAGTCAGCACGAAGTTTGGAGCAACTTTCACTTTCATTGCGGACCGAAAGATACTGATTGCGGGCCGCAACATTATCAAACAGAGAACAATTTCAGACAGCATTTCCCATACCCTTATTGCGGCCCGTAATGGAATCGATTGCGGCCCGAAATGGAGTACTCAGATTTTGCTAATTTATCTGGATCGGTTCCTCAACTATCAACCGATCCAGATAACTATCAGGATCGGTTTCTAAGCTTGGAACCGATTCTGATAGTTATCTGGATCGGTTCTTTGCTTAGAAATCGATTCAGATTGTATATATGTATTTTAGTTTAATTCATTTTAAAAAAAATTTAAAAAACTTTCTGAATCGGTTTCTTAACTAGAAACCGATCCAGATAACTATCAGAATCGGTTCTAAGCTAAGGAACCGATCCTGATAAATATCAGAATCGGTTTCTAGTTAAGGAACCGATTCAGATAGTTTTTTTTTAATTTCGCGCCCGAGAACTTAGCTAAATTTTGAAACCCTTCTTTCTCTCTTTCTCTCTTTCTCTGTTTCTCTCTAGGCCTCCCTCTCCTCTTCCGAAAACCCTCTCCTCTTCCGAAAAGTAGAGAAGGAGATCGGGATTCGGTGAGCCATCTCCCTCTCCTCCGTCGAGCCACCCTAGCCGCCGCCCTCTCCTCCGTCTAGCCACCCTAGCCGTTGAGCAACCGCGCCGACGCCCTCTCCTCTAGCCGCTGCCCTCTCCTCCGTCGCCGCCCTAGCCGTCGAGCCGCCCTCTCTCTGATCGGACCTAGCCGCCGCCCTCTCTGATCTAACGAGGTAACTCTCTTGCTCTTCTTGTTTCGATTGTTGCCATTTGCTTGTGTCTTTGCCGGGTTGTTGATTTTCCCGGAAGGCACTAGTTGATTCACTTGCTTGTTAAAAAATAGACTTCTTCTATCGGTAATTTGAGAAAAATGGAGTAATTTGTGAATTGCATGAATTGCTTGTCAATTTCTGAATATATTGCTTGTCAATTTCTGAATTGCATGAATTGCATAACATATATTTCTGAATTAGTGCATATATTAGTGCATATATTGCTTGTTAAAAAAATGAATATATTGCACTAATTAGTGCATATATTTCTGAATTGCACTAATTAGTGCATATAGTGCATATAGTGCATATATTGCACTAATTAGTGCATATATTTCTGAATTGCACTAATTAGTGCATATAGTGCATATATTGCATATATTGCACTAATTAGTGCATATATTGCTTCTATTAATATAGTGCATATATTGCTTGTTAAAAAAATGAATATATTAGTGCATATATTGCACTAATTAGTGCATATATTTCTGAATTGCATGAATTGCATAACATATATTGCTTGTTAAAAAAAAGTGCAGATATGGAAGGTGATGGTGAGCCAGCCCCGGTTAAGAAACGAGGAAGAGGGCGTAACCAAATTAAGGACAAGTTTAATGAGAAAGGCAAAAAGCTTGAAATTGACAAATTTTTCTGGCCGATTATTACTCGAGACACAACTTGTTTTTCGACGGAATTTGGGATATTGGTACGAAAGAATGTTCCTATAAGGTACCAAAGATGGAAAGATGTTCCAGAAGAGTTCAAGCTCAAAATATGGGAAACACTTAAGGTAAATAACATGGTACTAATTAATTTCAAAAGCTTTCGTTTGATATTAACTAACTCTACATTTTGTTTTCTATTTGTTTGGCAGCTGGACTGGGGTATAAGGGACGAGGAAGAGGTGAAGAAGTATTACTATCAGAGAATGGCAGAGCGTCACCGGAAGTGGCGAACCGATATGACTAAACTGTGGCGCGAGGGTGGGACGCCAGATTTTGCCAAAGAACATATTGAAGAAAAAGACTGGGAAGCATTTGTCGCGTACCGAGAGACGGAGGAATTTGGTGTATGTTTAATTATACCGACCACCTACCTTATCTCTAATTTAAGAATTCAATTTTTTTTATAATTTAAGCCAATTGTTTCTTTTTCAAATTGTAGAAGGCCAGCCGGATTGGGAAGGGGAATCAGGCCCAAAACAAGTACCCGCATTTCTTAGGATCCAGAGGTTATAACGGGGAGGGTTTCCAGAATAGGCTTAGAGATGCTATGCAGGCGATTGCAAACGAGAAAGCATCTAGTGATCCGTCTTCCCAGGGTTCTTGTAGTACTGCATTGACACAAGACGATGTTATTGAGATGTCGGTTGAGCATAGGCACGTCACATGGAAACTAGGAAGACAGAGACTCAACGACGAGACCAAGGAACGCTATTATCCAGATAATTACGCACCAGTCATCAACAGAATTGTGAGGATTTATATATTGTCATTTATTTAAATTCAACTTTAATTTATTATGTTATAACATGCATGTTGTCATTTCAGGAAGAACAAGAATCGGCTTTCAAACAAGGCTTGTTGGCCGTCGCACGATACGACGATGTTCTGGGAAAATCTCTGCCAAATCCAGAACATCCTGGGAGGGTGAGAGGAGTGGGAGGCCTGGTTCCAATGACTAAAACATACGGGAAGTGCTCAACAAGGAAGACACGCACTCCCTCGAGGTCCGAAGAAGATTTTGACGCGAGAGTGGATCAGAGAGTGGAGGAGAGAGTAAGAGGACTGGAGGACAAATTACGACAAGAGATGAAATCTGAACTGGCATTTATGCTTCGGCAGGCAATGGGCCAACCAGAACCGGCGTTTAGCCCAACAGTCGTTCAGAGCAGCTGCCAGTCAGTCAAACCATTGGCAGATCTTTCCGGGTTTACTGAGGTAATGCAAATTCAAATTTATTTTCCATTACATGTCTTAGTTTCATACATATTATTTTATTCGAGTATAAACGTTTATTTGTACAGGAGACAGAAGTGAGCTGTAGACTCCAGGCGGATGTAGGTGGAAATATTCTTTTTGTGGCCAGAGGGACAATTCACGTTCCAGTCGTACAAGGTGGAACAATTCACAATATTCCTATGCCGCCCAACCATGCAAGAGTAACGGTGGATGCTATTGAGGATGCGGATTTCTTAGAACTCCCCTTACCTATACCAAATGGCGAGCACTCAAACCTTGCATCGGTCCTCGGCAGTTTCACTGCATGGCCGATGTCCATGATATTGACAGGTCCAGTTGAGGTATATTGTTATTACAACTTATACTTCTTAATTTGTATCTATATGATAGAGTTGTAGTTGATTCTGGATTTTATTCCAATTTATTATGGAATTTGCAGGAACCATGCAAAGAGTTACAAGTTCCTGGAGGTGGGAAGCAACGAGTCACAGCAAGGCGTTTGATCGTATCAATTTTGACAAGCTGGGACGAACATTCAAGCAGCTGCGTGATCGGTTTTCGGAGCTAGATGGCAGTCCATTCACAATCGATCCGCCACTTGATCTTTTCTGTTCGACAGACTCCATACAAGTTTATGCAGATGATTATGCGACCTTGCTTACACCAAAGGAGTGGCTCACTGTACCAGTTATGCAGATCTGGATGCTGTGAGTTAATATTCGTAATAATTGCATAATCTAGTACTTTCAATTCAAATTTCACAAAATTTAAATCACCTGTATACCTTTTTTTTGCAGGCATTTGCACAAATTCATCAAGGAGGAATTTTCCGATGAGCAGATTGGTTTCATGGACCCCGGTCGAACGAATGCCATGTTGTTGAATGAAAATCGAGGTCATGTACTTCAATACATAGGGACAGTGCTCAAGGAAAATCGGGACAAGCGATTGATATTCATACCTTACCACCAAGTGTTAGTGTTATATATATATTCTAATTTTATTATATTTCTTTCAATTCATATGTATTATAGAATATGACATGCTACAAACCTAACATGCAGAGATCATTGGATTTTGACCGTGCTTATGCCAAGAGAAAGTGCATTGTACGTGTACGATTCCAATAAGAAGTTTAAATTAATGCTAATGATCACTGCTGCGATCGAGGAGTAAGTGCCTTCCTAATTTTTTTATTATTTTATCATTTTAAATTTCACTTGTAAGTACTGATTGTTCAATGTGTTCATATTTCAACAGTGTCTTTATCAGGGAAATGGGTACTCCTTTAACGGTTCATAGAGATTGCAAGGTAATACTTTCTATTGAGATATGATTATAGGGACTTAGATGCAAAAAGTTGTGAATATCTAGACATATAAGCCATTTGTAGGCTCATTAACCTACATTTCAATTTTCTCAAACTTGTTATATAGTGCCCGCAACAACCGGTCGGCTGGGAATGTGCATATTATGTCATGTTGCTCATGCAAGACATAAGAAATGAACACCTCGATGCTTTTCCGAACATAAGGGTATGTATGCATTTATGTATATTCCAAAAGTAATTAAGCATTGTTGCTTCACTTATAATGAAATACACAATTAATTGTGCATGCTCTTCTATCTTTTAAAAAATGCAGGATATTCTTACTAGACATACTGTACAACGCCTTAGCGAATTTCGGAAAATGTGGGTTCAAATGTTCCTAGATGAGATAAAGCCATGAAGAAGTACAACAATTTTGGGTTGATGTGTAAACTTAATTTGCATGAACATGAATTTTTTGTAACAATTTTTATTTTTTGTGTGATATTTAATTTAGTATGTTGTAGTTGATAATTTAGGATGTGATTTAATTTAGTATGTTTTAGTTGTATGCAAAAAAAACAATATTTTTGCATTTGGGGCCAGCAAATATGGAAGCTGGCCAATTAAATAAAAAAGTTTTTTTTTCATTTAATAAAACATCAGGATCGGTTCCTAGTTAAAAACCGATCTAGATACCTATTTTTATTTTAAAGAATTACAAATAACAATCAGAATCGGTTCTAAAGCGGAGAACCGATTCTGATAGTTATCTGGATCAGGTTCTTAGCTATAGAACCGATCCTGATTGTTGGATATTAAAAAAAGTAAAAAAATTATTAGGATCGGTTCTGAGAAGTAACCGATTCTGATAATTATCAGGATCGGTACTTAGCTATGGAACCGATTCTGATTGTTTGATATTAAAAAATGAGTAAAAAAACTATTAGGATCGGTTCACAGAAAGAACTGATCCTGATAATTATCAGGATCGGTTATTAGCTTGACAACCGATTCTAATTGTTTGATATTAAAAAATAAGTAAAAAAACTATTAGGATCGGTTCAAAATTACAACCGATTTAGATAGTTATCAGGATCAGTTCTTAGCTTGAGAACCGATCCAGATTAATGCTTATTAGGATCGGATATATTGAAGAACCGATTCAGATTAATGCCTATTAGAATCGGTTATAGTAATCAACCGATTCTAATAGTTTTTAATTAGAATCGGTTATTTAGGCAACCGATCCTAATATTAACTATCTGGATCGGTTAATTAACCGATCCAGATTATTGTAGTATCAGTAACGCCTGGGTCAGGATCGGTTGAATTCCGATACTGATATGCGTATATAACCGATCCTGATACCTTATTTTTCACTAGTGATTGAACGGTTCAGATCGACCGTTAGGATTTTAAAAAGTACCATATTAAGCCGTAGTACACTAGCCATAGTACATTAGCCGAAGTACCATAGCCTCACTCTTTCTAAAATAAATCTGTTACTTTAATTCGTGAGCAATTTACCAGTATCTTACTTGCCAGTAAATTGCAGCATTAGAAACACATAAAGAAACACACTTAAGGCACAAACTAAAAATTTGATATAATGACTTGTATAAACTGAAAGTTTAATATAATGACTAGGAGAAAACTGGAAGTTTTAGAATTTTCATTGTACCGCCTCACAGGGGCGGATCTAGAATTTTCGTCAGGGGGGCAAAAAAAAATCGAATCGGGTTTAAATAGCTAATCGAATTTAAATCCATTAACTAATTGGGTACTCGATAAAAAATAATGCTTTAACTTATACTTTCCAATACTTTGAATTGTAATTTCTGATACTCTAACTTATAATTCTAATAATCAAAATTCAACAAATTTATTTCAATTTTAACCCTAAATTTAATCCGAATTACAAATCAAATATTTAGAGGGGGACAAAAAAAATTTCAGGGAGGACAAAGTCGGTCAGAACCGATAGATTTCCACTAAAACTCAAAATTCAGGGGAGGGGCGGCTGCCCCCCTCCGGGACTACCTGGGTCCTCCCCTGCCACCTCAGCCAGGGAGATGTCACCTTCACTAATATTGCAACTACATTCCAAAGGAAGAAAATTCAGCGATGAACTATAAGACTATGCTCCCGAATTTCCAAATTATTTTCACAAATTGCATAAAATACGGCCAGTTTGAAATGACCAACACCAATAGATTCTCACATATATGAAATTGACAAAAGGAACAAACTCAATTGTTAGTGAAAAAAAAAAAAAAAACAAGGCATTAATTTCAACTGTACCTTTTATTTAGCCATATCTTCTGAATGTTTATCTAATTAACTTGTTATATTGGGACAGTCATATTATGCAGCCATTTAACTATTTTTATTTAACCATTCTCCATGTATAATATATGATGAATCTCGATCTCCCATCCAGCTCATGATCATCTTGTTTAACATATAATTTTCTTATTTTCTTATTGAGTCTTATTATTATATTTACGATAAAACTCAATTCATTTTACTATTATTTTGTTGCTACGAAATTATATAGAATATGAATTTTACAGCCCCAACTTTTTGATGTACTCATTCCGAGGAGTGGTAGAACAACCTGCCGTATATGTATTCCCAAACTATTCATGCTTGCATGCAAATAATTATATACACAAACAATAACGTTATAGTAACTACTGCAACATATCAGATATTCATAAATCATAGCCGGTCATACAATATATCAAGGTCATAATTTAGATTCATAAAATGGAAATAAATACCCAACATGGTGAATGATTACAAGATAACAGATTTCACCATATTAGAATATTAGTTTGAATCAAAATAAATCCTAACATGATAACTCTATGTTTGAATAAAACTAACCCACTGGCACCAGTAACGACCTACATTAAAGTGATCTCATAACTTAATATACAGAAACGCACCTCAATTTGGCCTTGACTCTTGAGTACCTGAAACCAACATAAGTGAAAAGATGATGGTCAATTTGTAATACTAAATTTACTTTGAAAAAGCACTGAGCACTAAAAGAGTTAAGAAGGCAGTCAGATTAGAAAATCTATACTAAATATCTAACTAATTAAACAATAATCTATATTAATACTCAATTAAACTTACTTGGCTCTTAATGCATAATGCATGTATAATTGATATTAGAGAGCTATACAAGATTTGGCACAAACCAAGTCTCCATTAAATCAAAAGGGCAAGAAAATGGGAAGAAAGAGAAGGGTAGTCGATTTGGGAAGAAAATGATCGAAGTGATCTGTAAAGGAAGAAAGACAAATAGATGTATATTTTTAAATAAACATGATGTACTGGTTTGTTGTGTATCGAAATAGAAAAACCATTTGGTCTATCATGAACCAGGAGCAACCAGGATCCATTGTGTATAGAAATAGAAACATTTCCGTTCGGTGCCTTTTTTTCTAATTCTTTGCCTCTTATTTCTTTTCCTCTCCATTTGTTTTATCATGGATACCTCCGTTTTTATTTTATGATTTGTTTTTCTTAATTTGTTTTCATATTTTGTTATTTTTTTCTTTTTTTCTTTTTTTAGGAATTAATATTAAGACTAGCAAATAATTTTTAACAAATTAATGTTTTACCATTTTTTTTTATTATTTTAGTACAAAACAAACTTATGGCAAAAAAAATCTGAGTTTCCGATCCGATTCAGCCGATTCAGACCGATTCATCCGATTCCGATTCGGAATCCGAATTTCAGAACCATGGGTAATATCAAACACATTCGTAATGCCAGTTTCTCTATCATTACTGAAGTATTGTCCCATAAGAAATGCAGTAGCACTGTCGCTGACCCCTTCCATATAGACCCAGTCGTCAGCCTCAGGTCGCCAAAAAGCCAACTTATTGGGTGCGGAAATGGTATTCCATTCCATGTCAGAAAAATCTGCAGATCCTGATATTACCACAATATCACCGCCTTCAATTGGATCTGGACCAATATAGTCAGGGAACCCATTGACATTAACAGAAGGGAGATGAATCTGATCATGAGTAAGAGGATTAAGGAGGTACATCTTGGGATTTCTGAAGTGAGAGGCAAGTAAGTAGCGGCATGTGGGGCCCTTGAACCAGGAACGATATGAACTTTACCAGATGACAGGCAGTAGAAGCATATAATGCCATTTTCACGGTGTTCTCTAAAGTGGATCCCTAGAAGCCATGGGAGTTGTGGGGGAGGATCGGTGAATGGGGCCGACAATTGCCAGCTCTTGCACACAACACGAAAAGCGTATGAAATCAGAAATATCAGGGAGCTCTTTGGAGAAGAGATGGAGAATGTCTTGTGGAAGTTCAGACCAGTTTCTATCAACGTGGAAGGCATCAATAACGCTTCGTTCTCTTGTGGTAGCGCTTTTAGTCTTTCGCTTCAGCATCTGAAATTTGAAGAAAACAAGTGTAGTTAGTTAGTACTAAAAGGGGTTTTTCAATTAAGTTTTTTAGGGTATCAGGTGATCGGAGCATCAAGGTAAAAATTGGGACAGATAAAGACACAAACAACCCTCAATCAAAGTACATAAATACCAAACAACCCACCTTCAATTAAATAAGGGACGGATACAGACACAACAGTCTGTTTATGACTAATAAATCAGGAATAATACAATTTTACAGTTTTTTGTGTTTACTCAAAAGCTGGACAGTGGAAATTAGGGACTAAATTATAAGATAGTAATAAATAACATTACCATTTATCCTTTTGGATATCGAAATCAGAAGTGTGTCCTTGTGTGGTCATCCTCAATATATCAGGTCAAAATGTTTCTTACTAAACTAAATTTCAGGCAGCCAATGGAACAAGCAAGATTAAATCTCAGCCATCAAACTGTATGAATGGTCTAAGATTATATAAGACATCAATTTTTGGTGTATGCCATAGACCTTGTGGTATTGGGTTCCAAGTGAAATGTCCAACATAAAACTAGCATTAGAAATAGTAATTAAAACCACTAATAGCATATGTGCTGGCCATATTACCATCTACAAGGCAAAATATAGATGATAATCAATGTCTAATTTTAGGCCAAAACTTATGCATATGATGCTAATTGTAGTTTAATGCTATATAAAACTATTCATATTTGAATAAGTTGAAATGGGTTGAACTGAAACCAGTTAACAAGTGTTGGCATATATGTTTTGTGATCTTGTCAGATTGGCACATACAACTGAAATCAGTTACTTTGCTTTTGTGTTGTAGAAGATACAATTGGTTTGCTAGCGCATATATGAGAATCTTCTGGCAAAGTAAAAAAATTCTGATAAGTAGTTCACTTTTTCTATACATATATAACTTGGTATGTTTAATTTTTTTTTCATGAATTAAGAAAAATTAGGTTCTATGGATTGAGAAATTACGACTCAATACTGTCCAAAGTTTTGATGAGAGAAACGGTGTATATTGGGTTGGGAGATACAATATGGGCATGAATCTTGCTAATTCTCACAAAATACAACACAAAAACGAATATGACTTCACATCACTTGGGATTGAAATACTGGTAAAAATAAAATAACTTGTGTAATTCAGAAATTCAGGCCATGCACTAATACAATACTGGTACAAGTGATTCCATCACCATAGCATACTGCTTAGGTGAAATGCAAGCTTAAATCACCAAAAATTCAATTTTTCAATTTTATCTCAGATTTCGGCCGTATTACACCAAAAACACAAATTTTTCAGCTCAGACCAACTTTTTCTTAATTACACATGTTAATTTCTTTCCAATACAAAAATCTTCTTGCAAAATCAATGATTAAGGAATATCATGTTGAGCACCGAAGGAGAGCTTACCTAATCAAGAGAAAGCAGAGATTGCAAATTTGGTTTATTAGAATTCTGAAATGAGAGGAGCATACTATTAATACACCGACTCAGTTCATTCCAGGCCCGTTTGGTTTATGGAAAGCGGCCCATATATGAATTCTGATTTGGGCCTTCTGAGAAGCCTATATTGTTTCTAAACGGGCTCGCGATACAAACAAGATGTACCTGTGGCTTCAGCAGCTAGCACTAAATCAATAATTGGGTAGGTTATTTGGTTCTAAAATAATTTCGGTGCTAAATTGGAAGAAGTTATAATTTTCATAAGCATTAAACCCCAAATAAAAATTTCAATAAAGTGAATGCTTAAAAAAAAAAAAAAATCATATTTTTGTACTCTGAGGCAAGTTAATTTTTTTTTAAGAAACATAATTTTTTACTATGCATAGCGCGGATTAGTTCATACTATGGATCAATATCTTCGTTTTCAAAGTACAAATAGTTGATATGAACAATTTAGTAAGATCTTCATATGAAAATCTACTGGCAGACTAAATTTTACAATTTTACTATTTTTTTGGATAGGTCGAAAATCACTGATCTAAAAATATAAAAAAGTAGTAATTTTCTACCTATCTAAAAAATAGTAAAATAAATTGTAAAAGATGTATAATTTGATCTACATGTACATTTTATTATGGAGATCATGTTGAATGGTTCAGATTGACTGTTTGAAATTTGAAAATATAAAGATTTATCCATACTACAGACCAATCCGCGCTATGTATCGTATCATATCCTCACTCAAAAAAAAATATCAATTAAATATGCCCACATATTCTCTCTTTCTAGTCTTTTAACCATATTTTTTTTCTCCTATTTATAACACATAAGAAAGAAGAAGTTTTTAAATAATTACTTTTTAATCTTCTAAAATAAAATGTGTGATATTGAACAGACCTAAATCACATTTGAGCTTCAATGAGATAACACTGCTCTTAAAATGTACAGAGTAACTTAAAAGGTTAAGAGATCAAAGACCTCCTTTATGAATTGAAGAAGTCCGAAACATAAGAAGATTTTTAATTTTTTTTGGCTATTGATGATGTTTGTTTAATCTGATTGGACATAGAGCATTTTGCTTCAATTATTGGTGGAATCATGTAATTGCTACCACTTTTTGTTTTTTTGTCTTTCTTTATCAATCAGGTAAGAAGCCTTAATTTGTCAATAAAGCACCTTAGTTGTATAAGCACATGAGATTGACATATCGTTTTTTGCATTTATTTCTTCATTTACTCTTGGTAAGAAATTTCCTGCCTCCTTTCTTAAATTAGAATGTAGTGAAATTTTCCATACAAGTATCAAACAATAAATAAAAAATTGCAATTACATGAATAATACCTTGATAAATCATTTTTTGCACTTTTGTGAAAGAAATTTGTTTAAAAAATAATGAAAAGTTTTTTCATTTTATTAATAGGAAGGAATTAGTTTTAAAATCTATACCTCTCACGTAAATTATATTGTCTTAATCGCTAGATCAAAATTAATTATCTGTAAAGCTTTAATTTGTCAATAAAATGCTGTGATTTGGAACCTATAAAGTCCTTTTACATCAAAATTGCAAATGTAATGAATTTATTTGATTGTATGTAACATTGTGTGAGACCGACATGCCGTGTTTCGCATTTATTTCTTAAGAATTTTGTGCCTCCTTGCTTATAATTAGACCCCACCATTTATAAATTTGCCTATAAATACCATCCCTCTTACAGGTCCTATTGTACCAAATTCTTCAATCACTTTATTATTCACACAATAAAAGAAAAGTAAACTGGGAAGGAGTTGAGAGATGAAGGCAGCAGGGATGAAGCGATCTTTTGTGGCGCTCATCGTGTTTGCTATAATGATGCTTGTCACAGAGGCACAAACTGCTCTGACCCCCACCCCCACACCTGCCCCTGCCCCTGCACCTGTTCCATTTCCAATGGTAATGTCTGATGTCGCATCTGACATGTCTGCTGCAGCCATTGCCATGCCGACTTTTAGCGTAGCTGTTTCTGTTGTCATGGTTCTCTTTGGCTACCTATATATCTGAGATGTCGAGCTTGGTTCCTACCTTGTTTGGTTTGGTAAAGAATTATGATAGTTTGGTTTATACCTTGCTGAGCATAATTCATATATGCATGATGTTATAATAATTTTCATTCTTTGTATATATCAGTTATGGAGATAGTGTAATAAGCGACCCGTTAGGCACTAGAGCGTCGCATTATATGTAAGATACTTCTTATTGTACACAGGCATTGAGTATATATATACATATTGTGTTTATACTTGTATTAGAAGTACTACTTGTGTATTATGACGGTTTCTAATTGGAACTGGAATGGTTTGACATTTTTTTTTTTCCTTTTTTGAGGAAAAAAAAAAAGATATCGTTTGGGCCAGAGAAATTGCCTTATAAATAACCATCTTAGCCATTGGGCCTTTTGGGCCAGAAAATTGTACCAAACCCTTCTATATATGAGTTTCTCTCGCGTGCAATCAGCACTGACACAAATGTTTAAAGAAACCCCTTTAAATTGATCCAGATTTTAATCATCCAGATTTCAAACTTATAATTTTAGGTATCGTAAAGGATACTAACTCACCCTTAAATGAGTCCATATCCTTTGAGAAAAAAAGATCTCTCTGTTTAGATCCGGACCGTCCAATCATAATCCTGATCAATCCGGATCGAGGTGGAATTCATGAGCTCCTTTAATATTAGTGTGGATATTATGATCGGACGGTCTTGATCTAAACATAAATATTCTGTTACATTAGGTGATATGATTTCTCCTTCTATATATGGACTCTTTGGAAAACACAAATAGTTATTTTTCTATAATTGCTAGAGAACTTTTCTGATGCATATACAATTTTTTTTTTTTTATGACTTTTGAACTGGAGACAACGGGATTGATATTCTCTTTCCAAAGCGCAGATTTTCATAAGCATTATACCTTCCCTGCTGTTAAATTGATGTGTGCATTTATGGTTAATTAAAAGACCAATATGGCAAGCCAGAGGGTATAGATATTGACAGAACTAGTTTTGCTTTATGCAGCGCACTAATAATCTGCATTGAACCAAACTGGCTCTCTCAATATCATTACCCAAGCAAGAAAAAATAGTTTATTATTATTTTTTTTTTTTTAGGAAACCCAAGCAAGAACAATAAACCTACTGATATTGCCAATATAAATATGAACCAATGGTGATGAAGGAACAGAGCACAATGCAATGGGAATAAGAACTTCAAGCTATATATAACCATCAGAAAACGGCCTTTCATTAATAACCTGTAATCCGAAGCAGCATTAGAATATTTTTTTTATAGTTATAAAAAACAGAAGCCTAAGGACTGAATCAAGAAGAGTAGATCATAAAGCATAGCAATAGTTACTCAACAAGTAACATCAATTGATTCTATATCACAATGCATCTCACTAAACAAAATAGATGGGATAACAGAGAAAAATGCTACATGGCAAAACAAATCACAAGAATAAAAGACTATTTAATGAACTGAAACCTCAACGATTAATAGAAGTGAGTGCCAACAAACCTTAACACTTAATCCCATGTATTCTTTCTTGAATTAACACCATGCTAGGCCCATAAAACTGCTATTGTGCTAATCAAATAATTGCATTAATTATATACAAACATTAGTTACTTAATTAGTTACTTAATCATATGATTAATAAAGACTTTGGTGTTTTCTGGAGCTGTGTTTTAGGATATATAAAGGTTCTAGTTGTAATGTTTTGATCATTTGAAAGATTAACACTCTCTCAGGGAGGCGATCGGCAACATCCTTTATAGATTTACAGTCTACATATAAATAGTTTAATACTACAATCTACATACCTATTACTAGGGGGTGTTCAAACAGTCGGTTCGGTTGAAACCGAAGTTAAAAAGGTAAACCAAACTTTTTTTTGGTTTTTAAAAGTAGAACCGAACCAAACCGATCAAATCTATCAACCGATTAAGAACCGAACCGAACTAACCGAATTAAATTTCAGTTTGTTCGGTTAAAACCGAACTAAACCAATTGTAAATGAAATCATACTGTATATTTGAATGAAAAAAGCTCTTCAGAATTCTAAAAGAAAAATAAATCATACCGTATATGAAATCACCAATTTGGGCCATTTATTCCATCTATTGGTACCAAGGTTCTAAATAGCGTTTATAGCGTCGTAGCGGGAAGGCTAAAAAAAAAGCTATAGCGAATAGCGTCGCTATAGCGGAAGCTATTCCAAATAGCGTTTTTTTTTTTTACATTTCGTATATTCAATATTTGTACTAAATATCAACATTATCTAAGGTCTCATAGAACAATAAATAACACCAAAGTAATTAAGAAATTATAATATTCATATTGAACTCGTACAAAGTCCAAATTGCGGTTCAAAATATCCATAGTAATATCATAAACTATCGATTTTTCCTATTAAAAATATCTTAAGTATCATGATTCATGACATTAATCTATTTTTTTTTCTATTCAAATTTTAATTCCGGTTTGGACTTTTTTTCTATTCAAATTTCAATTTCTATTCCCAATTTCAAATTGATTTATTTGTAGCAAGTAGCAACAAATTCAATTTCGGTTTGAGATTTTTTTTATCTTTATTTAAAACCCATATAAATTGCTTAAAAAAAAAAAAAAAAAAAAAAACTCATATTGTATAGCGCAAATAGCGCTGTAGCGGCCGTTATAGCGGCCGTAGCGCAAATAGCGCACTTTGATGTTGTAGCGTAGCGTTTGGGGTCCAAAAACGCTATAGCGCGCTATTTAGAACACTGATTGGTACCATTATTCACTCTATATGAAAAAGGCTTGAGCCGCTGAACCAATTTCAAAATTAAACCATAATAAATCGATCGGTTCGGTTTAGTCAGTTTTGAGAAATCTAAACCGAACCTATCCATTTAAACCGAACTTTATCAAAAATTCAACATAACCGACCCATTTAAATCGGAAAACCAAACCATTTAAACTGAACTTTTCCGGTTCGGTTAATAACCAAATAAACCGAACCATTTGAACACCCCTAACTATTACCCAATAGGCCAATCCCCATCTTATAATCTTAATTTGTAAAATAAACTTAGGTCAAAACAAAATACACGTGGATCAATTCATACTTTTAGGTCAAGATTAATTTATCATTGTAGGACCAATTCATACTTTTAGTTCAAAACAAAATACACGTGGATTGACTATATAATACTGTGACTTGAAATTTTTATTTTCAAAATTCAAAGAACCGATCAGAGATGTCTATATGATGTATATATCAAACATTATGAGAAGTCAGATTTATATTATTAAAATTATTTTTACTACTTTTTTTTTAATTTGGAAGGGAGAAAATCCATCAATTTCAAAAATTCTAAACTATTCCACAACCATGAACTTCTCCATACAAGAAAATTGTCCAAAACAAAGAAAAATAAAAATTAATTTTTTCAAAGTTTTTGATATATAAATAAGAACATGATGTTAGGGTGCTATGCATAACACACATTGGTCCGTACAATAGATTAACATCTCTATTTTCAAAGTTCAAACAATTGATCGGAATCTCTTAACACAATCTATGTATGAATATATACTTAGAAACCGGATTTTACATTGTTTTAAATTTTCTTACTAAACTTTAAAATAAACATCTTTTGATGCATGATAATGGTACTCATTAATTAGCATGAAAAGAAGCCAGCCATTACACGTTTCATACATGAATCTTCTTAATTATTTTCTGTCAATTTACTTGTTAAAAATACATATATATACTAAGGGTTAAAGCACCAGGTTTACAATGTTCCCAACCATACTGTATTTTAGGCAGAACAATTTGGATCTGATGTTCATCGGATTCAAATTTGTGTCCGATGAGTTTTTGTCCATCCGATCCACTTTGAGATCCGTACGGATCATTTAATATTTGTGCGCATCAAAATTTACACAAATTATAAAACGGATTGGACGGACAAGAAACTCATCGGACTCAATGACGTCAGACACAAATTGTTCCCATTTTTAGAACCTTGCCCAAATTCAAAGGATATGGAACCGAATTTTCTAAAAAAAATTAAATAGATGCCATGGAGGACTGCAAATTTGCATGCATAGCAGGGCCTTAATGGAGGCATGGGCTCCACAAGGGCAGGCCAGTCCGGGCCGCTGCCCGTTGGCATCTTGTGAGGCAAGGGCCCCACAAGGGCGTTAGTGGAAGCATGGGACTCACATGGCCAATAGAAATTTATCATCGTGGCTCTATATATAAAAAATATTATAAGAAGTCATATTTATATTATTAATTTTTTTTACTATTTTTTTGGAAATTGGAAGGGACAAAATCCATCAATTTCAGAAATTCTAAGCTGTTCGACAATCATGAATTTCTCCCTACTAGTAAATTTATTGTCAAAAATAAAAATAAAAATATTGTACAAAATTTTGATATATAAATAAGAACATGAGGCTTTGGTGCTATTCATAGCGCACATTGATATATACTATGAATTCATCTCCTTTTTAAAGTTCATATAACTGATCCGAACCACTCAATTATGAGGGCCAAGAGAAATTTATTATTTTAGGTCAAAACAAACATACATGTGGATCCGTTAATTAGTGTGACTTGAAAATATTATTTTGAAAATCCAAACAACCTATCTGAGGTGTCGGTATGATCTATATATAAAAAATATTATAAGAATCAAATTTATATTATTAAAATTATTTTTACTATTTTTTTTTGGAAATTGGAAGGGAGAAAATCCATCAATTGTCAAAATAATATTGTACAAAATTTTGATATATGAATAGAAACATGATGCTATGATGCTATGCATATATAGTGCACATTGATCTGTACTATAAATTTATATCTTTAGTTTCAAATTTCAAACAATTTATCCGGACCGCTAAATATGACCTCCTTGTGAAATCATACTTAAAAACTGAATTTTACATTTTTTTAATTTTTCTTACTATTTTTTTAAAGAATAATTATATGAATCCCCCACTCCAGTCCGCTCTCTATCCCCGCAGCAACATTAGAGGAATGTTGTACTATAGTCCCCACTAATTATATGATCCCCTCTTTCACAGTCCCGCACTCGTTCCCGTTTCAACTTTCATAGGCATAAGAACCTGAAAGATAAGATATTAATACTTGAAAAAAATGATGTTAATAATTTGATGCGTAACTTATGATATAAATACTTTCGTGCATCAGTGTTAATATTTTAGAAAAAAAAAAATCAGTGCTGGAGTTTTTGCGGTCTCTCAGACAGTTATGGTAGTTATGGTGCGGGGACAGTGCGGGAATATTTGAGGGATTTGATTGGGGGACCATTATTTACGTAAAGAATTTTCACTTCATTGGTATAAATACTTTCATATATAGATATAAATACTTTCGTGTATAAGTATTTAATAATTTAGAAAAAAATTCATCACTGGAGTTTTTGCGGTCCCCAAAACAATTATAGTAGTTATGGTGTGGGAACAATGCTGAGACTGGAGTGCAGGTACTGTTATGAGGGTCCTTTTTTATATAGGTACAAAAACAGTTGATTTAAATAAAGTTCAAGAGGAGAGGTTCTTTTTGTATGAATCTGGTCCGTCCATTTCCATCAAACTGCTCGATTTGAAATAGATCCTACTTATTCTTTTGGAATAATTGGTGACACCAATCTGCTTGTACGAACGATCAGAAAAGTCCATATGCAAAAACAGCCGAAATTTTTATATATAAGAAAATAAATTAAAAAAATATTAAAAATGAGAAACTGTAGCTAGGATTTCGAAAAATAAGAAGGCAGGTGTATACCATGGCGTCCCACTGGGACGCCATGGTATATTCCAGCCCGTTGGAAAAAAACGGAAAAAAAAAAGAAAAAAAAAAGAAAAATGCGGGACGCCATGGCTTATCCCGACCCGGGAAAAAAAAAGAATTAAAAATGTGGGACGCCATGGCATATCCCGACCCGGAAAAAAAAAAAAACAAAATGGGGACGCCATCGCCAATCCCGACCCGGCGAAAAAAAAAACAAAAGAAAAGGGGACGCCATGGGGCTGGCCGACCCTTGTCCGAAAAAAGAAGTATTTTTTTTACTGGGACGCCACGGCATGCGCAGACCCAAAAAAAAAAATTATTTGGGACGCCATGGCATACTATGACCACTACTAACTCGTATAAACCTTCCAATCTGTCTTTCTCATTCCATTCTGGCTTGCATATCCGAAAATCGATACACTTTGTAAAATTTTTTTAGTTCATTTATTTACAATATTTTAACTCAATTTGTTGTAACCAATTAATATTTACATTTTGTAATTAATATTCATTGTGTAGGTTTTTCGGAAACAATCAATTATGGTGTTAGTAAATGTGTTTATCGATGGTGAAATTCGATACGGTCCGAGAGGCCCGGAGTATAGTATTAGTCATCGGTACTCATTTCGTGCGACCGATGAACAAAATTTTGAAGATTTAAAAGGTATGATTTATCGGTATTTTGGATATTCCGAGAATGAATACAACCTAATAATTTATGCTCAATGTAAACCTACTGGCCGTTATTACGAGGTTGTGGAACTTATTTGCAATGAAGGATGGAAGATAATTTTTGAGCAGTTAATGAATTCCGGAAGAGAATACCGTGTCATTGATTTTTTCATTGAGTTTGTTCCAATTGTGGGCGCGACGCAACTCCAGTTGTTATTTAATAGTGGGGTACCTGAGACGCAGCCAGAACCTCCTCAGTCTCGGTACTGTGATCCACATGCGGGTTCTAGTCGGACCCGACCCTGTCAGAGAGAACAAACACCGCCCCAAAATATTTACCCTGAACCTTATCCCAACATGAATGAGTTTTCACCGGCCGTCCAGGCAGAGGTGAATTGGACACCCTATGATAATTATAATAGTACATACGAGATGTCTGATTTTGGTGATCATGGTCCCGATAATGACAACTTGTCACAAAGTGATGACGAAGATGATGGAGACTGTTGTGATGATGATGAATCTGATGAAAATGATTCGGAAGATGATGTTTTGCTAGAGTCTCAGACACATCCGGATTTCGGTCGTGGTGACCGTTGTCCTATACCGAGCTTCACTGACACATTCGGATTTCGGGAAGCATATATAGGTTTTTTCGGTACGACCCCACGTTTTGATGATAAATCTCTTGTGGTGGATCAAGTATTCCCGTCAAAAGATGCTATGAATAGAGTTATAAAGGAGTTCCACGTATGCAAGAATATTGAAGTGTATTGGAAAGAAAGTAGCAAAACAAAAATTGTGGTCGTGTGCAAAGACACCAGGTGCAATTGGCGACTGTATGCCACGTCTTCTTATTTTGGAGCTCGATGGACAATTAAAACATTAAATACACCCCATACATGCCGTGCCCCGACTAATCGTAATGATCATGCACAACTAACTGCAGCAGTGATTGCTAATGGTATAAAGCAAGATATGAGAGAAGATGTTACAAAAAGCATTAGTGACATCAAATCGATAATCAGTGCTAAATTCGAAGGAATTGTTCCCAAGTACAACAGGTTATGGCGTGGCCGAGAGCTGGCAATTGAACAAATGTTTGGCAGTTGGGAGGGCTCATATGCAATTCTCACTCCAATTTTGCAAGCAATAACTAGAGCAAATCCAGGGACAAAATGGGCAGTTAAATTAGAACCCACCGCGAAAGAGACAGAGCGGTTGTTTAAGGCAGCATCGTAGGCGTACGGTCCATGTATTGCGGCAATGCCTCATCTGAGGCCTATCATTAGCATTGATGCATGCTTCCTGTCCGGTAGGTACAAGGGGAGCTTGCTCATAGCTTGCGGTTATGATGCTGAGAATCAGTTGCTACCTTTGGCTTTTGGATTAGTTGAGGAAGAGAGTTTTAAGAACTGGGAATGGTTTATGAGATGGCTGCGACAAGAGGTAATTGGTTTTGGAAGGTTCATGTGCGTTGTTTCAGATAAACACTTGGGAATAAGGAAGGTCTTCAAAGATAGACATGGTGGTTGGTGGGAGGACGGCGGAGAGTGTGTTCAGACATTGTGTACACAGCATGTTGCTGAGAATTTAATGAAGAAGGTCCATGACAAAGATGTTTGTGAGATATTTAAAATACTTGTCCGCAAAAGGAAGCCAAGAGCATATGAAGAGTGGATGCAAATTCTACGCCTAAAATGTCCGGCAGCAATTCCATACTTGGATAAAGTCGGTAAATACCGTGACAACGATGAATCTGAGGCCCCTAAACCATGGAAGGTATTTCAAACATTTGATGGCGGCGTCCGTTGGGGGATTACACTACCAGAATTTTCACTTGTTGTATGGGGAGTAAAATGGCTTGTTGCATGGGCGGCCCCATGCAACAAGCCCCAAAAACGTCATTAGCATGCGCTTCCGCATGCAACAACTACCCATGCGTAAAGCCCCGTTGCAACTGCTTGGTCACCCATGCAACTACTTGTTCCCCCATGCAACTACCTTATCCTGGGTTGTTGCATGCGCTTCCCCATGCAACAACCACGCATGCAAAAACTTTTAGAGTTGGTGCCTGGCTGGAGTATTTGCAAGGATAGAGGTATGGGACCCATGTAGGTATTTGCAAGGGAAGAAACGTGGGACCCATCTAAGTATTTGCAAGGATAGAAGCGTGGGTCCCATCTATGTATTTGCAAGGCTAGCCTGTGGGTATTTGCAAGGATAGAAGCGTGGGTCCCATCTTGGTATTTGCAAGGCTAACCTATGAGTATTTGCAAGGATAGAAGCGTGGGCCCCATGTGAGTATTTGCAAGGGTAAATCATGTGGGTCCCACAATATTAATTGCATGGCTAGAGACCGTGGGCCCCATCTATTTTTTGCATGGGCAGCGAGCGTGGGCCCCACATGATTAATTGCATGGGTAGGAATGTGGGTCCCACCTGGTTAATTGCAAGGATATTTTAGGTACAAATTTGCTTCGATGTTGCGATGGAAATAATTGATCAGAAATTAAAAATAAAATCACCATTTTATAATTCTACAATCCAGTACCAATGTTGTACCACCCCAGTACAAAGCCAATTCCCACCCATTAAGTAATTTTCATTTCAAAACAAATAAGCATAAATAACAACACATAACACATGAAGGAGAAATATTGTAATAAGCATTAACCAACATACTGTTATCAAGCATGCACTGTACCAAAAAGAAAATACCAGGTCAACAACCACACTAATGTAATAAACTTGTGCCTGGACCCAAAAGAATAGTTGTAGATTGTAGAAGCCCCATTTAGTGCATGGCAGTGTGGGCTTTAGTATGTAATAAATGGATCATCTTCTTTGCTTGCAAGTTCTGTGCATGCATCTGTTTAGAGAGAAATTGTTAAATTTGCATACTATTTTGCTTCAATTTACTAGATATCTAGACTTATTAAAAATTTCTAAAGCATAACCAAAGTATTATGCAAATTCCTAATTAACCTTTGCAAAAGTGGAAATGTACCATCTGTCTGATTTTGGAAAACCTAGATTTTGGAACCTTGTTAGAGATAAAAAAATTACAAAAATATAACCTAAAAAAAGCAGAAAATAAAGATTTCATTATCAAAAACAGCTACCTCCTTATTGAATCAGCAAGGACATGTAGGCAGACAGTGATAATCAGGTAATGCCTGCAGATATTACATATCTCTCAGTATTAATAATCACTTATTAAGATGACAACAAAAATAGGAAATTCCAAAAATAAATTAGAGAGATTGAAGGGTTTTAAATTGTAAAAGATTCTCTTTTCAAAAATAATGATAAATCAAGGTTATATGTACCTTCAAAAATGTGGCAATATGGCTCGGAAGCCCTATTTCCTACAAGAAAAAAGTGTTTACATCAGACATATATGTCAAAAGGGGACAAATATGTCAAAAGGGGACATATAGTTTTTCATTATGTCGAAAGGGGACAAATATGCCCTGCCCATTAACAGCTATATATATTTTTTTAGCAATAAACAAACAGATGCACCAATAATTTCAACTATACAAATGGAAGTGAAAAATAGTCATGTGATATTTGTATAAAGATGTACCTTGTTACATCAAAGCCACCAATATAACAATATTTGGAAGCACTTATCCCACCATCCAGCCCCTATAAAAATTAATAATAAATGACAATATAAGAAAATAGAGCTCAAGTATTTAATTTTTCAAACAACAGTTCCAAAATTGCCCTTCTTTGCTTTACTCCATATATGCAATTAAAAACCAAGCATAAGATTCGGTGCTTGCGCAATACCAAGCACCTGAAATATTCCAACATAATACATAGTACCTGACACAAGAATTTATAGTGATAATTTTAATAGTACATAAATGCAGTTTTTCAGTACATGTTGACTAATTTTTTTATCAAAATGATATTAACTAAACACATTGTGCAAGAAAAAATATCAAGTATAAACTACACGAGGTCTGTTGTTAAAGTGCATTCAATCTTTACCATTTTTTAGTCACTTGCACGACAATGCAAGAGGTTCTAAAGCAATTCTGTTGGTTACTACACAAATTCAGAAGTAGAATGGCATATTTTGCATTGATTAAACTTGGCTTAAGTAAACTAAACCTGGGTTGTAACAGCCAGTGTCATTTCCAAATAGACTAAAGATTGTCTGTCACGGTAGAAATGATAGTTTTCTTAATTCTGTAAAAACACTAACCCCGTGAACATAACTTTTCAATTTCATAGTATGATCTTGCCTTTTATCAAAAAAAAAAAAAAAAAAAACTAACCCCATGAACTAAGATGAAAGGATCATCATCTGTGTTGCTTGTCTGAGTAACATAACCATGAACTTGAATAGCATAAGAGTGATACATTAGCCGTCGCCGAGCAAGCTTATGTAGTACCTGGGTATTATCACACACATCCTTTTTTTTAATTTGAAGTGCATTTTTTTTTTACCAATATGAAGATATATAGTACCTAACTAGAAGCATACCTCCAAAGCTCTACGGCCTCTTCGCTTAGCTTGTGTACTCACCAGATGCCGAAGCACTACTCTCGAATTGTACAAAGGACTATAAGAAAAAATAAGCGGTTAATTTGAAAAAACTCTTACATAATTTTTTTTAACTTCTTTCCTAATATCTTATCACTTGATAATAGTAAACGAGAAAAATGGTAATAAATGATGCATGGCAAGACCTAGTGGAAATTGAAAGATGATTGAGGGAATTTTATGGACTAAATCACACAAAAGATCTATATAAGCATGAAAATCCGAAAATGCTCAACTGAAATTGAT
Organism: Carex kokanica; assembly: GCA_025461125.1. NCBI lineage: Eukaryota > Viridiplantae > Streptophyta > Magnoliopsida > Poales > Cyperaceae > Carex > Carex kokanica. Next base: position 922,474 of record JAJGRX010001025.1, on the reverse strand, counting down.
ATTGATTGATTCCAAAGAAGCCAACACCTCACTCCATCTTTCCTTTTTCCCATTGAAACAGTTAAATGCCAGAATATCACTGATTACTCAAATAAACCTTATTTCCATAAATTGCCCAAAGTTTTTATAATCAAAATGTAACTGTTATGATCACTTCGATTGAGTACTACAGAAATGGATTCAATAAATTGGAACTGTCACAGCTTACTGATTGGGATCGCTCACTATAGCCTCAAACATCAGCTCGTCGGTCTAGCATTCCAGTCATGCATTAAAATTGAATGAATAAAGTGCAAATTTAGCATTAACTACGAGTGAAAATTGAGGTAACAATTTGTAGAAGCACTTACTCTTCCTTGAAGCCCCACACTGACTTGGCTTGCCACAGCAAAATCCGACATGGAGAACTTAAGCACAGACCCCACCTGACCTTCCTCCACCTCAACCTCTCTTGCCAGTGGTTCAGCCGTCGTGAAAGGCGTTGCGCCCCACCATGGCCGTCTCCACCAGCTTCTCTGCACTTCTCACCACCTTATTTCAGAAATCGTGTAATCAGATCTACGGGGAATTTCGGCCCCGCCTTGTTGCTCCTGGAGGTGGCCTTTGTGACCTTGGTCGCACCGATCGCCTTTCCTCTTCTTGCCATTTTAGATCTAGGGTTTTTTTAAGAGAGAGGCGCTGAAGAGAGCGCGAGAAATGAAAAAAATATGAGGGAAGTAAATTTTGGGAGGGAATCCAATTAAGCGGACAGGTGAAACACCAAAAAATAGGAGGGAAGTTGAAAAAATTGGGGGAAGGTGAAACTCTCTTGAGAATGAAAAACCTAAGTTAGGCGGCTGTTCTCTCTCACAGAGAGGAGGGAAAGGAAAACTCAGAGGTAAATAAAGAATTATATACTCTGTGGTAACATAATATTTGTGTTTAGATCGGGCTAAGTAGTCATCTTTACGCACCAATATCAAAGGATCCTATGCATTATCTACCGCCGGATATAAACAGAAATATTATGTTACCTCAGAGTATTGAGACTCTTTACTCACAACTATTGAAAATGAATAAATCAAGACCATTCTTCACTTATCGGACGGCATAGAAGTTTGATATATACTAATCACCTAATGTATGTACAGCATTACATATAAAAAAATTCAAAATTTTTTTTTTATTTTTTTTTACATCTTATGTGGTCAAATAATACTTATACATGACATTTTTTATATACTTTCATCATTATATGTCCCTTCAAATTTAAAAAATATTTTCGACCGTTCATTTTCATGCGAAAAATCAACGGTCGATCTACAATGAAATCATTCCAAATCTGTTTTAAAATGATCAAGGGAGAACATTAAAAATAATTAACATAAAAGTTCTGAAGTTTTATCGTGAATGAGCTTCGATCCCACATGAGGTGGTTATGGCCATCCGATGCTTCAATTTTCAATCAACTAGATGGATAGGTAAATAAAAATAATTTTTCGTCAAACTTGGGTGCAAGACAATAAATGCAGTGCTCTTTAATTTGAACGGTTCTGATCGATCAACAGACGGTATATTTTCCGCACGCCTTCACTAACTCACAAATCAAGAGTTTATGTTTCATGTACCGTCTGTTGATCGATCAGAACCGTTCAAATTAAAGAGCACTGCATTTATCGTCTTGCACCCAAGTTTGACGAAAAATTATTTTTATTTACCTATCCATCTAGTTGAAGGAATATTAAAACATTGAAAGGCTACAAACACTTCAAATCGGATCGAAGCTCAATCATAATCACACTTCAAAATTTTTATGTTGGTTACGTTCAATGTTTTCCCTTGATCACTTGAAAATAAATTTGAAATCATTTCATCGCAGATCGACCGTCGAAATTGTCAAGGGAAAATGAACGGTCTGCAAATATTTGCTAAATTTGAAGGGGCAAATAATGATGAAATTATTTCAAATTTTAAATTATAAGTATGATTTAACCATAGTAGATGTAAAAAAAAAAAAAATTTCTTTTTTGAATTTTTTTCATATCTGTTGTACATGCATTACGTAATTAGTAAATATCAAGCTCCGAGCCGTTCGATAAGCAATGACTGGTTCTGATGTCTTCATTTGGACTATTTTGTTAGCAAAGCAATTTTTATTTTATGCAGCACACAACCTATATAATTTAAAAATCGTCCAATATATATAATAAACTTCCTCAAGCTAAAACTGCTCCGTTAAAATCTGTACTTGCCAATTTTTTTTGTTCCCTTATCGCATCCAGAGAGGATTCCTCTCAAGAAAAGTCATCTCCATTCATCTCCTTACCTTAGCTAGATTTTTCTCTTCTCAAGGCCTTACCCCATTTTTGTTTCCCTCTAACACTATTTTGTTTCCCTCTAAAACAGCCAAACATTTTGTTTCCCTCTAAAACCATTTTGTTTCCCTTTATAACCTCTCTCTCTCACTGTCTCTCTTTCTCCTAGACTCCTCCCCTCTTTCCCTCCGCCACTTCAGATTCTGATCGGTCGCCGCAATTGAAGAAACCACCGCCCCCAAGGTTGAAATGGGCGGATCAAACTCACAATCGAGTATGACAGTGCTAAGGTTTATTTTTTTAGTTGTATACCGGTGTTTGATTATGTGCACACAAGATGTTTGATGAATGACATAAGTGCACAAGTTTTTAGTAAACTAATAATTTTTGTGTGCTTGATCGATGTCTGTGCTCGATGAATTGTTGTTGATTTCTTGTGTTAGGTGAAACCCTCTGTGTTGATTTTTGTGATGGGAAACTCGTGCAGCTGCTAAAGATCCAAAGGTAGATGCTGCCTCGTCAGAGAAAGTATGTAGGCAGATGACCCTAGCATCATCCTTGTAGATCATAACAGAATCATCCCCGCTTGCTTGCCTGTACACAAACTATGGTAATACCAACTGTAATACCATTTCAGACACTGCACCCGAAGTTAGACTCAAGGAAATGAAGCCGGGGGAGCTTGAACAATGTTGTTTTTCTTACCGGTACATGTGATCTTTAGGAACACAGTAGTTCTTCTTTCTATCGGCTCCTTATTTTAGTTTTAGATTTTTAGCTTCTGTTACTTTCTAATGTCTTAATTCTAGTACTAGGATTTGTACCTTATCTTTTAATCAATGAATGCCTACGGGTTTGAATCAAAAAAAAAAAACTGTACTGTACCCCACAAGCTTCTTCAATTTTTTTCTGAAAGAGAAAAAAAATCCTAATTTTAATTTGAAGTACACAAATAGAAAAGCAATTGCCAACCTAATTTATAATTTTGATGTGATGCAGTATAAATGCTTGTGTTGGCCTTTTTTATTTTTCTCGGACAAGTATCCTTATGGAAAAGCAATTGCAACTTTTGACATGAATTCTAAAATAATCAAGGTATAGTTGCACGCGTACTGTCATTATTTTAAATCAAATCCTACTCATGTCAATATGTAATGATACTTGTTGTGACTGATCCTTGGTATGACCAGGTAAATGAAGAATGGTTTATCATGCCATGGGCCTCCTTATCCTTAGCATTCATGGACATGCAAGAAAGCAACAGTAATAGCACCTCTGGTGGAACCAAGTGCGGTGACGGTTCTACTGGCAATCTATGTTTTAAAGGCTCTTACTGTAGTGCAGCTTGTGTTGGCGGTTGTTTGGCAGCAGCTGGTAATGAGGGTAGTCTTTGTTTTACAACTTGTATTTGGTCTTCTTTATCTTCTATCCCAGCAGCTAGCCAGACCGGTACTAAAGGAATTAGCATGTTCATTAACTGGATAAAGGAATTAACATGTTTTTAATACCATAAACTCAAAAAATTAAAAGTATATCAGGTCCATGCTAAGTTTTTAGAATGAAAGAGACTAAAACCGGTACTAAAGGACGGGTACTGATACTGACACAGACCTTGGGCGATTTTGCTCAAATTGAGCTCAAAATATTAGAGTTAAATTGTGAAATTGCGGTATATGCAATGAGACTTAATTCATTTATTATATTTCCTAGATTGCATTTTAGTAATTGTTTTATATGCTTTGGGCAATGTAAAGAGAATAAGTTGGGAACATTGTGGTATAGGCAATGAGACTAATATTAAGTGACTATGCGATCTTACTTAGCAGTATGGTAAATAGAAAATAGACATAGTGCTGCTAATTTATAATTGTGTAACATAAATAGGAGAGGAGACAGTGCAAGCATGGCTAATTCTTCTAACTTTTATTTTCTGTTTCATCTGTGTTTATGATCTTTTATACTATTGCTGCATGAGGTAGTTAACATTGGTCTACAGTTGACGGTAAATTACTCTCCAGATTTCCAATTTTAGACTAGAGCACATGAGGTGTTTGTGAAAAAGACTTTTTAAAGCTGTTTATTAGTAAATTCACTTTTATTATTTTTTCATTGTTGATTTCAGATTTGTATGAAAGAACTGTATTGGAGAGATTCTTTAGCCAAAAGGGGTAGGAATATTGATTTGAAAATGAACATTGGTTGTAGGAACAAGGGGTAAGATTAAATGAATATTCCAGCTAGCAATATATTAATTGAGGAAACAGTCATTACAATATTTTTTTTTTTTTTCAATTTGATGAATTAATTGCGTATCTCAAAAATTTGGGAGAATTTTATCTAAAACCCAAATGCTTATGTTTCAAAACTTGAGTTATTTTAAAATTCATAGTGCTGTGATTTATAGTTATATTCATCACTGAAAGGGAGAGAAAAAAACAAAAAAAAAACTCTGACCATTAATTCAAAACTATTAGCATGGGATGTCCCATGCAACTACTAAGTCTCCACAATCCAGATTATTAGCAAGGGCATAAAATAATATAAATAGGGTCAAGAAAACAATTGCATGTGCATCCCATGCAATAACTCAATTTCAACCCTCCAGATTATTAGCATGGGCATGGTGACCGAGTTTTAGCATGGGCCTCTACCTTAAAATAATATAAAAGGGATCAACAAAACAATTCATGCGACAGCCCATGCTAAAAGTCAGTTTCGACTCTCCAGATTATTAGCATGGGCATGGTGGCCGGGTTTTAGCATGGGACTCTACCTTAAAATAATATAAAAAAGATCAACAAAACAATTGCATGCGACAGCCCATGCTAAAAGTCAGTTTCGACTCTCCAGATTATTAGCATGGGCATGGTGGCTGGGTTTTAGCATGGGACTCTACCTTAAAATAATATAAAAAGGATTAACAAAAAAATTGCATGCGACAGCCCATGCTAATAATATGTCTCACAACTTCAAAACTATTTGCATGGGCATAGGATCAAGTATTTGCATGTACCTTTAATAAAATATACTATCTGAGTCGTTTTGGCGGGGCCTGGCTCACTCAATATTAGTTGCATGGGCAGATAGAAGACAATTGCATGGATAAGCAGCCAGCAGTTGCATGGGTTGTGTTTTGCATGGGCCAGCGCATGCAAAAAGGTAAACGAAACCAGAAATCCAAATTCTTTTGCATGGACCCTTCCTACCCATGCTACTACGATTATTACCCTTGCAACAAGTGAAAATTCTGGTAGTGTTATGACAACTAATGGATCGGAATCGTTGAACAAAGTATTCCAAAAAAGTCGAAGACTACCAGTCGTCGCACTGGTCGAAGACACATTTGACAAACTAGTCGAATGGTTTAGGGAGAGAAAGGCGAAAGTCGTGGCTCGCATAAAAGAGGGACACGTGTGGTCAGGGCGGGTCGAAGCTTTGTTGGTTCGGCGCGGGACCCGTTGCCTTCAAATGACTGCTAGACCCTTTGGTGAGCCACGGGGTGAGTACGATGTCATGGCCAAAAATGAAAAAGTTCATTGGTACGACGAGGTCACGGGACAGATTAAATTTGTTAATACTGAAACCTACAAATACAATGTCATCATCAGAGATGGTAATAAAGTAGAATGCACATGTCGAAAACCGCAGTTGGCAGGTATACCCTGTGCTCATGTACTAGCTGTTTGTCGGGAGAGAAATTTTGACGCAAATTGCTTTGTTAATCCTTTTTATTCCATGAACAAGCTTCTTGAAACATGGAGTGGTAACTTTCATGGGTTTGGAAATCAACCTGAATGGCCGAAATACACAGGGCCAACTATTTTTCCTGATAAAGATTTAATCAGTAAGGGACGGAGAAGACACAATCGTATTAAAATGACCATGGATGAAATGCAAGGAAGGAGGTTGGGACACCAAGCTAGACGTTCCACTGATGAAAGGAATGCAAGGAATGCAAGAAATGCAACAGGTTGTTCAAACTCTAACATATTATTCAATATATTGTTTCTTAAAATGTGCATATTTTTATAGTTTGATATAAATTACAGGGGCATCTTCTAGTAGAGGCGGAAGATAAAGAATTGCAACGTAGCATTTATGTAATATATCTTAGTTTACTATTATGTTGTACGTCATATTTATTGTCATGTGTACAATTATGTAATATATCTTAGTTTACTATTTATTGTCATGTATATCTTAAATATATGTGAGAAATTGTTGCTCGGGCATAAACTACGTGACTTAACGGACATTTTCATATAAAGAACACGGGATTTGGTGTAGCCAATTAAGAGATATGAAAAAAACAAAACAGCATGTTACGAGTGCCAAAAATGCAAGCTATAAGCAAAGACCCCTGCACAGAAACATACATTTGACGTACAAGCAGATTGAGTTTGTCGAAACTGTTGCTCAGGCATAAACTACGTGACTTAACGGACATTTTCATATAAAGAACACGGGATTTGGTGTAGCCAATTAAGAGATATGGAAAAAACAAAACAGCATGTTACGAGTGCCAAAAATGCAAGCTATAAGCAAAGACCCCTGCACAGAAACATACATTTGACGTACAAGCAGATTGAGTTTGTCGAAACTGTTGCTCGGGCATAAACTACGTGACTTAACGGACATTTTCATATAAAGAGCACGAGATTTGGTGTAGCCAATTAAGAGATATGGAAAAACAAAACAGCATGTTACGAGTGCCAAAAATGCAAGCTATAAGCAAAGACCCCTGCACAGAAACATACATTTGACGTACAAGCAGATTGAGTTTGTTGAAACTGTTGCTCGGGCATAAACTACGTGACTTAACGGACATTTTCATACAAAGAACACGGGATTTGGTGTAGCCAATTAAGAGATATGGAAAAAACAAAACAGCATGTTACGAGTGCCAAAAATGCAAGCCATCAGCAAAGACCGCTGCACAGAAACATACATTTGACGTACAAGCAGATTGAGTTTGTCAAAACTGTTGCTCGGGCATAAACTACGTGACGTAACAGACATTTTCATATAAAGAACACGGGATTTGGTGTAGCCAATTGGCGGGAATTGATCTCCAAAGTTGAACATAACATAACCTAATTTAATACTTACTTTTCAACATAAACATATCATAACAAGAAAATAACATAACAAGTCGAAACCTTAGAGTCCAAACATAATAACATATAAGTCATAACAAGTCGAAATGAACATAGCTTAACATAAAGTTGCCTAACATAGTAAGTCTGAATTACAGCATAAGTCTGAAATCGATAAAGTTCGAATTATATCACATCAGTCTGAAATCGATAAAGTTCGAATTATATCACATAAGTCCAAATCTAATCAGGGGTGAATATGTCTGGTCTCTTAATGACTCTCTTACATCTTTTGTAGACTAAACCCGTTCTACTACTTGGATTCATAGCAGGCATTGGCGCTGGTGTCGGTGTCAGATTCATAACGGGCTGAATTTCAGCGTCGGAGGGCTGCTGGTATGGTGTCTCAAATATATGTGAGAAAGATTGTGGGTCATCGAATTGGTTCGATATTGGCGCTGGTGTGATCAGATCGGCTGTGTTAGCTGGCACATCCCAGCTAGGCCCAATATTCTGTGACACCAATCCCTACAAAAAAAATGTCATTCAAGTTAAATATACTTTTAAATATACCTTCAAATACCCCTCCAAGTTTATTGCCATTTACCTGAATGGGAAAACTGCCAAACGCATTCTGCGAGCCACTCCAATCGTTGAATGCATTCTGCGACTCCAATCCGTACGAAAAATATGTTATTTCAGTCAACATAAACTGTAATCCCCAAAACTAGGTTCTAATAAAATTATCCTATCGATAAAAATTTCGACCAAACACTTATATGTCTGAAATATACCTGATTCACACAAATCGGTTCTGTGTGGGGCGCTGAGCCACTCACATTAAAGTACGCATTTTGCGCATCTAGACCCTACGAAAACACGTAGTTTTATTCAACATAATAATACCTCCTTGACATAGCTCATTGACATAATACTCTGTCAAGTTATATCAGAAATACCTCATTAAGCTTGGCCCTGCATGTGGCGCTGAGTCACTCATATTAAAGTACGCATCATGCGCATCTAGACCCTACAAAAAACATGTAGTGTAAGTCAACATAAACCCTAAAACCTAAACCCTAACTAGTTTCAAATATTAAACATGACTGACATATTCTATCAAGTTATTTCAAATATACCTGACCGACATAATCATGGTACGTGAACTGAGGACTGACAGCTGCTTGACGATCGGCCAAGTGATCCTCACTTTCATCCGATGCTATATCCTCATAGTTTGTCAGCAAGTGAGTTTCTATCAGCATCTCGCATAATCGGGGTTCCATCCCATTGTCTCTGACACAACCAATAATCCCTTTAATGATTTTCTTTCCTGCTTTTTTCATCCCCTTTGTAATCATATTGATACCATTTTTTGCTAACTGGAGAGCTGCATGTGCCTGTGGAAATATTAAACAAGTCAATGTAAGCATAAGCATATATATACATTTTGTATTGAAAAGTCAAGTCACGTATACGTACCTCACGTGTATTCCTTGGCACATTAGCTATGTATCCGTATTCACTGTTATCAGTTATGTCAATATCCATGGACTGAACACCATCGGGGCCCTGAGGTACCTCAAAGATATTATACATGCAATTTCTATGGAACCACCGTTGGTATGGCTCAATCTGATCGCAAGAAAATGGTTCACCTGCTTCGACAATGGATCTACCGTGTTGCGTTGACTCAAACACGTATGTCTGATGCTTATCCGACCAATTAGTAGCACAAAAAGATGTATGGACAAACCTGTGTAATCTACGTACCTCATCCTCCGGGAGTGTATCTAGTACTGGGATGGCCTGTTGATACCCAAACTGGCGCATCACTCTGTCCGGATAGCAATGCTCTATAATCCAAAAGTATACCAATGGCACACGGGCACGAAAACACTCAGCATCCTGATGCACTCGGGATGGCATACGGCTCCACAGCGGTTTGTATGGCTCCCAATCTACGTTACCCTCCCGCAATTCCTGCAACTGATTGCGGAAGTAGTTAACTCCAGCAGTCCCATGAGGTTGTTTAAATTGTAGGGGACCACACCACTTAGCTCCAAATGCAGGGCAAGACTGGGGATTCGGTTTCCCCCAATCGGGTTTCCAACCTTTGTATGGGATCGGACGTCCGGTCTGCAACCGCGACCATGTCCAATGCTGTAACAGTACCACCGGACCCGCTAGTGTTTTCACCATATTACTTTTACGAGTGACACCCAAACATAGATTCCTGTAGAGCAATGCTAAAACAGCCCCACCCCAATTGTATTGCCTAGGCGTGTTGAGATCCCGGAGAAACTGTAAATACATCACCGGAACCGAATCTCCAGAAGTATCAGGAAAAAGTAACGACCCAAACAAATCAAGTATGTAAGCCCTTGTATATTGATGTATCTGCTCCGGTGTGGGCTCACCAGGACCCGAAGGCATGACTTTAAACCGATTTCGCAATCTTTTTAAGTTAATGGCATACCCAGATTTGTGCATCTCATCAGATCTTTTCTTTGATTTCATCAAAGCATCCCATGCCCCAACCCCAAGACACTCATTCACTAAACCCTCCCAATTACCATCTGACACACCAGTCACCGGTATTCCCGTAATTGGCAAAGCCCACAAACAAGAAACATCCTCTAAAGTAATAGTCATCTCACCTACTGGAAGATGAAATGTATGAGTCTCTGGTCGCCAACGCTCTAAGAGAGCACTGAGAAGCGAATGATCGACATTTGCAACATTCATTTGAGACACTTGATATAGGCCAAGACTTTTTAAGATGTTTTCACATTGCCAATGGTACGGAATAATGTGCTTGTGGCCTCGAGCCCTCACTCCACTATTAGGCTGCCATGGTTATAAGAATTAATTTAAAAACAATGAAACCATTAATTTAAAATAAGTACAAGTAATACAAAAAATTTAGTGACTTACATCGATACAAATCAGTGAAGTCCGGTGTTGCTGATGTGGCATCCACAACAACGAACTAAAATTATTTGATGACTGAGTTTGAGGCACTTCATCAAATGCATCATTAATGTTTTGATGCCAATACTCACCACGAGGAGCTGACATCCTGCATGCATCACATTTTCATTATTTCAAACCCTAAATTAATGACTAAGAATATTCAAACAACAAATGAATTTTTCATGTTATTTCAAACTGTGCAACGCATATTTGCATATATATCCAACACTTTGAACAAATGAACACAATGAATACATCAAGTTTTTAGCCTAAGCATATATAAGCCGTTTGGATTGTGATAAGTAATCTAAAATAATACAATAAAATTAACTATAATTTTGTCTATAAAAACAAATTATTCTACATAATTTGTTTTCAAATGAAAATAATTAACCTAATTTCTAAACCCTAAACCGAAAATACATTTTAATTCTAATCTAAATAATTTATTTCACAAGAAAATTAAAACAAAAATTTACATATAACACTAAACTAATTGATTTAGTAACCTACTAATTTTAACTAATTTTAAAAAAAAATCGTCAAAAAACGTACTCTGTGAGTGTAGGCCGTTGGATTCAGATACGGGACGCCATGGGATACGTGGGGCGGAAGGAATGGGACGCCATGGTATCTGCGGGGCGGGTGGGAGGGGACCAGCACAGCCTTCGGCGGAGGTTGTGGATTTTTTTTTTAGACGAAGCGGCTAATACGCAGAGGGGAAAGAGAGCCCCGATTTTAATTTTTTCGCATTAGGGACGGCCAGCCCCATGGCGTCCCTATATTTATTTTTTTTTTCCCGGGTCGGCTAGCCCCATGGCGTCCCCTTTTATTTATTTTTATTTTTTCGCCGGGTCAAGATTGGCGATGGCGTCCCCATTTTGTTTTTTTTTTTTCCGGGTCGGGATATGCCATGGCGTCCCGATTTTTTTTTTTTTTTCCCGGGTCGGGATAAGCCATGGCGTCCCGTATTTTTAATTTTTTTTTTTTCCCCGAGTCGGGATAAGCCATGGCGTCCCGCATTTTTTTTTATTTTTTATTTTTTTCTTTTTTTTTTCGACGGGCTGGAGTATGCCATGGGACGCCATGGCATACACCTGCCTTCTTATTTTTCGAAATCCCAGCTACAGTTTCTCATTTTTAATATTTTTTTAATTTATTTTCTTATATATAAAAATTTCGGCAAAAACAGTGGGCGGGGCATGTAGTCGCCTGTGAACAATTAAATTGTGCATGTGATGTGTTCATTGATGCATCCACTCAGGTATTAAAGACTGTTTTCTGTACCCATTGACTACAAGTCTACAAGTCACGCCATCAGAGAAATCATTTGCAAGCCTTTGCACTTCGTGAGTATAACAATAGTGTGGTGAGTTATAAATTAACCAGCTGTACCCATTGATTATAAGTTACACATGTGACATGTCTGATCAGTTAACTACACAACCCGCTTGACAAGGAATAGTTACAGCAAACCCATTCACCCTCTTAATTGTCTCTTCCCAGAATGAAGTGTGAAGTGAGTGTGAACCAGCACTTGTAGTTATCGTTCTCTTTGAAACTTAGATCTGATCTCCTCCAAAACAAATTTTTCATACTGGTGTTCTCCTGTTTGATACCCGAGTAACATGGATCCTGTGTCAATAACCTTAACGGCAGTCGGCTGGCTGATGAGTGCTCTGGTCAGCAAGGCTGTAACTTCATTGTTGGAAGCATGGGCAAAGCGCACCGGCCTTGGAGACGATTTCAAAACCCTCAAGAAACAGCTGGAGCAGCTTGATACCCTGCTTAGAAGCGCCCGTGGCCTTCCTACCGACAATAGTTCACTGAAGGATTTGGCTCTGGACCTTCAGCAATTGGTGAATAAAGCTGAAAACTTGCTTGATGAATTGGACTACTACCGGCTGGAGGACCAAATTCAGCAGACAGGTACCTCACAAAAGTTATTGTTCTTTCATATTTACACAATCATAATTCGTACATGTATATTGAAATGAAATAGAAAAAATTAAACCAAAATCTAGCTAAATTATGTCAACCAATTGATGAAAATCCCACATAGTATGCAAAAATCGGCCGAGTCGGACAGGAATCGGCCGAGTCAGACCGGAATCGGCCAAGTCGGACCGGAATCGCACGACACCGATCCGACTTTTGACTGAGTTACGCGGTGACCATTTTTTCATACAAAAACCGGGTTAAAACAGTGCTGATTCGGCCGAATCAAGCGAGTCTCGACCAATTCCAGACCAATTCTCTCCAAGATAAGCCGATTTTGCCTTTTCTTTACGTGAATTTGGGTTTATCGTAAAAAAGGCGTAGTCGATTTGGGAAGAAAAAAGGGAGGCACCTGTGGAGAAGAAAGGCCAATAGACACATCTTAAATGGACTCGGTGTACAAGTCCATGAAGTACATAAATAGAAAACAACAGTTGGTCTATCGTGAACCAAGAGCAACGAAAAACTCTGATTGAGAGATGGGGCCACTTGTAAGATTTAAGACATATTTAGCGCTGCCTCCATATTTTACTTCTCCTCTCCATTTCGATCTTCATTGGACCCAACCATTTCCACAATTTTTTGAATTGTCTTTCATGTTTTCTACCCCTGTTTGTTTGATTTTCTTCCTCTATTTTTCTTCTATATATTTATTTCATTTAGGAATCAAAAGTATTTTATTTACTTTTTTTTTTCTATTTTTTTGGTACAAAACAAGCATCTGCCAAAAATATCTGAGTTTCCGATTCGATTTGGCCGATTCCAATTCTGATTCCGATTTTATCCTTTTATGGTTATTTACTTATTTTGACTTTTTATGATTTGTAAAGTTCCCATGTCAAAAATCCGCAATTAACAATCAATAATTACTAACTTATTAAACAAAAAAAATTAGACAAATCAACTATGGATTCATTAAAACATCAAGTACCATGAAAGAGAGGAAAGCCGAATAATGCACCCCCGTAAACAAAGAAGCTCTCTGTTTTTCCCACTGTTTCTCTCTCTACAATTATCTCCCTTTTATGTAGATGGAAAATTTATCCAAATTTTTTTATCAATATCCAAACAAAATATTAAATTTCAAAATTTACACCTTGTTGGACGAGATTTTGAGAACTATCCAAAACGCAGATTTATTTTTCGGTTTTAGGCCGAATTACCGCAGATTTATTTTCCAGTTTTGGAATTCCGAAACCGTAAAAAAAAATTTGCAGTTTTGGTTTTGAAATTCGAAAACTGCCAAAAAAAATTGCAGTTTTGGTTTTGGAATTCCAAAACAGCAAATTTAATTTGTGGTTTTGAATAACTTATATTATTTTTTGACAAATGACTTAAATTTAATTTCGTTTTGGTTCTGACACTCTGACAAATGTATGATTAAATAACTTAAATTTTTTGCTTTTTTAAAATCTATAAGGATTATAATGTTTTGTGTATTTACCTAGAAGTGACTTTTGAACCGGGACCAATGACTTAGATTCAAAACATTGTTATTTTTTTTCAATAACACACAAAAAAATATTTTAATTTTTCTTACAGTTGCAAAAAATCCAGCCTCAAAAATGTTGATCCGGGTTATTTGTCGCAATCTTTCTAATATATCAAATTAAATAATATTCCATATATTTTCAAAGAAATATATAAAATATTTCTAATATTTTAATACAAAAAATAAATAAATTATAAACATTTTTGTTTCATTAAAGAAAAGCTTAGAACCGGCGATTAATTCTCCAGTTCTTAGAACCGGAAATTTAATCTCCGGTTTCGGACTATCTAGAACCGGAAATTTTTTTTACGGGAAGTTGTATGAAACCGGGAATTTAATCTCCGGTTTGGCTAAAGCTAGTACAGGCTGCTGAACACTTAGGCTAATCGAGTGCGCCTGCAACCCAAACAATATTTAATTATTCCTTAAATACCCAGCATCTCTTTGATCTAAAATCAACAAATTTCCCACCATTCCTAAAAGAAAAATGGAGATGAAAGACAAAAGCTCTGGTTTGAGATAATCCTCTGTTTAGTAAGTTGGAGAAGAAGTGATGTGCTGTCCATTTATTGCAGAAATGGACGTCACCATTACATCCTGAACATGTCTTATTATCCCAGAAGTTATGCTAGATGACCATTTCTTTATTTTACAGTCAGAGATTACGATTCAATTAAAATTTATTTCTGTAATTGGTACAATTTTTCTAACAGGTAACGAGGAGAAAGTAAACTGCAGCAATAAATCATTAGCTGCATCCTCTTCTTTTGGCTTTCGGCTCGCAAGCTGTTCCATCCTTTCAACTTTGAGAGGGATGTCTTGTTGCTCTGCACAAGATGTGCAAGGTTGTGAAAACAGAATTAATCTGTCCCAAAGGATGAAAGATTTAGTCGAGCAGTTGCAGAAATCTCAGGAGGAAGTACGCAAGGCTGTGAAAACAGAAGCACTAGTTAAAACTGTCCAGAATACAGAAAAAAGTCAAACTGAAGCAACAAACATACGGCAAACGACAGCATTTCCCACAGAACCTATAGTTTTTGGCAGAGACAAAGAGTTTGACAAACTAATGAACATATTAACAAATGAAGAAATGGCAAAAGTTGGTAAGGTCCCAGTTCTAGCAATAGTTGGTAATGGTGGTATGGGGAAAACTACCCTTGCTAGGCTAGTTTTCAATGATCCAAAAGTTCATAGCTACTTTAAGGTTAGATCCTGGATTTGTGTGTCCACTCAATTTGATAGTGTCAGACTTACACGTGAGATGCTAGAAGCTGCATGTGGCACCAGATGTGACCTCACTAACCTCACTGAGCTCCAAAATAAATTTAAAAACGAATTGGGGTCTAAGAGGTTCCTACTTGTTTTGGATGACATGTGGGAAGATGAAGATAAGAGCCAATGGGATTCAATGGTAGCTCCATTAAATAATTGCATGGGCAATGGGAGCATAATCTTAGTGACGACTAGAAACCAATCTGTTGCCGAAATGGTCGATGCAAGAGATAATATTATTCATTTGCAGGGTCTAGATGAGAATGCATTTTTATCATTCTTCAGTACCTGTATATTCAATGATCCAAACTTTGGAGGAAATTGGAGGTTAAGAAAAATCGGACAAGAAATTGCCAATAAGTTGAAGGGTAACCCACTAGCAGCAAAAACTGTGAGTGCTCTGTTAAAAAAAAATCCGGATGAGAGATATTGGATGCAAATCAGGGATAGTGAAGAGTGGAAATCTAAGAGTGGTCAAAATGATATTATGCCGGCACTCCGGTTAAGTTATGAGCATATGCCCTTTCATCTCCAAAGGTGTTTCTCATATTGTGCTATTTTTCCAGAGGATCACCCTTTTACATGTGAGGGGTTGGTATATCTATGGATGGCTCAAGGTTTTCTCGATGTAAGATTTGAAGGCAAAAGGAAGGAGGATATTGGCAGTGCTTACTTCAATGATCTGGTCAACCGTGGTTTCTTCCAAACTACACAATCAGCATATGGTGGTAATGTGTTATATACTTTTCATGACTTGATTCATGATTTGGCACATGTGGTTGCCTTCAAAGAATGTTTAACCATTTGTGGTCCCAAACCAAGACAAATTCCATGTGCACCAACCATTCGTCATTTGTCGACTTTTAATAGTACGAAAATGGCACAAAATGAAGAAGCAATAGTCACGGTATTGGAGTGTTTGGAAGGAGAAAATCTAAGCACGATATTTAATTGGGACAAGTTGCCTTCTCGTACTTCCCGTAGTATTTTGGACCTGCTAAAAAAAACAAAATTTCTCCGTGCAGTGAGATTAGATCTATGTGGCCCGGTACAACTACATAATTGTAACTTCCAGAATTTTGTTAGCCTCCGGTATCTAAGATTAATTATGTCGAATTTCGACAATTCCAAGACCCTTCCAAGAGAAATATGTAGGCTATATCACCTAGAAGTGTTGGATATACAAGGCGGGAGTCGTTTGCATGAGTTGCCAAATAATTTCAGTGACCTTGTGAGCTTGCGGCATTTTATTGTTGTAGGGAAGCTGCACTCTAAGATATTGGGTGTAGGGAAGCTAACCTCTCTGCAAGAACTGAATCATTTTAAGGTTCAACAGAAGAAAGGCTTTGAGATAGAACAATTAGGCTCTCTTAAGGAGATTGGAGGATCACTCCAAATCTCGAATCTTGAGAACATAAAATCTGAGAGAGAGGCAAACAAGGCTAGACTAGCAGAGAAAGGGAAGCTTGATGCCTTGTATTTAAAATGGAATCATGGTGAACAAGAGAACGGAAGTGTCCTGGAGGGCCTTAAACCAAACACCAACCTCAAATTGCTTGAGATAGATGGATATGGTGGTGTGGCGTCTCCCACGTGGTTGGATCCCTCTCTCATTTTTCTTGAGTCTCTGACTCTGGAGAATTGTAAAGCATGGGAGCTTCTTCCACCTATAGGGGAGTTGGAATTTCTCAAGCATTTGAAGCTGTCTGGAATGGCTGTCAGGGAAATTGGACCTCAATGCTATGGTGCTCGTCAAAGCATGAAATTTCCATCTTTGGAAAAGTTGAAGATAAAAAAGATGCCAGATCTCGAAAAATGGTTGTGGAGTGACCAACTTCAACAATTTCTTTGCTTTAAAAAACTCAAGAAACTCACCATTCGAGATTGCCCTAAATTAGTGGATCTTCCTCTCTCAGGATCTGCTACATCTGAGGTGTTGGAGAGGTTTCCTTCCCTAGAGAGTCTGAAAATTGAAGATTGTCCACTAATTTTTCAACTACCACCTCTTCCGTACAGTTCTCTACTTTCTTTTATATCAATTGAAAAAACTAAATTTATTAAATCATGCTTTCCTTCCTTTGTTGCTTGTACAATTGTAGTGCATTACGATAGCCAAAGCCCTTTGGTAGGTATCTAACAATTACCTTTTCTTTTAATATTGAAATCTAGATTCGTTTGCATGTGAGCTCCAGAGGAAATGATGTGCCAGCAGTTGGATGTAGTTAATTAGCAGCTCAAATTTCAAAGTTAAGGAATGAGGTGAGCGTCACTTCATAGACAGATACAATTAATAATTAGTAAGCTTAATTTGATTATAACATGAGCAGGTGATATGCAAATTTTACTGCAGAATTGCAGGTGGATAGATCAAAGCATCAAGTTTCTGATCCTATTCAGTTGATTTGTACCAATTCACCTGATTCCGATTCAACTATCAAGTGACCGATTCATATTCCAATTCCGATTTTCAGAGCCTTGGTCAAAACGGATGTAATTTTCTTTACTCTATTGTTTAGATCTGCAAGTTTTATTTCAAGATGGAAATTTAATTAGAATGGAATCTGTTAGAGATGACAAACTTGGGTACACGTAGCATAACCAATTTGATTTTCCTCTCCGCCACATTTCTTTTCTCTTTGCTTCTTCCAATACTAATTACCAGTAAAAGGAAGAAAGGAAATACGTGCATTATTTGCTTCTATGACATTTAAAAGAAATTCCTATCTTTCTGATTTTTTTCAAAATATGTCATATATTTCTAAAAATAAAAAGAGCAGACCATTTTTTTTATCCACCCACTGTTCACCTTCGGAAAATCTCCAATTCATGTGCCACGTCAGCTACGATTAATAGAATCAGTACGATTAATAGAATCAGTGTTGTTTGATGCGATTTTTTATTTGACCTTCTTTTATCTTGCAATTTTCATTTAAATTTTATGTAATTAAAAAAGCGTCACATGATGAAACTACTATTCAAAATTACTAGAAAGAAGAATATACATATATATATATATATATATATATATATAGTAAACCATGATTAATACAGTGGTTGGGTGGGTAGAAAAAGTAAAAAAACATATTAAAAATATATCAAAAAGGTCTTTATTGACATGACAAAATTACAGAAACGATTAGTGCAAACCAATCAAATCAATTAAAAATTTCACGGCTTCTTCATTTGATTCTAGATGATTTTAATTGACCTAATAATGCTCCTTAATATGCTCTTTTTTCAAATTATCAGGGATATACTTCTGACAGCTGGTGCATCATTTTAATCAAACACCGCCGAGGATATCGAATTGCAATTTTTTTGAGAAAATAGGAGAACTAATTAACCTCTATATAATTTTATACAAGATCTATTTGGGAGAAACTATTTGATCTTTTTTTTTAATATTTTGGTCCTCCAACGAGTAATTTTAAATTAGAAGATTATCCTGTATGTAATTTTTTGAATTTTTATTTTGTGCGGTAACTAAAATCGGAACAGGTGTGATTTTTTTACGGGTAAACTAAAAATTTTAAGTTATTGCATATGATCTGAATTCCAATCTCCTTACCCTTTGATCTTTAACTTGGGGATTTTCTTCGAACAATTCGTAGCAGCTAAAGATTTAACGAGTCAAAAGTTCTGCAGAAAAGGGTAATATTAATTCGTTGCATAATTCGTTAAACATCAGCTATCGTGGGGCCCACAACCGCTGCAACACCTAATGCAATAATATGATTTTTTTTTTTTTTGACTTTCATGTTCAAATCAGCGCTTAATAATTAGTTTATTACCCAATTTTTCTGAAATTGTCTGAAAAGGAAATGCAATTTTTATCTAAGAGCCCCTAAAATTTTTTGATGACAACTATTTTAATATTTTGGTTTGAGATTTAAAAAAAAAAATACTCATCTCGTCTTTCTGATCAACATGAGTCCAATATCAGGTAGCGGCACCTAATAATTTTTATATTTTGGTTGGAAATTTTTGTTTTTCGCTTGGTCATCTGATCGAGTTTTGGAGGAAACAAGTACAGTTAGTTAGTAATAAAAAGATTTTCAGGTAGCGGCACCTAATGATATGTCAGTGATTAGGCAGAGATATATATGTAAATTAATTCGGATTTGGGCCTTCTAAAAAGCCTATATTGATTCTGGACCGAGGCCACAATGCATACAATACAAGGCTGCCAATGGGCGGGTTTAGCTCGAAAGCCTTGTCCAGTCCAATAAAATTAAAAAAATCAATCTTGGATTCGACCCAAACCACTCAAGTAGTCATGGTCGATTAACAATGTCAAAAATGTGATTAACAATGTTTATGCAACCAAACCATCACATTAGGCTCAATTTAGCCTAAATTAACCCTCAATCAATGTACATAAAAACCAAACAGCCCACCTTGAACTATATATAATGGACGGATAAAGACACAACAATCTGTTTATGACTAACAAATCAGAACATCATACAATTTTACAATTTTTTTTGTGTTTACTCAAAAGCCAGACAGTAGTAATTAGGGACTGAATTATAAGATTGTACTACAAAGAATTACAATTTATTCTTTTGGTTATCGAAATCAGCAAAGATCAGGCGCTGCTGCTGTGGATGATTCAAACCAAGAATCAGCTCGCCGAAGTATGTACCAGCGTACCAGAGATTGAGAGAGAGAGAGAGAGGAACCTACCTTATTGGGAGATTTTCAGAGGTTGATGGAGCTAGAGAAAGAAAGAAAGGGCGATTGGGGAGTCGGGAGTCGCGACTGGATTAGGCAGCGCAGCATTGTTTGCTACTGATAAATTGAAAGATCAAAATATGTATGTACGGCCCATGTCCCTTGAGGCTGGCTTTTTGGGCTTGTAAGATTAGCATTATAGAATCCCTGTTTTAGTGTGAGATAAGATTTCAAAAATTTTAAATTATCTCAAGTTGGGGACATTGAATTTTAGATTTAGGATTGCTCATATGAAAAATAATTTATTAACCAATCGTAAATATACTTCTCTAATTTTATAATAGCTGCGTCATCAAGATGACAAGTGAATACCTGTCAAAAATTTATTATTAGATATATATATTTCTATCCAAAACTCGAAAATATTTTATATTTGCCCATAAAATTTTCATTATTGGAGAATATTACAGTCCCAATTTTAAAAACCAGTCATATTTCCTCCATATTTTAAATTAAGCACACTAATAGTTGTTAAACCAAATTAACCCATGAATCTTTTTATTTTTTTATTTACAATTTAACTAGTCGAACTTTATATTTGAAACTTCCATTTTATGAGATTCTATTGTTTGGATTTAGAAATTAGTCTTAATTTTATCATCATTTTTATTTTTTTTCGTTGGATGGATTGATATTACTATCATTTGATATAAGCTCCATACATGTTTTTTGAAAATGTGACATGTTGAAATTACTTTTTGAAATACACCACTTTTTTCTTAGTTTTTCTTTGTATAGATATATTTCTAGTCTTCTTGTCTTATGTACTATAATGAATGAAACTTGAGAGAGACGAGGTACGAGGTAGGGATAAAACAGAAATTTTAAAAATAATTATTTATGGGCTCAAATCATTTAACAGCTATTAATTGATTAATTTAAAGGATGGAAAATATAAGAGATTTTTTAGATTTGATGGGTAGAAATTCAAAAATAAAATTTTGATGGACCAAATTTTGATGGAAAATATAAGAGAATTGCAATTTCGCTACCACCCCTCTATCACGCAACGCAGAACTCTTGTTTCAAGAGCGTCGCCTCCTCCGTATCATTGATTATTTAATTCAGAACCCACCTGGATCCTTACTAACAAGCCCTCACCTATTACTTTCCCACCAAGAAAATATTCATTATTGAAAAGTACCTAAAATCTTTACATTATAATTAGTTTCAAAAATAAATAAAGGAAGAGTAAATGACTTAAATTTAGAGCAAATAACCTATGAAAAATTCAAAAATCCTCCTCAATATTTATTAGATTATGCATGGATGCAAAATGTAGCATTCCAGTTTTCAAACATGTGAAAAAAATATTTGACTTGAAGTAAAACACGTCCTGTCATCATAAAATATTCGGACTCATATTGAATTTTTGTAAAATAATTCAAACTATCTAGAGTATTTATAAACTAATTAATACACTACAAAAACATATAAAAAATTTAATCAAAAAATAAGTAATTGTACATTTATAAATTTTGTGTGTTGAATAAGAAATTTTCAAGTATCGTAACATATTTAAATTTACATTGAGATATGGTATATTTACTACATATGTTAATTAATTCAATTTTATTTTCTTGTAAACTCATATAATTATAGATTTTTTTAATTCAACTTAAAATATTTTAAAATTTAATTGTAACCTCATGATAATTAAATCTTTGTATTAAAAATCTAGTTTTTATTTCTAAAATGATATACGGTGCTCAATACAAATCATCTATTCACAAAATAAAAAAGTAATTAAATAAATTTATTTTAAGACTAAATTTGCATGTGGTGACACATGTCAACCCCTCCTATCCCCCACTTAAGTACCTTACCTAACCCCACTAAAAAAAGTTTAACACTAATATCTCCCACTAATCTTTCTCTCTCCGAATCAATTTTTTTTTCTCTCTTTATGAATCCGCCAATTGACCTACTATATACGGAAATGAATTTCTCTGTCCACATTAAGTGGTTTTGATTTGAAAGGTCGATTCGAAGCCTGGCCTTTCTTGAGTTTGAATCCGAACCGTCCGATCTGCTACGGGACGAAATATTTAAAGGTACGAATCTGCTCTCGCTGTTTCTACTTTCTAGGGCGCCGCCTCCGACTTCCCTCCGCCCCCACGAAGAAGCGTCAACCTCTCTCCCTGGTGCGCTCTCTCTCTCTCTCTCTCCAGTCACTTTTTCTGTGAACTTGGTTACTGGGTCCAGCCCCATCTAATAGAAATATATAGATTGAAAAATACGAAAATAGTTTGCGGTATCTAATTTTATATACTATTTACAGTAGAATATCCATATTTCTGGAAACAAGGTGCGAAATCATGGACGGCCTGTGAATTAATTTGAAATTTAGACTTGTGCCTGTGAATTAATAATATCCATATCCTGACTCCCACGTCTCCTTCTCTTTTCTATATCTTTGATTCTCTTGCCTCAATCCCCCATCCGCTCCTTCTCTCGCATCGAGCCCTAAAGCATACCACGTCTGAAGAACTCAACAAGGCATGTCCCTCTCTCTCTCTCTCTCAAATTGGCGAGAGGAGGTCGAAGGTATCCAGCAGTCTCTTGCATAATTGAAGCTGGGTTGTTTGCTATTTGTGCACTTTATTGAGGGTTAATTTTGGCTATATTAATTTAGCCTAATATGGTGGTCTGGTTGCATAAACATTATTAATTTTATCCATATTTTTGGCTATATCCAAGTTTGACCTTTTTTAAGTTCTACTGGACTGGACAAAGCTTGGAGCTAAAGCCTGCCCATTAGTAGCCCTATCTTGTATGCATTGTGACCCCGGCCCGAAACTCTAAAAAACCTAATTCAAAAATCCCTTTAGTACTAACTACACTTGTTTCCTTCTTCCAAAATTCAGATGCCCAAGCAAAAGACAAAAAACTCTACAAATGGTGAGAGAAATTGGTCTGAACTTCCACAAGACATTCTCCATCTCTTCTCCAAAAAGCTACCAGATATCTCTGATTTCATACGCTTCCGTGCTGTGTGCAAGAGCTGGCAGTTATCAGTTCCAGTCACCGATCCTCCCCCACAACTCCCCTGGCTTCTAGAGCCCGGTCTAGTCGGTGAAGCACTTCGCTTCTACTGCCTCTCGTCTGGTAAAGTTCATACTATCACTTGTCCAGGTTCTTGTCATGTCTGGTTCAATGGCCCCGGATGTCGTTATTTACTTACCTATCACCTGGGAAATTACGAGAGGTATCTCCTTAATCCTCTTACTCTTGATCAGATCCATGTCGCTGATATTAAACATGGGTTCCTCCCCTACTATATTGGTCTAGATCCAATTGAAGGCTGCGATATTGTTGTTGTGTCAGGAAATACTAATATGATGGCTTTTTGGCGATCTGAGGCTGATGATTGGGTCTATGTAGAAGGGGTCGGCAATTGTTATAGTGGTACTGCGTATTATATGGGACAATACTTCTGTCACGACAAAGATACTGGCATTACAAATGTTATTGATATTGCAACAAAAAAATTGGCTTATCAAGTCGCACCACCAGAGAGCACAAATGCACTTCTAAAGGGTCGCACAATAATAGTCGTGTCAGGAGGAAACATCCTCAGATTGTTCCATCATTCCAATCCAGAACCGTGCCACTTTGACATATATTGTCTTTATTTCGGTGATGGAGAAGGGAAGCCTTGTTGGGTGAAAATTACCGATATCGGCGATCAAATGTTGTTTCTACAATATTATTGTGGGTTATCTTTCTGTGCGAGTAACTTTGTTGGATTCAAAGGAAATTGCATTTACTTCCTGAAAAGGGGGCGGTATCTTTGTAGATACGACATAGGAGATGGTACAACTGAGGTGCTGCGTTGCCCTTTTCATTCAGTGGGGACTTGGTTTGTGCCTAG
The DNA here is from genome assembly GCA_025461125.1 of Carex kokanica. Classification (NCBI taxonomy): domain Eukaryota; kingdom Viridiplantae; phylum Streptophyta; class Magnoliopsida; order Poales; family Cyperaceae; genus Carex; species Carex kokanica. The sequence goes on along the minus strand of JAJGRX010001025.1, from coordinate 898,738 downwards.
TCTTGTATAACTCTCCGATATCAACTATGCATTAACAACCAAGTTTTATTGAGTATTAATTTTGCTTTTTGTTTAATTAGTTATATATTTAGTTCAGTTGTTCTAATTTGACTACCTTCTTAAATCTTTTGGTGATCAGTGTTTTTTCAAAGTAATTTTAATATTACAAATTTACCTACTTGTTTTCACATATATTGGTTTCAGGTACTTAAGAGCTAAGACCAGATTGATGTGCGTTTCTGCATATTAAGCTATGAGATCACTTAAATATATATCGTTACTTCTGCCACTTGGGTTAATTTTATTCTCACTCAGGGATTATTATATTAGAAAACTATGACTGTATTTTGTTTCGCTTGAATTGAACCTATTCATATCACTGTTAACTCATTTAAGTTAGAATTGTAGGCTTGATTCAATATAAATTTGGAATTATTTGATGACAGTTCTTTAATGGTGTCTAATTCTGTTGGTACTAAGATTGCACCTGGAGTTGAAATTTTCCATTTTATTGGTTAATTTGAGCATTTACAATGTCATCTGTGAAAAGAAGTTAGAATAAATAATGAATTACAGTACTCCTGTACAAATCAATTTAGAAGGAAAGGGCATTGTATGTTCATTAAATTTATGAATCTTGTCAATTGTAATGATTTTTGTGTTCCACTTCCTGATCAAGTTGTGCACAAATTTCCAATAGACACCACTAGCAAAAAGAGAAGAGAAAAAATATGACTAGACGAATACTTTAGTCAGTTTGATCCTCTATGCTCGGCCCAAACTCGGCTCGTTAGTTGTGAATCGCTGATAAAGAGTGAAAAGTCGCTAGGGCTGCAACGGTAGCATGTGAACTTTGCTAAGATTTCGCTAAAGTATCAAAGCGCTTTTAATTAAGGGTAAATAATTTCATCGGAGGTCACTAAACTTTGCTATTTGTTACGAATTGGTTACACAAGTTTGATTTGTCTCTCCAAAGCCACTGAATTTCTTTTTTGTTCCGATTAAGTCACTCTGTTAATATTTCCGTTTAGAATACTAACAGAATGCCACGTGGAGTCCAACTCATGACCACTTTTATAATTATCAAATTCTGTAATTTTTTTGGGGACAATCTGGAGACATGGACTATTCCCACCCAACAATACCTTTCTTCTTCATTTTTCTTTTCTTTCGGCGACTTCTCTGTATATTTTTTTTTTCATCTTTCTTTGAGCACGATGCAAATTTTACTATCTTAAAATGATTCCAAGAGCCACTTTCACATTTTCACTAGCAAAGAAATATACGGCAAGACCTACTGAGATAGATTAAAAAGCTCCTATATCTCCACAAAGAATCCATTACTTCTTTCTCATCGATTGGGATTTACTGTTTTCTTTACTTCGACAAATGTGGTCAACCCAGCTTGCTTAATCTATGCCTGCCTTAATTACCCCCTTAATCTGAATTTTATAGTGATAAATCCAAACCAAAATTATATCGATTCAGGGGGTGATAGTGTCGGAGATGCAAATTATCGCAAACACACGAAGTTTTGAGCAGAATTGTGTTTTATATCTAGTTATATATCCCTTGTAACTACAAAATGATTAATGAAAAAAGGGCTAGTTTTCTTTGTCAAAAAAAAATAATTTTTTCAGATTTTGTTTGAAAGTTTAAACATACAATTAGTCATATTCACTTTAACATACAACTTACCCATCTCGCTCCATCAATGTCTACGACAAAAAAAAAAAGGTTTTAACTTCATCAAACAAACTGAGAATTTATAATGGCATGTGTTTTCACAACTTTAAGTAATGACCAATTAAATTTTTAATCAATACAAACATGATACACACTATATTAAATAATTAAAAATTTATTTTATAATTTATTTATTTTAAATTCAACAATATTTCCTAAAACATTAAATGAATGTATAACAAAAATGTGACCTTTAAAATTAGTTAACACATGGTTTTCTCTCAACTAGAAATTAATTGCTTTAAACCTTGATTGCTCTCCAGTTCAAAGGAAATTGCAAATGCCCTCAAACACTCAGCATAAATCATCAATTGCGTTGATGATTTGATAACCCCAATTTATGGTGTTAAATTAGAATGAAGTGAAATTTTCCATGTACGTATCAAACAATAAATAAAAATTTGCAATTAAATGAAGAATTCCATTAAACTAAAAAAAAAATTAGTAAAAAAAATAATCGAGCAATAAATAATCTAAATATAAAAAAAGTTTTGTAACCTAAAATTATATAGATTGAAAAATACGAAAATAATTTGCTGTATCTAATTTTATATAATCTTTAAAGTAGAATATCTATATTTCTGGAATGGTGTGAAATAATGGACGGCCTGTGAATTAATTTGAAATTTAGACTTGTGCCTGTGAATTAACAATATCCATATCCGGACTCCCCCATCTCCTATTTTCTATTTCTCTGATTCTCTTGCCTCAATCCCCCCCCCCCCCCCCCCCCCCCCCCCCCCCCCCCCCCCCTCCTCCTTCTCTCGCATCGAGCCCTGAAGCATATCGCGTCTGAAAAACTCAACAAGGCAGGTCCCCCTCTCTCTCTCTCTCTCTTTGAAAACTTTGCAGAGGCAGCGAAGTGGTGAGAGGACCTCGAACTCTTGACCTTTGGGTATCCAACAGTTATAAATCTTTTTTCTAGCCAACTGTGCTACTGCCTCATTCTTCTCTCTCTCGTATAATTGAAGCTAGGCTGTTTGGTATTTATGCACTTTGATTCAGGGTTAATTTAGGCTATATTAATTTACCCTAATATGGTGGTCTGGTTGCATAAACATTGTTAATCATATTTTACGTTGTTATTCAACTGGCACTACTTGAGTGGTTCGGGACAAATCAAGGTTTGAGACTTTTTAAGTTCTACTGGACAGGACAAAGCATGTTGCTAAAGTCTGCCCATTAGCAGCCCCATCTTCTATGCATTGTGACCTCGGCCCCAAACACTGAAAAACCAAATTAAAAAACCCCTTTTAGTACTAACTACACTTGCTTCCTTCTTCCAAAATTCAGATGCCCAAGCAAAAGACTAAAAACTCTACCAATGGTGGGAGAAATTGGTTTGAACTTCCACAAGACATTCTCCATCTCTTCTCCAAAAAGCTACCAGATATCTCTGATTTCATACGCTTCCGTGCTGTGTGCAAGAGCTGGCAGTTATCAGTCCCAGTCACCGATCCTCCCCCACAACTCCCCTGGCTTCTAGAGCACGGTCACGATGGTGAAAATCCCATTTTACGCTTCTACTGCCTCTCGTCTGGTAAAGTTCATACTATCACTTGTCCATGTTCTTGTCGTGTCTGGCTCAATGGCCCCGGATATCGTTATTTACTTACCTATCACCTGGGAAATTACGAGAGGTATCTCCTTAATCCTCTTACTCTTGATCAGATCCATGTCCCTGATATTAAACATGGGTTCCTCCCCTACTATATTGGTCTAGATCCAATTGAAGGCTGCGATATTGTCGTTGTGTCAGGAAATACTAATATGATGGCTTTTTGGCGATCTGAGGCTGATGATTGGGTCTATGTAGAAGGGGTCGGCAATTGTTATAGTGGTACTGCATATTATATGGGACAATACTTCTGTCACGACAAAGATACTGGCATTACAAATGTTATTGATATTGCAACAAAAAAATTGGCTTATCAAGTCGCACCACCAGAGAGCACAAATGCACTTCTAAAGGGTCGCACAATAATAGTCGTGTCAGGAGGAAACATCCTCAGATTGTTCCATCATTCCAATCCAGAACCGTGCCACTTTGACATACATTGTCTTTATTTCGGTGATGGAGAAGGGAAGCCTTGTTGGGTGAAAATTACCAATATCGGCGATCAAATGTTGTTTCTACAATATTATTGTGGGTTATCTTTCTGTGCGAGTAACTTTGTTGGATTCAAAGGAAATTGCATTTACTTCCTGAAAAGGGGGCGGTACACTACTACAAAAAAAGAGATTATACACGGACAAAAATGGAAGAGCTACACGGATTTCCTACCGTGTTTAAATCGAGGGTGTATAAATAGCTCAATAACTACACACGGACATTTGTCCGTGTACAATTTCAACGATTCTACACGGATAACTACACAAACAGCCGTGTAGAAAGCCCAGAATGTGTCGCTCTCCATGACACCGAGCTACACGGATATTACCTAAACAACCGTGTACGATTCTTTTTGTACACGGACCTTTAACTAAAAAGCCGTGTAGCTTAACTCTTTCTACACGGACATTTAACTAAATGTCCGTGTAGCTCTCCTCTTTCTACACGGACATTTAACTAAATGTCCGTGTAGCTCTCCTCTTTTCTACACGGACTTTAGTTAAATGTCCGTGTAGAAATATCAATTTTTTTTTTTTTGTATTTTTTGTTTTTCGGCTAGCCTTCAGTTTTGCTAACCAGTTTTGTAACAGAACTATTCCAGATTTTCCAGATTTTCATATTTTCCAGATTTCATATAACAAGAAATCCATATTTTCCAGATTACCAATAAATCCATATTTTCCAGATTAGCAAGAAATTCATATTTTTCAGATTAGCCAGAAATTCATATGCAATAAATTATACAATATTCATATACACCAAATTATACAAAATTATGGAAATCCATGTTGAGCATTGCAAAATTCCATTACAAACCACCTTGCCCACACACACCTGATATCGTCGATCTGCTCCTTGGTGTAATGCGGTTCCTTTGGCAAATTCTACAATTACAATTTGGTATTAGTTAGTAACAAGAAAAGGTAGATGAAATACTGTCGCAAATATCAATTGCTATTATATAGGAACAATTAATATGAATTACATACCGCGTTTGGGAATTGGAATTGTATTCTTTCGACAAAGTCAAACATGAAAATCATCGTGTAGTAAGCGCATTCCCAACCCTCCAACTGTTGCGGGCCCTGAAATTTGTTTTTAGCGGCCTATGTTAGAATGATAATATTTTTTTGGACAATATATATGAAATTATAAATTTATAGTGTGCTCACCAGCAACCACTTCCAACCCAACTTGGTTTTCTTGCTCTTGTTATGCAATCCTCCCTCTTTAACATATTTCGCAAAAGCCCTTACACAATTGAGTGAATGTTTATAGCAATTTTATAATTTGATATAATTGAAAAAAATTCAAACCAATTAAATTATTATTGCTTACTTGTTGACATAAGGGAAGATATCTTTGCACTTGTTAGCCGGGATACTTCCTCCGGGCTTACAAGAATCAACAATTATGCTCGTATTTAGGTAAGGCACAATGATTATCAGACACCAGTGCTTGCTGTGGGAGGATAAAAAATAAAGTACTTTAGCATATAATAGTAACACGAGTGTTTGCTAATATGAACAATACATAAGCTAAGGTTAGAATTAACCTCTGGTGGTACAGCACGATAATGAATTTCTTCTCCTCCTCCTCAGCATGATGCAGCGCTGAACACATGTACTCGATACCCTCCTTCGAACAACTTCTCAGCATTGTGGCACTCACTAGCTCGGGGTCCAGAAATATGCACAAGTTCTTCCTTTGTACCATCTCATTACAGTTTCGGATTAGCTTCCTGAAAACTCAAAATTTTACATTAGAATTATATTTGAGTTGTATACAATAATGAAAATAATTTTGAGTCACTAACATGAGGAAAATGGAGATGAACGACACATCGAGCCATTTATCGGATGACGAGTGGTGGAGAATGTCCCTGAAGTCTTTCAATGACATAGTGATAATACCGCCGCCATGTAAAAACATCCCAGGTGGGACAGGGATGAAGATATCCCTCATGCCTTCGGGTGCCGACATCAAGCGGTTGTGGAGAAGGCGCAAATCACCGGGCAAACGGCTGTATTCTTCTTCGGTGACCAAAGGACGGTCTGGTGATCCTGGCGCGTCAGCCCCAACGTCGCAAGCCACAACAGTCCGTACCGGTGACATCAACTCCTGTGCACCGATGTCATCATCTCCTCGTGTCTGCATTAAAATTAACATATCTTCTTCAATTATTTGAAAAAGAATGATTTGAATGTAACAAAAGAAATAGATTATTTAGAGATTACCTGACGCAAAACAATCTGACTCCTGGGCCATTGGACAAGTGACTTGCGGGCATCATCAAGAACAACCATATCGCTGGTAGGGGCAGGAAGAGGTACGCGCCCCCATCCCTCCACGACTGAGTCAACCTGCACGCATGCATAGTCGGGTATGAGCTGAGCATGGTGTACACTTGGGGCTCCTGGAAGTACAACGCCCGTGGCAACGGTCAGAGGAGAACTACCCTGCCACAGGACGAGGTCGCATGCTCTGGGGTCCTGCAATTATCAAAAAGTTGTTACTTTTTAATGGTGCGATGTTGTCTAACAATGCTACAAACAGGTATGAATTACCTTTAGACTATAAAACAGTAGTGATTACCTTTAGATTTTCCAAATTATCTAAGGCCCAAGTCCCGGATGCTTGGCTACTTCGCCGAACTCCCGGCGAAATAGGAGGTGGTTGCTCGGATTGCTGCGTAGAGATGAAAACCGGTTCAACAACCTTGATTCCATCTCAGCCATCTTTGCGTCGTACTCAGCCATCTTTGCGTCGTACTCTTTGCTGACCTCCGCGCGTACCTGCGCAACTATCTCGTCTTTATCAACTCTGGCACGAGGTTTTCTTCGAGATTTTTCACCCTCAACTCGGAACACCTCCTTCCAGCCCCTGTAGGCCCCTACACCCCTTACCCGGCCCGTGTGTTCTGGATTCCCGAGCGCTGCGGCCAAGGAATCATTTTGTCATTCGACCGACCGGGCACCCGAACTGACCTCCTGCTCCACCTCCAACTGTTAATAGAAAAATTAGTTAGAGCAAAAGACCAAGTGATGTACATTCGAAGTTATAATTTTGTTTGAATGACACAAAGTTATAACAAAGGACTCTTACCATTCTCTGAGCCACGGGTTGCAATTTCTCTGGGAGTACTATCCTCCCGTCAGCGGTTAACTCGGATCTACCCATGAACCAACATTGGCCTCTAGGATTTTGGATCTGGACCACGAGTGAGTCGGAATCTCTGTTTTGCTCCAGTGCTGTCTTCCACTCTGCCGACTTACCCTCGTAACCACTGACCCTAAATGGTGCGGATACTTGTTCATGGCAGCGATCCTCTTGCCTTCGGCACTTTTTATCTTCACATGTTCAAGAAAATCAATTAGTTTTAGAAAAATAATTGAAGATCGAGAAAAAACATAAACTACTTTGGATAATGTTACATACCTTGAACTCTTTTGTGGATTTCAAAGCTTGAAACTCCTCCCACACCTCTTGTGTTACCTAAGGATAGTACCCTACCGGATTTCTCCCTGTCTCCATGAACTCTGTCTTCAGCGTGCTCTTGAATTGCTTCCAACCTTCGTTCATGATCCTCAGAGTCTTGACCTTTGGGGTATCGCTCTCGATGTTCCACTAAGCCTGATTGACACCAAATTAACGGTATTTAATTTCATGTACAACAATGAAAATAAAGTAAAGAGTTGTTCGGTACTTTACCTTCACCATGTTCCACCAGTCGTTCTTCTCCTCTTTATCAAACTTATTCCAACTCTCTACAAGGATACTTGCCTTTCGCTTCACCAAATTGCAACACCAATTTGAGTACGCCATTCGGTTTGGACCTTCCGCACGCCCATCGTCCGTGAACCGGATTTCCAACTGCTTCTTCTCGGACGTGCTTGTGCACATTGTCGGACCTCTTTTCCTTCTTTCTGATGAGGCAGTAGCTTGCTGATCCTCTTCTGCCATCGCATCTATGTGCTCACCCTCATCCGACATGGTTCTGCCATACAAAGAAATATTAGAAGAAAGTAATGGACCTATGTGTAAAATAGTGAGGAAACAGAGAAATCAAATGCAAAATGAACACCACGATTAAATGGAAGACTTCAAAACACACAACATGGACATTAATTTCATATTTTTCTGATTTTTTTTTCTATTTTATATAAATTTCCAAAGTTCAGCCTCTCAAAATGAAAATTCTGCACCTTTAAATAGCAGAAAATATGAATTAAAAAGCTGAACTTTGAAAAATCATATAAAATTGAAATATAATCAGAAAAATATGAAATTTGTGTCCATTTTGTGTGTTTTGGAGTCCTCTGTCTGTTGGTCAAGTCATAAATCTGTTTTGGCCCCCGCATTGATCTGCACTGATCAATTTACCAGCAGTGGTCATTTTGGCCGTTTGGAGTACTTTTACAAGATCAATGTCTATAATCAATTTACCAGCTAGCTAGGTGATAAGCTTACATAATATGGTATTATCTCTAATCAATTTAGTTAATAGGTTTTGCATACATCCACCATAATTTACATAGATTGAGCATCAAATTTAATTAATAGAAATCCATACAGACCAAAAAAAAAACAATCTCTTTTAGTCAGAAATTTAAACATGGTGTAAGCTATTTTTTTTTTTTGTATTAGGGACAGTAAAGTGACACCCACAAAAACTGATTTTAATTGAAACCGAAAAACTGATTTCGATTTAAATTAAAAACAGAAAAACCTTCCTATTTCTTCTAAAAAAATAAAATTGGTTAACTCGACTTAAACCCTAAACCCTAAACCAACCAAGCTATAGCTTTACTGGCCTGATTAAGAAAATCCCCCAAATGAAATTAATTCCAACGAGTTGGGAAAATCAACAACCCGAACTCGGCCAAAATCAGAGAAGTGAAGAGTACTTTACCGAGAAAGGAGAGGGTGGACCGTAGAGGTGGCAGTGGACCGACAATGGCGGAGTACACCGGAGTGGTGGCAGTGGCTGGAGAGATTTTGGAGCTTTTGGAACTCAAACGGCACGCGGCTAATGAAAATTTAGAAGAGAAAGGTCTTTTGAATTATATTTTTAACTCTTTCTACACGGATTATTAAGTTGAAGGCCGTGTACATTTGTTACCTTTTTCTACACGGATTATTAACTAATTGTCCGTGTACAATTCACTTTTGTACACGGACAAACAAGTAAACATCCGTGTACAATTCACTTTTGTACACGGACATTTATTTAATAGACCGTGTAGCTCTCTTCCCCTTTCTACACGGTTTTATAGTTAAATCCGTGTGCAATGCCTATTTATACACGGACTATTTACTAAAAGTCCGTGTACAAAGGGGAAAACATATTCAATTATGTTTTTTTTTTTTATATTATTTAAAGTAATAATAAATTAACTAAAATATATAGTATATCACATCTAATATATATAAAACTTAAACTAATATTAACTAATACCCTTTTTTTATTATTATTAATATTTCAACTACAGACAATTAAAATTTTGTACTAATATTACCTAATACTAATAGTAACTAATATTAACTAATATTAGACAATTAAACTTATACTAAAATTAACTAATATTTTATATTTTATTTTTGTTATATAATATCTTAACTAATATTTTGAAAACTAATACTAATATTTGAAATAGAAATTTTGTACCATTATTATAAAAAATGAACTAACATTTGAACCAGAGAAATCTAATATTTGATATTTGAACTACAAATATTTTATTCATAATATTTAATATTCCTACTAATATGTAAAAAATAATACTAATATTTTATTTTTTATTTCATTATTTCAGAATTCACTAATATTTTAAAAACTAATACTAATATTTGAACTAGAAATTTTTTAATATTATTAAAAAAATGAACTAATATTTGAAATAGAGGAATATAATATTTGATATTTGAACTACAAATATTTTATTCTTAAAGTTTAATATTCATACTAATATTTAAAATCTAATACTAATATTTGAACTAGAAATGTTTTATTATTACAAAGTTGTTTCTAAAAAATAAATATTACAAGTTTAAATTTTAAACAAAAAATAAATATTACACACCGGCTTTTTTTTTTCCTTTTTCTCTTTTTTTTCTCCTTTTCAACAGTACTCTCGGCCCATATTCCTTCATTGTGGTCGGATCGCATGTAGTTCGCTCCGTCGTTTTCTTCAATTGTTGCTACCTCAGGGTCCATGTCGGCACAAAATGGAGGTATTTCGTCGAACTGGTCATACTCTTCTTCATCGACGATATTTTCTACCCCGACAATCCTTCTTTTTCCAGATAGGACGACGCTCCACCTATCATCACTCGGGTCAGTGACATAAAAGACTTGGGTGGCTTGCTTGGCGAGTATAAACGGATCATCAACATACCCAACTTTGTTAAAATCAACGAGTGTGAACCCGTCGTTATCAACTTTAACACCCCGGTCTTCGACCCATTGACACCGAAACAAGGGAATGCTCAGGCGAGGATTGTAAACGAGCTCCCAAATTTCTTCAATGACTCCATAATATGACCTCGATGCTGTTACAGCCCGGCCATCCCCAGATCTACTGAATTCTTGAGACGTCGCCACCAACGTCACCCCACTATTTTGCATTGTACTCTTCTCACTTTGCCGTTTAGGGTAAAAAGTATAACCGTTAATTTCGTATCCTTGGAATGTTTTGACAACAATTTGGGGTCCTTCGCCCAGCAGTTTAACAATTTCAGGTACGGGGTGTGACTTCACTCTTTCTTTCAGCCATCCTATAAAAGAACGATTATGCTCGTTAGTAAGCCACTTATGACTTCTCGTGTAGTTCTGTTGTTTAAGGATTGTCATGTGCTCATCTATGTAGGGAGCACCATCTGTCATGTGCTGTAGTACAATAAAATGTGCCTTATGTAGATCATTTATATCAGCAACTACGGCTCTCAACCCAATTGTCCCGACTCCTTGGAGCCTTCCCTCGTATCGAGACTTCGGAACGCCAATTGGATCCACACCGGCCATGTAGTTGGTGCAAAACTCAATCACCTCTTCTGTGGAATATCCTTCTATAATGCTACCTTCGGGCCGATGTCGATTCCTCACGTACTTTTTCAAGATGCCCATGTATCTCTCGAATGGATACATATACCGCAGGAACACGGGACCACAGATCTGAATTTCTCTCACAAGATGAACAACAAGGTGAACCATAACATCGAAAAAAGATGGCGGAAAATACATCTCAAGTTGGCAAAGAGTAACGACGATCTCCTTTTGCAAAGAGTCCAATTTTAGAGGGTCTATCACTTTGGAATTGATTGCATTGAAGAAAGTACAGAACTTCGTAATGGTTTCCCGAACCTCCTTTGGTAAAATTTCCCGAATTGCAACAGGAATCATATGTGTCAGTAAAACATGACAGTCGTGGGATTTCAGACCAAGCAATTTCAGGTCCTTCTTCGACACCAGCTTCTTAATATTTGAGGAATACCCCGATGGAACTTTAATACTATGAAGGCATTCACAAAAGCTTGTTTTCTCTTTCTTCGACATTGTGCACAGTGCGGGGGGTAGGTACGTGCGCTTCCCTTTCTCCTGCGGTGCAAGCTCGGGTCGTATTCCCATTTCAACCATATCTTTCCGAACTTTAATACCATCTTTAGTCTTTCCCTTAATGTTCAACAGTAAACCGATCAAACTGTCGCAGACATTTTTTTCAACATGCATGACATCTATGCAATGTCTCACTTCTAAAAATTCCCAGTACGGTAGATCCCAGAATATGAACATTTTTTTCCAAATATTCTTCGGTGGTGCTTCGGCACATTTTTCAAAAATAACATCAAGGTTTTTTACCCGATTGAAGACACTTTTCCCGTCTAATGGACGACGGGCTACTCCAAGCTCAATTTTCCCGTTGAATGCACTCTTCTTCTTACGGTATGGGTGATTAACAGGAAGAAACCTACGATGCCCCATGAAAACATTCTTCTGACAATTTTTCAACCTCAGCACCTACGTGTCATCTTCACAGATAGGACACGCTTTTGCTCCTTTACAAGTGTAACCCGATAAATTCCCGTACGCGGGAAAATCATTTACTGTGCAAAACACCATGGCCCGCATTTGAAATACCTCTTTGCTGTACGCATCCCAGACCGGGACGCCATCACGCCATAATTTCTGGAGGTCCTCAATTAATGGTGCGAGATACACATCTATGTCATTTCCGGGTTGCCTGGGTCCTTGGATTAGTAATGACATCATTATATACCTGCGTTTCATGCACAACCAAGGAGGAAGATTATAGATGGATATAAGAACTGGCAAAGTACTGTGCCGACTGCTCAAGTTTCCAAACGGACTCATTCCATCTTTGCTCACCACAATCCTAAGGTTTCTCATTTCAGAACCAAATTCTTTGAAGTGTCTATCAATGTTTCTCCATTGAGGAGAATCGGCCGGGTGCCTGAGTTTACCGTCTTTTTTGCACTCTTCTTCATGCCTCGCATCCTTGGAATTCGCAAACAACCGTTTGAATCTCGGTATTATCGGCAAATACCACAACACCTTAGCCGGAGGCCGGCCCTTTTTGTCATCGTCACAATCATCAGTACTGTCCTGGTCCTTACGTTTATACCGTGAAACAACGCATTTAGGACAGACATGCATGGTCTCGTACTCGTGACGGTACAATACACAGTCATTCGGACATGCATGTATTCTTTCGATCTTCAACCCCATTGGACATATCAATTTTTTCGCCTGATATATTGTACCGGGTAACTCGTTGTTATCTGGGAGCATTTCTCGTAAAAGCTGTAATAAGGACATGAAACTCTTATCGCTCCAACTATTGTCTGCTTTTAAGTTTAATAATTTCAACACAGCTGACAGTTTTGTAAATTTGGTACACCCGGGATACAACTGCTTTTTGGAATCATTAGACAAATTTTGGAATTTATCATAATTTTTATCACTAATTTCATCTTCCGCGTCACGAAACATTTCCTCCAGATTTTCAATAAACTCGTGTTCTACATTTTCACTAGAATTCATCTCCATCTCATCATCGTCGTTTCCGGGTTCAATATTATCAAAAATTTCGACATCCTCGTAATTCTCGTTCCAATCAAGTTCAAAATTATCAGAAATTTCTACATTCTCATCATTCAATTCACAACGATTAAAATCTTTATTGGTACTACTACTTTCACCAAATTTCTCACCGTGCATGATCCAACATGTATATCTCTTCTTAAATCCCCGACAAATTAAATGACCTCTAATTTCTTCGGAGTCCACAAATCTTAAAATATTTTTACAATCTCTACAAGGACACAAAATGTCTTTTTCTTTTTTCTTCACTCTATACATCTCAGCAAATTTTATAAACTCATCAATGCGAACCAAATATTCTTCACTGTCACGTCGCAATTCATACATCCAACTTCGATCCATCTGTAAATTAAATTATAAAAATGATTTGATCAATTAATCCAGCATGGTCAACATATATTGTACCAAATTTTGGGCTTACAAAGGGCCGGTTTACAATCCTAACCCACTCTTTGAATATTATGTCTCATATGTGAACACATATTAGCGAGTTTTAATTAGTATTTGAGAAAAATTCGGCAGCATTTCCCCTTAACTCCCCAAGTATGCGTACGAACCACATACTCGTAGGAGCAATAAGGGAAAATACCGTCGAACTTTCCTCAAATACTAATTAAAACCCACTAATATGTGTTCACATCCTAAATGAGACACAATATTCAAAGAGCAGTCCCAAAACGGGGACTGTCCAAAATTAATCCCTATTGGATTAATTTTGAACGGGCATGGACCTAAAATCATTTATAGGTTGGTTATTGGACAACAATACACTAATTATATATTTACATTACCTAATTACTAATTAAATCAAGCATGCATGCATATATTACACACCTAATTAAATAAGCAATAATAATTACTAAACATAAAATTAGAGAGGAAAAAGGAAAATATGTATATACTAACCTTCGAAATTTAGAGAGGAGAAAATAAAAACTTCAAAGATGACAGATTCCAGCTATGCTAGCCTTTAATTTGCGGAAATCAGATCTCAGTTCAAAACAGACAGAGGGCGTATTAATTTCTTGATCAAAACGGCACTGGAAGGAGAAGTCTCTGGAAGAGAAGGGCCCTTTTATATTGGATAAAACCCTACACGGCTTTTCTACACGGATTTATACTTAACAATCCGTGTAGCTCTGTCACAATTTAAACACGGTTATTTATTAAAAAAAGCCGTGTAGCATAACCCTTTATACACGGATATTTGATAAGAAAACCGTGTAGCTCTCTAACTATTCTACACGGACATGTAACTAAAAACCGTGTAGCTCTCTTAATATTTGTACACGGTTATTTAATCAAATATCCGTGTAGCAATTCATACACGGATTTTTGTATAAAATCCGTGTAGCTCTCTCAATCTTTTCCACACGGTTTCTTTCCACACGGCTTTTTTTTCCCTAATAAACCGTGTAGCTCTCTCAAACAATTATACACTGATTTATAACTAAGTGTCCGTGTATAATTCTCCAATATTTTTTAGCCTTTCACAATTTCATATTTGACACACGGTTTTTATATAAAATTAGAAAAACCATGTACAATGTGCAGTGTAGAATTAGCTTTTTTGTAGTAGTGGTATCTTTGTAGATACGACATAGGAGATGGTACAACTGAGGTGCTGCGTTGCCCTTTTCATTCAGTGGGGACTTGGTTTGTGCCTAGTCTTGTATAACTCTCCGATATCAACTATGCATTAACAACCAAGTAAGTTTTATTGAGTATTAATTTTGCTTTTTGTTTAATTAGTTATATATTTAGTTCAGTTGTTCTAATTTGACTACCTTCTTAAATCTTTTGGTGATCAGTGTTTTTTCAAAGTAATTTTAATATTACAAATTTACCTACTTGTTTTCACATATATTGGTTTCAGGTACTTAAGAGCTAAGACCAGATTGATGTGCGTTTCTGCATATTAAGCTATGAGATCACTTAAATATATATCGTTACTTCTGCCACTTGGGTTAATTTTATTCTCACTCAGGGATTATTATATTAGAAAACTATGACTGTATTTTGTTTCGCTTGAAATTGAACCTATTCATATCACTGTTAACTCATTTAAGTTAGAATTGTAGGCATGATTCAATATAAATTTGGAATTATTTGATGACAGTTCTTTAATGGTGTCTAATTCTGTTGGTACTAAGATTGCACCTGGAGTTGAAATTTTCC
The DNA here is from genome assembly GCA_025461125.1 of Carex kokanica. Lineage (NCBI taxonomy): Eukaryota > Viridiplantae > Streptophyta > Magnoliopsida > Poales > Cyperaceae > Carex > Carex kokanica. The sequence continues at coordinate 883,580 of JAJGRX010001025.1, read as the reverse complement.
ATTTTATTGGTTAATTTGAGCATTTACAATGTCATCTGTGAAAAGAAGTTAGAATAAATAATGAATTACAGTACTCCTGTACAAATCAAGTTAAAAGGCAAGGGCATTGTATGTTCATTTAATTTATGAATCTTGTCGATTGTAATGATTTTTGTGTTCCACTTCCTGATCAAGTTGTGCACAAATTTCCAATAGACACCACTAGCAAAAAGAGAAGAAAAAATATGACTAGACGAATACTTTAGTCAGTTTGATCCTCTAGGCTCGGCCCAAACTCGGCTCGTTAGTTGTGAATCGCTGATAAAGAGTGAAAAGTTGCTAGGGCTGCAACGGTAGCATTTGAACTTTGCTAAGATTTCGCTGAAGTATCAAAATGCCTTTAATTAAGGGTAAATAATTTCATCGGAGGTCACTAAACTTTGCTCTTTGTTACGAATTGGTCACACAAGTTTGATTTGTCTCTCCAAAGCCACTGAATTTCTTATTTGTTCCGATTAAGTCACTCTGTTAATATTTCCGTTTAGAATACTAACGGAATGCCACGTGGAGTCCAACTCATGATCACTTTTATAAATTATCAAATTCTGTAATTTTTTTGGGGACAATCTGGAGACACGGACTATTCCCACCCAACAATACCTTTCTTCTTCATTTTTCTTCTCTTTTGGCGACTTTTCTGTATATGTTTTTTTTATCTTTCTTTGAGCACGATGCAAATTTTACTGTCTTAAAATGATACCAAGAGCCACTTTCACATTTTCACTAGCAAAGAAATATACTTTGATGTTGATTTTAGGTTTTTTTTTTTTTAGTAAAAATATAAAATTTTAGTTCAATTGATGGATACGAAAAGATGTGTGAGTTTCTTGATAAACTTCAAGATCGAGTTCTTCAGAAATTTTTTTTATCACTGCTGCTTCGATCTCTGGACATAAACCAGCAGCTCCCGTTCCTTGGATTGTCCTCTTTTTTAGACTTTACCTGAAACTTAGAAATAAGGTACGACGAGACCTACTGAGATAGATTAAGAAGCTCCTATATCTCCACAAAGAATCCATTACTTCGTTCTCATCGATTGGGATTTACTGTTTTCTTTACTTCGACAAATGTGGTCAACCAAGCTTGCTTATCTATGCCTGCCTTAATTACCCCCTTAATCTGAATTTTATATTGATAAATCCAAACCAAAATTATATAGATTCAGGGGGTGATAGTGTGGGAGATGCAAATTATCGCAAACACACGAAGTTTTGAGCACAATTGTGTTTATTTCTAGTTACATATCTCTTGTAACTACAAAATGCTTAATGAAAAATGGGTTAGACACTATTTTCTTTGTCAAAAAAAATAATTCATTCAGATTTTGTTTGAAAGTTTAAACATACAATTAGTCATATTCACTGTAACATACAACTTACCCATCTCGCTCCATCAATGTCTACGACAAAAAAAAAAGGTTTTAACTTCATCAAACAAACTGAGAATTTATAATGGCATGTGTTTTCACAACTTTAAGTAATGACCAATTAAATTTTTAATCAACACAAACATGATACACACTATATTAAATAATTAAAAATTTATTTTATAATTTATTTATTTTAAATTCAACAATATTTCCTAAAACATTAAATGAATGTATAACAAAACTGTGACCTTTAAAATTAGTTAACGCATGGTTTTCTCTCAACTAGAAATTAATTGATTTAAACCTTGATTGCTCTCCAGCTCAAAGGAAATTGCAAATGCCCTCAAACACTCTGCATAAATCATCAATTGCGTTGACGATTTGATAACCCCAATTTATGGTGTTAAATTAGAATGAAGTGAAATTTTCCATGTACGTATCAAACAATAAATAAAAATTTGCAATTAAATGAAGAATTCCATTAAACTAAAAAAAAAAATTAGTAAAAAAAATAATGGAGCAATAAATAATCTAAATATAAAAAAAGTTTTGTAACCTAAAATTATATAGATTGAAAAATACGAAAATAATTTGCTGTATCTAATTTTATATAATCTTTAAAGTAGAATATCTATATTTCTGGAATGGTGTGAAATAATGGACGGGCTGTGAATTAATTTGAAATTTAGACTTGTGCCTGTGAATTAACAATATCCATATCCGGACTCCCCCATCTCCTATTTTCTATTTCTCTGATTCTCTTGCCTCAATCCCCCACCCCCCCCCCCCCCCCCCCCCCCTCCTCCTCCTTCTCTCGCATCGAGCCCTGAAGCATATCGTGTCTGAAAAACTCAACAAGGCAGGTCCCTCTCTCTCTCTCTCTCTCTTTTTGAAAACTTTGCAGAGGCAGCGAAGTGGTGAGAGGACCTCGAACTCTTGACCTTTGGGTATCCAACAGTTATAAATCTTTTTTCTAGCCAACTGTGCTACCGCCTCATTCTTCTCTCTGTCGCATAATTGAAGCTAGGCTGTTTGGTATTTATGCACTTTGATTGAGGGTTAATTTAGGCTATATTAATTTACCCTAATATGGTGGTCTGGTTGCATAAACATTGTTAATCATATTTTTACATTGTTATTCAACTGGCACTACTTGAGTGGTTCGGGACAAATCAAGGTTTGGACTTTTTAAGTTATACTGGACTGGACAAAGCATGTAGCTAAAGCCTGCCCATTAGCAGCCCTATCTTGTATGCATTGTGACCTCGGCCCGAAACTCTAAAAAACCAAATTAAAAAACCCCTTTTAGTACTAAATACACTTGCTTCCATCTTCCAAAATTCAGATGCCCAAGCAAAAGACTAAAAACTCTACCAATGGTGAGAGAAATTGGTCTGAACTTCCACAAGACATTCTCCATCTCTTCTCCAAAAAGCTACCAGATATCTCTGATTTCATTCGCTTCCGTGCTGTGTGCAAGAGCTGGCAGTTATCAGTCCCAGTCACCGATCCTCCCCCACAACTCCCCTGGCTTCTAGAGCGCGGTGAAGTCGGTGAAGCACTTCGCTTCTACTGCCTCTCATCTGGTAAAGTTCATACTATCACTTGTCCAAGTTTTTATCGTGACTGGCTCAAATGGCCCGGATGTCGTTATTTACTTGCCTATAACCTGGGAAATTATGAGAGGTATCTCCTTAATCCTCTTACTCGTGATCAGATCCATGTCCCAGATATTAAACATGGGTTCCTCCCTGACTATATTGGTCTAGATCCAATTGAAGGCTGCGATATTGTCGTTGTGTCAGGAAATACTAATAAGATGGCTTTTTGGAGATCTAAGGCTGATGATTGGGTCTATGTAGAAGGGGTCGACAATTGTTATAGTGGTAATGCATATTATATGGGACAATACTTCAGTCACAACAAAGGTACTGGCATTACAAATGTTATTGATATTGCAACAAAAAAATTGGCTTATCAAGTCGCACCACCAGAGGGCACAAACCCACATCTAAAGGGTCGCACATTTATAGTTGAGTCAGGAGGAAAGATTCTCAGATTGTTCCATCATTCCAAGGCAGAGCCGTGCCAATTTGATATATATTGTCTTTATTTCGGTGATGGAGAAAGGAACCCATGTTGGGTGAAAATTACCGATATCGGTGACCAAATGTTGTTTCTGCAATATTATCGTGGGTTATCGTTCTGTGCGAGTAATTTTGCTGGATTCAAAGGAAATTGCATTTACTTCCTAAAAAAGTGGCGATATCTTTGCAGATACGACATAGGGGATGGTACAACTGAGGTGCTGCATTGCCCTTTTGATTCAGTGGGGACTTGGTTTGTGCCTAGTCTGGTATAACTCTCCGATATCAATTATGCATTAACAACCATGTAAGTTTAATTACGTATTAGTTTTAATTTTTGTTCAATTAGTTAGATATTTACTTCAGTTGTCTAATTTGACTGCCTTCTTAAAATTTTTGGTGATTAGTGTTTTTTCAAAGTAATTTTAGTATTACAAATTTACCTACTTGTTTTCCGTTATGTTAGTTTCAGGTACTCCAGACCAGATTGAGGTGCTTTTCTGCATACTAAGATATGAGATCACTTAAATATAGATTGTTACTTCTGTCACTTGGGTTAATTTTATTCTCACCCATGGATTATTATGTTAGAATTTATTGTTGAAATTTGATATCTTTTAAACATTTAACCATTTTGGGTATTTATTTCCCTTTTAATATCTACATTTATTCCTTGATATGTTGTATGTGGACTGGCTATGATTTAATTATGAGTATGTAGTACTTGGCAGTAATATCTATATGTTATTGTTTGTGTATATAATTATTTGCATGCCAAGCACAAAAATGATGTAAATATAAATACTACAAGTTGTTCTACCTCAGCTCGGAATGTGAACATAAGTTGTGGTTGTAAAATTCAAGTTCTATATAATTTGATGGCTAACGCTATGATCGGACTCTTCCATTTGATGGCAAATCCCGCAATATGAATGCACACAGGGACGGAAAATTCGGCTCCAACGAAATCTCGCAAAAATTGGTGGGATTTGGCAGGAGTCCATTTGGGACCAGTTCGTGCTTGACTCCTAAACTATGGTAGGAAACTTTATTAGTTTGTTTGTGATTTTGTATTTCCGTATTTTAGCTTATCGATTAATATCTTTGTCGATAGATGTAGAATGGTTCTTATGTTCACATTAGATAATGAAGTGAGGTTGTGTGCTTCAGTATTCATTATGAGCTTGACAATTTGTGTTTGGAGAGAAAGTTTAAGATTGTTTTAAACTTTTGGAAATTGTAGGATACTATGAAAGTATTGTTTGGCTTGAAATTAGAACCAGTTCAGATCACTGTTAACTCATTTAAGTTAGAATTAAGGCATAATATATAAATTTAGAATTATTTGCTGATAGTTCTTTAATGATGCATAATTCTGTTGATACTGAGATTTCACCTAGAGTTGAAATTTTCCTTTTTTTTGGTTAATTTCAGCAATTACAAGGTCATGAGTGAAAAGAAGTTAGAATAAATCATGAATGACAATACTCCTGTACAAACCAATTGAAAAGGAAAGGGCATTGTGGTCATTTATGAATCTAGTCAATTGTAATGATATTTTTGTGTTCCACTTCCTGATCAATTTAGTTATGGACAAAATTTCAATCGACTCCAGTAGTAAAAAAAAAAAGAAAAAAAAAAAACTGACTAGACGAATACTTTAAAAAAACTTAATGAAGGCTAAGATTTGAGTCTAGTTATTTAGGTGGTCTAGCCTCCTAAGAACAGATTTATGTTCATCAATGGAGATGTTTAGTGAAATGCGAAGGTCAGTTAGCAATGCCTCCTGCTCCCAAGTAATGGGCCCATTCGCATGCAGTGCAACCATGGTCGAGCGATACTTCTCAAACTCTGGCTTATTTTCTGTACTCTTCCTTTTGTCAGAAATCGAGATGTACTTCGTGGTGGCTATTGTGCTCTCCGAATAATTCAGGCCTGCTAATGAGCCAGCTCAAACCCAAAACCCGGGCCAGCCCATTCAAGCTCAATTAAAAGGCCAACTCGGACTATGCTCAAATTTTTTAAGGAGATTCTTCTCTCCGAATGAAATGATAGAATCGAGAGAGAAGGGGCGGACTAGAGAGGAGGGAGGAGAAGGGTTGTGGCGGCTGGGTTGCACTAGGTTTTTGGTTTCTCTTGTCGCTTTTTGAATCGCCAAAGACCAAAGTTATTTTAAAACCGAAGTTCCTTTATTTTTAAAGTTCAAACATACACTTATCTGATAGCCACTATGAGGATTTCAAAATAATATTTTAAAGTCCAAACAGGAGATCTGCTCCGCACAACATAATCTCCATAAAAAAATGTGCTTGGATGCCAAAATTTTCATTTCTAGAATTTCTTTTACTACTTTCAAAATATATACAAAATTACTTGATTTAAAGATTCTAGATCATTAAAAATAAGTAGTTTTCTATCTATATCATATGTAATTAAGAACAACCCCTAATGAAATCATTTTCTTCTCGGTGATAAAAATGAATTTAATTTCATCGGCTTGCATTTATTTATTTGGAAGCTCACATCAGGATATACAGTTGCATTACTTGAAGAAAAGAAAAGAAAAAATTATAACCATACTTGGTCAATTGATCTAATAGTACCAAGATCACAAAACATACAATCTCATATTCTCATCTCCGAATACAAATACATAAGACTAACATATATATCATAACAAGATCTATAATATGACTTATATTGACTCCTTCAAAATAAAAAATTTGGAAGCTAGCCTAACCTTTCTTGAGTTTGGATCACCTAAAGTAACCCAAATTTTGAGTTGGATCCAGACCGTCCGATCAGCTCTGGCACGAATACTAAAGGGATCATATGATCAAACAGTTCTGACCAAACACAAAATTTTGGCTATTTTAGGTGATCCGAACTTCCAGAATTACAATTTCACACAACACAGAACTTTCATTTCTCCTTTCTAGCGTGTCGCCGCCTCCCGCGTCACACCTTCAATTATTTTAGGTGATCCTTAATTTCCTACTCTCTTCGCTAACTTCCCTTGCCAGTTTCGCTAAGTTCCCTGTTTAATTGATCCTTTTGTCAGTCATTTTGTGAAATTGTTGGTTATTGTTCATTTAAACAGTAAATATAATAGATCAAATAATTTGTTTGTGATGTTCCCACGTTCAATTTAGTATAACCGACTAAAGAACACAAATTGAATCAAAGAATTGAACGAATTTTATTGATCTCCGAGGAAAAGAGAATGATAAGTAAATTCATAACAATGGATGACACTACTACAAAAAAAACCCTTCGCTGTTGGCGAAATCGCTATCCGCAATCGGTTTCCGAACCGATGCTTATCGCCCCGATAGGAAATGTATACCCATATGCCATCGGCTCAGAACAAATGGCGTTAATCGATATGCCATCGGAAGCGCATTGATCAAACGGACGGTGTTAGTACCCAACGCCATCTGTTTCTTTTTGCAACCGATAGCAAATGTAATTAACGCTGTCTGTTATATTTTAATAGCCGACTGCAAAAGTGTCTTACACTATCTGTTTTGTTTGAGTTAACATTGGCAGGTCCTAGTTTGCCATTGGTCATTAATTTTTGAGGTGATTGTGATGTATATATAATTATTATGTTTTATTATTAATTATTGTATTATTAATTAATTCCATCATATATTTGCTAGTCATTTTTAAAACCCAGCAAAGCAACAATAAACATGTATGCATTATATACCCATATTTTAACCAACAATTAATGTAGACATCAACAATATATACATACACAAGTTATCCAACATAAGTACTAATTAATCCATGCAACAAGCAATATATAAATTAGACAACAATTATAAACTAGCAAGCTACTACAAAATCACATATACAACAATATATAGAGCAATTTGTCATTGTACCATAAAACTAACAATTGTATGACCGCATTATTAAAACCAACACCAAATTGTCTGACTGCAAAAAACAGAAAACAACAAATGTTTCACACCACAAACAAGTACTTGCACAGTAATTACACTAATTCCAAGAAGAACTTACATCATTGGATACGGATGTCATGCAATGCGTTTTCTTTGTATGGAATTCTGGACAGACGACACTGCATGAATAAATCAAAACATAAATAACATATATAAGAACTTAATCTAAAAGAATGATAGAAACAAGTGATTGTCAAACCTTTGGAAAAGAACGTGCATAATTTTTTACTAGTATCGTGCCCGTGCGTTGCAACGGGAATATTATAAGATTGAATAGAATATGAAGAGACTTTTTTTATTGACATTTCATCCAGAATTAAGAAAATATATATAAATGAAAATAAAAAACACAAATGACAAAAAAAAATGGAGAGATAAATAATAAATAACAGTAAAAGAAACAACAACAAATGAAAAAAAAATGGATCAAATATAACATGAAAAAAATCTTGAAGTATCATTGCTAGTGTGATTCTCTTCGATGTAGTCAACATTTCTGAAAATGAACAAAAAAAAATATATGAAAAATAGATTATAATTGCTCCAATTGAAAAATATAATAAAATTAGAAAAACAATATTTCTATTTTTTATTTTCTCGATTCCAGGTGTGAGGTGATTTGTATAGAAACAACTCCAATAAAATATATTCTAGATTTTTCTATTATGCTGTTGGGATCTATATAGAAACAAACAAAGAAAAATATGAAAACAAAGAAAAAATTGATTTTCATTTTCTGTCGTGATAATTTGTATAGAAACAAAGGAGATATATAGGAAATCAAAAATAAGGAAACGAAGAAGTTGCTAAACGTAGAAGAAATAAGAAAAAAAATGTCGCTACAAGGCAGTATATTCAATTTTAATTGTAATATATTGTGTGACTGTACGTGTAGCGAATATGTTTTTAATTAAATATAGACTTCTACACTTAAAAAAGATGCATTTAATCAAAACAAGACAGATTATTTGATTAGAGGGTAGTTGAGATTAAATCTGAAATTTCATCTTCCAATCATAGCTGTTGGCGGATCGGACACCCAACATGCTTAATAATGGAATGGAGATAAGCATCTCCATGTTCTTCATTACATAAAACCCGGACTCCCATGAATTGCTTTGTGTGGGGCTTTGATCAAATATGTATTATTTAAAACAAAATCTAATTAGTAGTCCAATTGGAACTTGAAATAAGTCGCAATGAAATACTCGATTAAAATATTTCTTACCTGAAACATTCTGACCTCAAGTGCTCTTTTCCCCGGCATGTGTCGACCTCCTGGTTTATGTATGACTTAAAAGCTCTAGAATTATTAATGGTCAATATATGGTACCTAGAAGTAGGCCAATTTAGTATTTTGCATTTTAAATTATATGTATTTTGCTTACTTCTGTAATAAAGGAACAACATCTAAGTTATCGGCATGATTTGGCATCAAGTCCGGCAAGTAGGCAACATTTTGTTTTGAGATGATAACGAGAAGCCTCCAAAGTACTTTACAATATAAGTAATAAAATAATAAATCAATACAAACTAGTTAAAAAAAGACAATAAACATGAGTACAGTTAGCAGCTTACCTAGCTTGGTGGCATAGTAAGAATACAAGATGCCTATCCTGAAACTAGCAAGGTATCGCCCAAGTAATGAAAGGGATTGTTCATTACTGTGGTTTATGTATGTGGTGCTCAGCAGTGTGGGGTCCAGGAAACCAATGTCAGGTGTATTTTGGGCACCTAATTCAGTAACTAGCTTCATGCAATACCTGAAAATAGTCAGTGTCAGAATAAAATAAAGGAGATCTCATTATAAGTCAACATTATTATATATGTTTATACTAATAAATACTCACATTATACAGACTTGGATAATAGAGACGTCGATCTCGTTACAAGTCATAAGATCACGGATATCTGTGAAAGCCACTATTAGATAAAAGTCCTCATCCAGAAACACTCCTAGCCCGATATAGCAACGGAAGTCACCTCTTTCAAATAGTGGCATCGCAAGATATTTGTCATGCAGTAATTGGAATTCCAGGCCTAGGTCGTCCAATGCCTCCTGATCTACAAGCGAGACCCCTCCACGTATTCCTCCTACAGGTATTGGCCATTTCGATAACACCAATTCATTAGTCATCGTATTGGCCATCTCAACAATTACTTCAGCAGGTTCTTATCATGTATAGATGAATGTATCACTATCGTGTACAGATAAAAGCTTATTAGAAAACACTAAGTTATTCAGTCAGGTGCCTTACCTGAGTACGACAGTTCAATGTGCTAGCTTCTTGGGTAGGCATCTTGCTTTCCAAACCCCGTATTACTCTTGCAGATTTTTGGAGATATTGGCTCTCTGATTAATCACATAAGTAGGTTCCTATCATGTATAGATGAATGTATGACTATTAAGTACAGATAACGGCTTATAATTAAAAAAAACTAAGTTATTTAGTCAGGTGCCTTATCTGACTTGCAGTTCAAGGTGCTAGCTTCTTAGCTAGGCATCTTTCTTTCCAAACCACTAGAAAGAAAATATGTTGCTGCTATAATCCTCTCTGTAGCTGCATTTGGCTTTGCTCTAGTTAATATCCAATCCCTTGCTCGAACACTTTCATTCCTCCTGACAGGTCTTCACTGGATGAAAATCTTCAAAAAATAAATCTATGTGATTGGATGTAAAGGCAAGGTCGTTCTTGTATATTTCATGTTGTTGAAGATTCAAAAATCAATAAAAGGACAAATTAGGGAATTTTACCCTTACATCCAAACCAGCAGGATTGTCAGTGGTAATGTGAATCAGTTGTGGAGTGATCCTTTTCAGTTTTTTCTTACCATCCCCGTACCTCCTGGGGTCCCTTTCCCTCTTGGCTGCGGATCTGAAGAGTGCAGGCATGATTGGGATGACATTGCTGAAATTAAATTACAACTCAAAGAGTAAGGAAGCTCCAAAACTACAAATGCTGGAAAAAAAACTTAGAAAAACTAATTAAAGATATAAAACTAAACCCTAAACCCTAGAACCATAATATCCCTAGAAACCCCCTAACCAAAAAATTAACCCTAACTAGAAACCCTAGAAAGATATAGATAGAGAGTCAAAGACTTAAACCTTCAATGACGGAGAAAGATATAGACAAAAGTGCTCGGTGTTGTATTGAGGTGGCGGCCGACACGTGATTAGAGACGGAGTCGCGGTGGAGAAAGCTAGCTAGTGACGACCACTTCAAGAGTGCAAGAATACTTTTGTGTTGTTCGATATATATATTGAAATCCTTAACTTGCCATCGGCCCCGTAGTGATTATCCCAATTGTTCAATAGTTCCACCGATGGCATTATGCGGATAAATGCCAATAGTATATATATAGCAAACTTGATGTAGTCCGCACGAATCTTAAATGCGGATAAATGCGTATCATCTGCAATAATATTAGTGCGGATGTAGTACTCACAAATCTTAAAACAGATCGAATGGCCGAGATGTATTAACTCAAAAAATTCCCTTTTGCATGTAGAGGATACAAATTTAGCAAATTTTGCCCTACGTTGATATTTTTTAGAAATTGCTTAATTTGTATTGCACATTCAGTTTGACAACACCGATCGAATTGTACATGCAAGCAACATTCCCTTATTTATCCAATTGTGCAATCAATCCACATATATAGAAGTTACCAAGTTGTACAAACAACATAAACAAAGTTATCTACTCAAATAAACATCCATAAAATTCATCTCCTTTTTACAATTACAACACAACAATTAGTTACAACACATCATATTCAACAATTTCTTTTGATTTTATTAAATTCACTATATTTTGTTTGACACCTTGGAAGAACATGCTTTATCTTGGTTAGGTTCGAAAGAAATAGGTCAAACTAATTAATTTTCAACTAATAAAACATTTTCTGAATATTTAATCATGTTTTGGTCCCAAGTTTTTGGCGGTGTAGAAATAGGCATGTTACAGTCAACTTAAATTGTTGTTTAAATTCTTTCGCAAACCACATCTTATTCAGAGGGGGTTTGTGTAAGAAATTAAACAACAATGCACTGTAACATGCCATTCATACACTGCAAAAAACTTAGGATCAAAACATGATTTAATTTGAAGAACCTATTTTATTAGTTCAAAGTTAGTACATTTGACCCATTTCTTTGGAGCCTAACCAAAGAAAAGCATGTTCTTGTAAGTGTCAAATATAAAATATAGTGAAAATCAAAAGAAAATGAAATTCATCACAAGCTGCATGTCCAACAACTTGCAAAACTTGCATGTTCGGAAAATTAAATCATGTTTGAAGCCCAAGCTTAAGGCAATGTAGAAATGGACACGTGACAGTGGATTTACATTGTTGTTTAAACTCTTTCGTAAACCACAACTTAATTCAAAGGGGGTTTGTGTAAGAGATTAAACAATAGTGCACTATCACGTACCTTATCTACATCGCCGAAAACTTGATTTTCAACATGATTTAATTTTCATAACGTGTTTTACATGTTGTTGGACAGCTTGTGACTCATTTCATTACGTACAAATTAAGTAACCCACTAGCTACTTCATATGAAACAACAACACAACAATTAAAAAATAGACCACAAGCATCAACACACAAAGTACAATTAATACTACTAGTTGTTTCTTGAGAATCAAAGATACTTTTGCCTCATTTTGATATCTTGCAACTTGTCTGCTAGGTTGCATATGAGAACTTAAACTTACGTTACTGAAGTTGGCAGCGTTGTCGCACCAGCCCATCCATTTATTGCATTGTGGACATCTATAAAATTTCATCCCCGAATTCTGTGGAGTCATCGAAAGCATCACAATACTCAGCTTAAGACATCTATTGCAATAAGGAGCTGATGAGTAACTACTATTTTGGCTACTCATTTCGCCTATACAGAACAAAAAAATAACATTAAATAACTAAACCCTAGTTTAAATTATTCCCTAATTTAAGAAACCATTCAAAATAATGATTAAAATAAACATAAAATAAAGGAGAGAAGAATGAACTAGCATACAAATTAATGATGCCGGGAGAGGAAATGCTAGCTTCTTAGTTTGTCGATTTTCGAAGTGAGCTACTGTACTTTGGGGATACAAAGGCCTGGGGCCTGGGGATAATCGACCTAGGGTTTACTGAATATATATATATATATATAAAATCACCACCATCGGTCCAATATATGTAGCGGATGTAAACTAAAACTAAGGTTCAAATTATTTACAGCGTTGCCCCTGAGAATATGTGTCATCGGTCTAATATGGTAACGAGTTGTTATTGCTTTGTAGTAGCACCAACGGATCATGTATCACACAGATGGTAAAATTCACCCCCTCAGTGCCATCCTCCGTTAAGCTAAACCGATGTCGAAGAGTCACTCAATACTAACTGTTCTTAAAAGCTAACCGATGGCAAAGGAGGGGGTCCATCAACTCCATCGGTTGGTTAGAACGAACAGTCGGTAAAAAGTTCGAAATAATTACAGCGCTGTCACTGGTTACATACACCATCCGTGCGGAAGGACACCCTATGGTAAAGGGGCGATAGTAAATGTGCTTTTTGTAGTAGTGTGAATGATTTCATATCAAGAGCCTATAGCCCAATAGACTAATCGTATATTTATAGGCGATGCCTATTGAGCAGGAATCAATCAAATCCGTGGACTTGATCTTTCAACTGCTGAGTTCTTATAACTGTTCCTTCAATTAACTATTAAGTTTTGCTCTGTGTACTCTCCATCTCAAGTACTGAAAACTCCTTCCATCGGTCGAGTACCATTTAAAATAATTGGGACCCATTCACAGCGACACATCCTTCTCCAATTAGCATACCGAGTCAAAATCAGATTTGAATCAGTTCATCCCATATTAGCCTCCGTTCCTGCCATATATAGTTCTTAAAAATAATCTTGTGGATGGTCATCTGGCCAGCACATATATATGCTATTATTGGTTTTAATTTCTAATCTAAGAATTACCATTCTCTAAAATTGAATCTGCCTCTCTTAGTTTTGTTGGACACCAAAAAATAGATGGCTGATTTAATTTTATACCATATTCATATGGTTCGCTGGCTGTGATTTAATCTTGCCTGCTCCATTGGCTACCTCAAAATGAGTTTAGTAATAAATATTTTCACCTAATTCTTAGTTTGAATCATCTAGAGCAGCAGTGCCTGATCTTTGCTGGGAAGCAGGCAAGCAGCTTGAGGATACCACGTAGGCAAACAATTGCTGATTTCGATATCCAAAAGGGTAAATTTCAATTCTATGTAGTACTATCTTATTATTCAGTCCCAAATTTCTACTGTCTGGCTATTGGGTAAACATAAAAAAACTGTAAAATTGTAATATTTTCTGACTTATTAGTCATACACAGACTGTTGCGTCTTTATATGTCCCTTATATAATTGAAGCTGGGCTATTTTGGTTTTTATGTACATTCATTGAGGGTTAAATTAAGCTAAATTGAGCCTCATGTGGTGGTCCGGTTCCATAAAAATTATTAATCACATTTTTGACATTGTTAATCAACTCAGATTGCTTTGTTGGAGGCGAAACCTAAAAAACCAAATTCAAAAACCCCTGTTAGTACTGACTAACTACATTTGTTTTCTCCAAAAATCAGATGACCAAGCAAAAGACAAAAATGTGATGACCAAGCAAAAGACCAAATTCAAAAACCCCTGTTAGTACTGATGGCTTCCTAAGCCATGAGAGAAACTGGTCTGAACTTCCACAAGAAATTCTTCATCTTTTCTCCAAAAAACTCCCTGATATCTCTGATTTCATACGCTTTCGTGCTGTGTGCAAGATGTGGCAGTTAACATGCCCAGTCACTGATCCCCCTCCTCAACTCCCCTGGTTTCTAGAACACTGTGACAATGACATTATACGCTTCTACTGCCTCTCATCTGGTAAAGTTCATACTATCACCTATCCAGGTTCTCGCTTAACTTTGCACAAGGGCCCCGCATGCCACTACTTACTTGCCTCTCGCTTGAGAAATCCCGAGATGTATCTACTTAATCCTCTTACTCGTGATCAGATCCATGTTCCTTCTGTTAATGTCCTTGGGTTCCCCAATTATATTGGTCCAGATCCAATTGAAGGCATCGATATTGTTGTTATTTCAGGATATCCGGAATGGAATACCCTACCGACACCCAAAAACATTGCTTTTTGGCGAGCTAAGGCTAACGATTTGGTCCTTGTAGAAGGGGTCGATGGCTATGGTAATGCATTTTATATGGGACAATACTTTAACATTGATGCAAAAACTCGCATTACAAATGTAATTGATATTTCAATTATAACAAAAAACTCAATTTTCCAGTTCAGCTTTTATAATAGAAAAACATAATGGTACCAACTGGTATATACTGACCGTTTCTTAATTACACGTGTTCAATTCCTTTCTGATACATAAATTGTCTTACAATATCAATGATTAAGGAATATGTTATTGACCACCGAAGGAGAGGGGAGAGCTTACATGGTCAAGAGAAAGCACAACCTTGGTTGGAGATGGCCAAGAGAGACGCAACCTCGAAGAAAAGTCACCTTCTTTGCCTTAACCTTTTCTGGAGCATAGTACCAACAGGGGTTTTTCAATTTGGTTTTTTAGGGTTTCGCCTCCAACAGAACAATCTCAGAAAAGAATATGGAGAGGAGCGCAGGTGAAGGATGTCATGTGCGGTGAGGTAAATAGATAAATAAATAATTGGGTATTTAAGTTCCTTTTTTCAAGGGAAGGTACATACTGGAAAAGGAATTCTGATTTGGGCCCGTTTGGTTTCAAGGGCCGAATGATATATCAATTCTGGACCGGGCTCACAAATATAAGATTGTGGTTTCAGCAGCATCTACAGGAGACTCCAACTAAGCGAGCACAGGAGAACAGGAATTCTCATCCTCTGAGATATCTCAAACTTTGGGTGGATGTAGGCAAAATCTGGACCATTCAAAGACTTTTTACACGAATCTCAAAGAACAACAATACTGCCAACTTCCATTTCAAATAGGCACCGAGAAGAAATTGTCCTGACTTTGAATAACTCAAAGTTTGAGATATCTTAGAGGATACGGACTTGGAGAACAACGCATTGGACTTGACCGCTTATTTGCTGTTGTTTGTTGTAACAGCGAATCAAAACGCTAGAATAATTGCCTATTATTACCTGCAACACGGAGATCACAGAGCTACCTACTAACGTCATGGAACGAGCAAAATGTGGAGGTGTCAGCCACGAATTGAATTTAGATCCAGAGAGTGAAATTTGTTTTGGCACGAATATTAAAGTGGGGTGCATTTTTTCTCGGACTGAATTAGTCTTCATTCTGATCGGACGGTCCGGATCTAATTTTTAAATTTGGGTTGCAGAGGATCCGGGCTCAAAAAAAAAAAAGTCTGATTGCTAAATCCAATCCAACGCTCAACAAAGTCTTGTAAATTAATTACGTGAATCTAACTACTAGAAAAGAATATATCGGCGGGAAGTAGCAAACCCTGATTTTTTATCAGTCGCATTTAAGAAAATAAATTTCGAACCTTTGATATCAAATCAGGAAAAATAATATTCTAAATATGAAGCAAAATTTCTGAACTATGAATGTTGAAAATTACAAGAAAAAAAATATTTTGGAAATTGAAAACTGAAGAAGAAAATGTGCGAGGGGTAATGAAGAAAAAAAAAAAAGGGGGAGAAAAGGGTTAATATTAAGTTGATGAGACTCAAAGGGCATTTTGTTGAAATTTTGGTACAAGACAAGTATTTTTTAAAATTAATTTCCTCATTTGATCATAGTATTAAACTTCGAATAAAATATTCCAATAAAGTGAATGCTTAAAAAAATCATATTTTTGTACTCTAGAGTACGTAATTTTTTTTTCCAGAAACATCAATTTTTATTAACGAAAATAAAAAAATTAGAGTGAGGCTACTATGTATAGCGCGCATTGGTCTATATTATTGATCAATATTTTCGTTTTCAAAGTTCAAATAGTCGATCTAAACATTTCAATAAGATTCTCATATAAAAATGTATTTCAAAACTAAATTTTACAATTTTACATTTTTTTAGATATATAGAAAAGCACTACTTTAAAATCAAGTGATTTTCTACTATTTTTTTAAATTGGTACATTTTTACTATTTTTGGATCAAGTGATTTTTTACAAATCTAAAAAAATTGTAAAAAGATTGTAAAATTTAATCTACAATTATATTTTCCTATGGAGATCATGTTGAACGGTTCAGATCAACTGTTTGGACTTGAAAATGTAAATATCAATCCATAGTACTGACCAATCAGTGATATATGATGTCTCGTTATTAGATCTATTGTTTCGACCCGTTTCCAAATCAGAAATGATGTTTTGAATCACTAAATTGCACTGTTTACATTGAAATATCAATAGAATATGGTACTGCTGTAGTTTGGTTATAACTTTGCAGGAAATGGGCGAAAACAAGCAAAAGAGCAGAGTTCTGACATCCTCCATGCGGGCCGCGTCCCACCTGACGCGGGTCGCATCACAGCCCAGCGCGACCTCAGACGCGACCCTCACAGCGCGCACCAGACTCAACCCGACGCGGGTCGCATCAGAAGCCATGCGGGTCGCGTCGAATTAACTGCGCCAGGCCCAATTGAAGCCCAGTAAGATGTCTATATATAGGGCTGGGCCTGCGCGATTTAGTAAATCCAGAATTTAATTTCCAGACAGAGGGATCGGGATTTGAAGAGGGAGCTTGGCGCCAGGAGCAGAGGAAAGCTGGAGCTAGGGTTGAATTCGGCCAAGACCTTGATTCAAGCTTGATCTTCTTCGATTCTCTTCTCCTCCATCATGATTTGCTCTATCTCTATCTCTTTTCTTTTCTCTTTGATCATGTTTGAGTAGATTTTCAGTTTTGAGGGATTTAGATGTAATCCAAAGCTTTGCTTGATAATGAATGTTGATTGAATCTGAATTGTTATTCGTGTTTCTTGATTTTTTGTATTAATTGAAATTGCTTGACCTAAATTGCTTGATTGATTCTTGATTGTCTACTATTGATTGCTTATGGCATTTCTTTTTGTAATTTGGCCTTGATGTATCTTGTGAATTAGGTTAAGTACTTGAGGTAGGTCTAAGATCCGAGAGGAGAGATCAATAGTAGCCGAAAGGTGAAATTTTCATTAGTCGAAAGAATTGTGGATACCTTTAGTAAACGGGATCAAGAATTTAGGTTTGAATTGAATCTAGGAAGGTGAAATTGCAATTCCGTACCAGGTCAATTAAGCCAATACACGAGAGTTGAGGTTCAGTGACATTAGGTACGGTCAATCGAGCCTTACACGAATTAAACAACCAGAATTAGAAATATTCAGTGTCAGCTCCAGGACCACGCGGGTCGCATGAGAAATCACACGGGTCGCGTCACAAGGTCGCACGCGAAAGTGTGCGGGTCGAGTGAAAGGTCCAGAGTGGCTTGAGGGCTACGCGGGTCGCGTGTGAGAGCACGCGGGTCGCGTCACAAGGGTCGCATACGAGAGTATGCGGGTCGCGTGACAAGTCCAGAGCAGCAAAGTTGAGGATGAAGTCTGAAACCCTCGAAACGCTTTTATTTTACAGATAGTCCATAATCAAACGTTTAATTGTTTTCATTTTCTGTTATTACGATTGTTGATTGAAATTAGGAACTTTAAACAAATACAAACACCTTTTTCAACTTCTAGTACCTAACTAGGTTAAGTCAAAATTTAGAATTTGAGTCGTCCCTGTGGATCGATACCCGATTATATTACTCGATAGGGGTTGTGCACTTGCAATCCTTACTCGTGAAGTGTAAGCGCGGTTTTAAAAGGTACGCCCTCAAGCGTACCGAAACTTGCGTTGCGCTTTCGTGCGAACAATATACATAATACCAGTGTTCTAAATAGCGCTGCTATAGCATTTTTGGACCCCAAATGCTACGCTACGACATCAAAATGCGTATTTGCGCTATACAATATGGGTTTTTTTTTTTAAGCAATTTATATGGGTTTTAAATAAAGATAAAAAAAGCTCAAACCGAAATTGAATTTGTTGCTACTTGCTACATATAAATCAATTTGAAATTGGGAATAGAAATTGAAATTTGAATAGAAAAAAAGTCCAAACCGAAATTAAAATTTGAATAGAAAAAAAAAAGATTATATCATGAATCATGATGCTTAAGATATTTTTAATAGGAAAGATCGATAGTTTATGATATTACTATGGATATTTTGAACCGCAATTTGGACTTTGTACGGGTTCAATATGAATATTATAATTTCTTAATTACTTTGGTGTTATTTATTGTTCTATGAGACTTTAGATAATGTTGATATTTAGTACAAATATTGAATATACGGAATGTAAAAAAAAAAACGCTATTTGGAATAGCTTCCGCTATAGCGACGCTATTCGCTATAGCTTTTTTTTTAGCCTTCCCGCTATGACGCTATAAACGCTATTTAGAACCTTGCATAATACCAAAGCCTCACCCAAAAATTTATCAATTAAATATGCCCAAACGTTATCTCTTTCTAGTCTTTTATTCATTTTTTTGCTACTATTTAGAACACAGAGAAAATACGATTTTTTTAAATAACTACTTTCTAATCTTTTAAAATAAAATGTGTGATATTGAATAGACCTAAAGCACATTTGAGTTTTAATAGAGATAAAATTGCTCCTAAAATGTAGAAAGTAATATAAGGTTGAGAGATCGAAGACCTCGCTTATAATTTAAAGTCCTGTACTTATAATTAATTAAACTGTTTTTTTTTTTTTTTGGCAATTCATCATGGGTTTTATTTTTTAATCTGACTGGACATGGATCATTTTGCTTCAATTGTTGGTGCAATCATGTAAGCACTACATCTTTTTGTTTTTTTTGGTCTTTCTTTAATTAACAATCAGGTATGGAGCCATGATTTGTCACTAAAACACCCTGATTTTAAGTTTGAGTTGTATAATAACATCAAATTTTCAAAACTATATGAGTTTGACATATCGTTTTTTTAATTTATTTCTTCATTTACTCTTCGTAAGATGTTTCCTGCCTCCTTAAATAGGAATGTTGTGAAAGAATTTTTTTTAAAAAAGAATAAACATTTTTTCAATTTTATTAAAAATGAGGAATTAATTTTTAAACCTATACCTCTAACAATTTACGCTATGAAAGCAATTAATAATGCACTAAAACTTATACTGTACTGATAACAATTTCAGATTAGTCATATATAATTGTATGACATACACACTGGGCATGCTCCAAAATTTGTATAATAACATCAAAACCATAATTAATAGTGAACCAAAAGTGTAACACAAACAATCACTGATCTTTGCCTTTCTTGCTTCTCCTTTCTTGCCATGCAATTTGATCTTTGCCTCTAAATCCTTCAAACAGTGGTATTAAGTACAAGTCAGTAGGTAAATTTGTAATACAAAAATAACTTTGCAAACACATATCACAAAAAGGGTTAAGAATGCAGTCCAATTAGAAAAACTGAACTAAATATGTAACAAATTAAACAAAAAACTAAATTAATGCTCACTTAAACTTAGGGGCCAAGCAAGACTTTCAGACTATGGGGATAAAAAATAAATGGAAGTCAAGTATATAAAATTTTCTACTACAAATGGTGGTCAAATTCACACTATCCATAATATTTTACCTTGAACTATATTTAAAATTAAGGTATAAAAATAAAAAAAATTGAAAATGAATGGGGTCAATTGACCCCCATTCATATAAACTAGATTCTCCTCTCGTTAAACTTACTTGGCTCATAATGCATGCATAATTGATATTGGAGAGTTATACCAGACTTGGCACAAACCAAGCCCCCACTGAATCAAAAGGGCAAGGCAGCACCTTAGTTGTACCATCTCCTATGTCGTATCTACAAAGACCTCCCATGTTTGCCAAGAAGTAAATACAATTCCCTTTGAATCCAGCAAAGTTACTAGCACAGAAAGATAACCCACAATCATATTGCAGAAACAACATTTGGTCACTGATATCAGTGATTTTCACCCAACAAGGTTTCCGCTCACCATCACAGAAATAAAGGCAATATATATCAAAGTGGCATGGCTCTGCCATGAAATGATGGTGCAATCTTAAGATCTTTCCTCCTGACTCAACCATAATTGTGCGAACATTTAGAAGAGGTTTTGTGCCCTTTGGTGGTGCGACTTGATATGCCATTTTCTTGGTTGCAATATCAATAACATTCGTAATGCCAGTTTCTTCATTGTTGCTGAAGTATTGTCCCATACATAATGCCCTACCACTATAGCAGTCTCCAATCCCTTCTACATAGACCCAATCATCAGCCATAGGTCGCCAAAAAGCCATAATATTGAGTTCGGTATCCCAGTCCGCTATTCCTGATATCACGACAATATCGCCGCCTTCAATTGGATCTGGACCTATATAGTCCAGGCACCCTCTACCGAGTACATTAAGAAAAGGGACATGGATCTGATCATGAGTAAGAGGATTAAGGAGATACCTCTCAAAATTTTGGGAGTAGAAGGCAAGTAAGTACCGGCATCCAAGTCCATCGAGCCAGGCACGATCGGAACCTGGACATGTGATAGTATGCACTTTACTAGATGAGAGGCTGTAGAAGCGTATAATGACGTTTTCAGGGTTTTCATAGTCTTGATGGTGCTCTAGAAGCCAGGGGAGTTGTGGAGGAGGATCAGTGACTGGGGCTGATAACTGCCAGCTCTTGCACACAGCACGAAAGCGTATGAAATCAGAGATATCAGGTAGCTTTTTGGAGAAGAGATGGAGAATGTCTTCTGGAAGTTCAGACCAGTTTCTCTCATGACTTAGGACGACATCTGTACTGCTTCGTTCTCCTGGTTTCACCATTAGTCTGTTACAGTACATGTTATTTTGTAATTTTCCATAATTAAATAATAGTTAATGAAAAGAATTCCAACCTAAACCTGACAGTAGACCCTAGACCAAAAATTGTATCAGTAAACAAAAAATGCAGTGAATCCCCAATTTAAAACTCAATACATTGCATGTCATACTGAAAACCTTGAACAATACCTACTAAGGCACGATTGCAGTACTGATCTTAACCTAAATTCAACCAAAAATAAAATTATTTTAATTCAACATAAAGAAAATAGTTCATACATGCGAAAAATGAACAATATAGGCGTCCGAGAAAGCACAATCAGAGAAGATAAAGGTTCTCTCAGCAACTAAAGAATGAAGTTCAACAAAGAAAGAAACATACCACATTTGAGAAAGACTAATACCACAACTATAACCTAATTTTATCCCTATTCAACCAAATTAAAAATCCAAACAAAAAAGAAGGTTCTCAGCAACTAAAGAATATCACTTAACACAATTCAAACACCTGGTTCTTCTCCTATTCTCCCAATTAAAAAGCCCAAACAGTGTAGAGGGTCGAGCATTTTTCCAAATATTCAACCGACTTTGCTAGGGTTTCTATTGTAGATGAAGATTGGTCGAAGCTGCCATTCAGTTTTATCTCTACCCAAATTGAACATGGCTTTTTGTACAAACCCCTAACCGGTATCCAGTCCAGAATCCTCTCGGTTTTAAAGAATGGTTTTTGAATTGGTTCAAAGAAATTGGAGTTTTTGGCATTTTCGGTTTGGTCGTTTTCCTCCAATTCTGATGTCACTGCTGCCAGTATCAGAGAAGTCATGGGGCAATTTACATATATCTGTTCTATATCGAAATGAGCTGCTAGAATGGGTCAACTCTTCAGTTTTTCGACATATAAATGTGCCAAATCAGGAGATGGGAAATCAGTACTGTTACTGGTACAAAAACTGTTTGAAGGCAGAAAATGTTGCCAGTCTAGGTTTATACCTAATACTGATACTGGTACAAATCACGTTGGGTGAGAAAAATGTTGCCAGATATTGAAATCAGTACTGATACTGGTACAAAATACTGTTTCTCTGATGATACTGGTTCAGGACAGCAGAAAACTAAAATATTAGCTTCAGAACAATAATTAAGAAAAGGCCCAAACTAAAGAAGACACAAAAATATCACCAAAACTAAATTCTGACCTTGGTGCTGAGAGAGGGTTTGATTTGGGAGGTGAAGCAGCGGTGGAGGTTTCCTCAAGCAGCAGTGACTGGGTGTTCTAGGGTTTTGAGGAATAGAGGTGAAATTAGTGGTTTGATTTGTGAAACTTGAGTCTACAAGTATGGAATCAGAAAATTACTAAACGATCAACCTATTTTGGGAAAAAGAAGAAAGATTTGTAGGCGCCGAGTGTGTGTGTGTGTGTGAGAGAGAGAGCAGAGAGAGAAAGTGGAGATTTGCTCTACACGCCGACTGGGTGTTGTAGGGTTTTGAGGGAGCGGCCTATTTGGCGTCTCTTTAGAGAGAAATGAAAAGAGGAATTGAATAGTCGCAAATCTAAAGACCAAAGAAAATGAACACACAAAACATAATACAAAATGTTGAGCCCAAATTTTAATTGCTATAATAGTTCAGACAAAACATGGATAAACTTTATGATATAAAATTCTATGTGATATATGAAGTTTATAAATTACTTCTTATTTTCACTTGTGAAGTTCACATGTATATGGTTACAAATTACATGTCATATATGATTCAAGAAGTTCATATATGATGTTTATATGATCAAAACTTATATGTCATGTATGATTATAAATTTCATACATTATTAAGTTGCAATTGGACATCACTTCGCATATGTTAATATTACAATATTAAAATAACATTACGATGAAAATGTTAATTGAAAATGAGGACTCAAATGCCCCATTGCTTCATGTCCCAATGATACTCCAACATCTTTATCTTCAATTTCAAAGTTTAAACAGATGATCCGAATCGCTCAACATGATATCCACGTTAAAATATGATTAAAGACAGTTTAAACAAATTTTATATTTTTTTTCGAAATTTTTTACTATTTTTTAAGATAGTTACAAGATCATTATTTTTAGATGGTCCACAATTTCCTGAAAAACAGTAATTTTGTACCCATCTTAAAAAAATACTAAAATAGTAAAAAAATTCCAATAAATATAAAATTTGGTCTCCAATCATATTTTAACGTGCATATCATGTTGAGCAGTTCGAATTGTCTGTTTGAACTTTGAAATTGAAGATAAAAGTGTTCAGGTACGATTGGGACATGAAGCAATGGGGCATTTGAGCCCTCCTCATTGAAAATATTCGTCTTAAACATCGCTTCGCATATGTGCTACACTGCAAAACAAAATCGAGAATGTCAGTTTTTTTTTAACGAATAACATCGCATCATTGAATATTACAATATTCAAGGAACTTTTCTTTTGTGTGTATCAAATAAAAATTCACCGTAATGTGGCTGTTTGTTTTAGCATTTTGAAAAATTAATTCGAAGGACGTGGTGTCCTCGTCTTATTTTTTGCATCTACGGAAGGAAAGACAATAGCATTCAGTATATATATTAAAAAAATGACGGAAACATAATAATGTTGTTATGGTTCCTTCCATATTATATAAAAGATGAAATCTTTCCTCGAAATTTTATCAGAATTATAAAAAATAGAGACAGAGGTCTAGTATCTATGGAAATTATTTGTATAAAAAAAAAATTGAATTCGATTTTTGTAGGAAGGTTTTGAAAAAAGTAAATATTAAAATTAACAAAGTCCTTGATCCAATTAAAAAATTTAAAAAAATGGTTTCTACTTCCATTGTAAGCATATAAAAATAACAACACAATTATATCAGAAATCATTTTTATTTATAAGAATGATGCTCAATAGCAGCCCAGCAGGATGACCAGTAGGAGCTGTTTGATATGCATCAAGATTGGTGCACAGTTCACCTGTATCAATTTTAATGTTGTCGACATGAATTTTGGTACAAATCGGACGGCTTAATTATCTGTGCAGGCCGCATAAAACACTATATCCTACCAGATTCATCGGATTTCCTTCCCGATCAACTTGGATTGCTTCCCAAGCCATTCAGAAGTTCATAAAAAGGCTAGAACGCGCCAGGGAGAAATCATCCTTTGTTTTACCATTATTTTCCACATATTTCTCATCTCTCACGGTGATTTTGAGCATGGATAGAAGGCGAGTTGGGTGAGCGAATTAGAGATAGATTAGAGACAAAGCAAGAGATTGGTGTACCCTTTTTTTTACTTTTATTTTTATTTTTCCTAGTATGTTTCCTTTGTCTATTTCATGGATGTTATGTCACACCCCGACAACAGGGCTGACACCCCGCTGCGCTCAACAGCGCAAGGTGATTTCTATCATCTTAAAGAATCACATATATATACATATAAATTACCAATGACATAACTTACTTTTCTTCGTTGCAAGTCCCGCAGTCTTCTAGTTCAAAATCATATTCCTTGTCTCGTATTTTGTACCTGGAACTCACAAAGTGGAAAGATGAGAGATTGAAAATCTCCCAGTGCAGTATTCAGTTCCAGTCGAGTTATCCTTAGAAACAACCAACATAAACCAAACAACACACCGAGTTCAAATATAAGAAAATAACGTGAGCAATACAAGTTCAAGAAATATATTAAAGAACTGAAATCAATCAAAGTAGCATATATTTAAACCACTTGCTAAGAAATATGCATTTGTCTTAATGCCTTCTACTATTGAATATGCAATGCCCATTTTTAATGCCAAATGCACAATTAGTCAAGTAAAATTAATTATCATAACACAAACAGATCACCAATTCCAAACCATATAACTTTGATATAAATTAACATATCATATCAAATACTCAAATGCTCATGAATCTTACTTAATGCACAAATGTTCTTGTAAAGCAATTCTTTTAACATTTCTATCTTGCGATCCAGATTCGACACTTTTCTGACTACGGGTCATGCGCTACCACGAATACGGCGCCTACACAATTTCTATTATGCGCATAACCTGAAATTGTGCGCTTACCACGAATACGGCGCCTACGTGCCTTCAGTTATGCGCTTCCACGAATCAACGGCGCCTACATAACAGAAATTACGCGCTTACCACGAATACAGCGCCTACATGACCCCGGTCATGCGCTACCACGAAAAGACAGCGCCTACATGACCGGTCAAGTTTCCAAGTTCAATATTCAATCAATACATGACCCCGGTCATGCGCTACCACGAAAAGACAGCGCCTACATGACCGATAAAATTTTCAAGTTTAATATTCAATCAATACATTACCACGGTCATGCGCTACCACGAAAAGACAACGCCTACATGACCGGTCAAATATCCAATTTAATATTCAATCAAGTGCACATATGACTATATGTTATGCTTCATGAGAAATACTATGCATCATTGTCATGCATGCCACCTAACAAGTTAATTATTATCATATATTCATAATTACAGCACTTACATTTCTAGAGGTTATAACCATACACATTGGATCAGAAAAAGGTTCAACAGGGTTGTTATTTCTCGGTCCACTAATATCCAATGAAATTCACCTGTAACAATTCTATTGTTCTCCTCTTGCAAGTAGTTTATTTAAATCAATACCATAGTTCAGTTCATGTCTTACATATTACCTATAATGATTTCTGAAATTTTGGCCATTACCCACATATTATTCCAATTATGCATACCTTGCAAATATGAACCATAATTACCAAGAATTTTATACTCTTACTAGCAATCAACAAATAAATTTACTACGACAAGCAAGCAATCAACAAATAAATTTACTACGACAAGCAAGCAACCAACAAGCAAATTACAACCATCAAGCAAACAATGAACATAGCGTAAGCCAAGAAAATGATTTAATTCATGAAGCTTCTTAGTTGTGCCTATGACATGTAAAATGTTATGCATTAATTCAAGCCATACTATCTCAATTAACACAATCCTCACTTTCCCATGTCCTCAAGTGCACATGCATGTACTGATTTCATCAATTGTATATGGTCATTACTTCCTATGTTATGTCATATATGTAGGCCATGCAACAAAAACAGTTACTAAATAATTTATCTATACTAATTAGTAACAACCAAGCAAACATATCTACACCGATGGGCATACAACAACAATTAAATTACTGTCAAGCAATTTGAAGCATAAAGCCATCAAAGAAGCCCACAAGCAACTATATAGCAACAATTAAATATGTTGGAAGAATCTAAGAATAACTCGAAATCCGCACCTTTTAATGACGGCACAACGTGGTTCGAAGTCGAGTCCGCTGCTCATAATCAAGCCTGTTGAGTTATTCGAGAGCAGCCATAGAATTGCAAGCAAACAATCGATAAACTTCCTTCACCTCCGTACCTTTCTTGTCATCCTCATCGCATAGGGCTGCTGATCGACACCTCGCCTTTCTTCTATCTTTTCCCCGTTCCTTTGTCCAGCATTTTTTCCCTTTTTTTCTCTCTCAATTTCCCTTTTTTTTCTTTTTGATTTCGATAACTCCTAAGTTAGAGAGCGGTCTGTACTTGATGGGAATACCAATAGCTCC
Source organism: Carex kokanica (assembly GCA_025461125.1). Classification (NCBI taxonomy): domain Eukaryota; kingdom Viridiplantae; phylum Streptophyta; class Magnoliopsida; order Poales; family Cyperaceae; genus Carex; species Carex kokanica. The sequence continues at coordinate 856,576 of JAJGRX010001025.1, read as the reverse complement.
ACCGAGTAAAAAGAAATTGGAGATAAAAATATTATGCTTATTCTATTATTTTCCTTTTCAAAAGGTTAGAAGGCACCCAGTAAGATTTAAGGAAATAAAATACTATTGTCATCTTTCAAAGAAAAGATAAGAAGAGTTTGACCAATAAATTATAAATTTAATAATCCCAAAGAAGTTAAAAGCTCAAGAATATTTCCGTCCACAAGAAATTTTGTACCATTAAAGATGTATTATTTAATCATGTTAAATTGCACTAAACCCCTTCATACTTTTAAGAATAACACTTGACTAATTGCATAATTTGTGTATTTGATAGATAGTATTCCGTTTAGATTTTACAACTTGAATTGCTAAAGATCAATTGCTTAACGGTACCTTACTATGTGTTTGAACTGCTTTAGGGTTTAAGATTAGTAATACACCATTCTAATCTTTATCCGGAACCACAGGAATTAATGGTTGGTTAGGGTGAATGACTTAATTGTACAATTAGGGACAAGAAGGATAGGGATCAAGCTAAAACAAAGGATCACAATATATATTCAGTTGAAGTTGTTTCTTGTTTATATTGATGTAAAGTTTGTAGAATTTATGTTCAAAAGTTGCTATTTGCTCGATTATGCTATTCTACAACTGACAAGGTATAAATTGTAAGAGTAGCTCGTCAAGTATATGTTCAGGTGGTACCTAATAAGTGATACCTGTACATTCGCTTGTACCTATACAGGTCTAAAATATTAAATTAGTGAGGTGAACCTATCGATGATTCTACACACTGCACCTGTACTCGTTCTTTTTTTTCTTTTTTTTGCATTGCCCTCTTTCCAAAGAGTATACGTTAAAATTGAACCTAATTATTTGTTTTATTGTTTTGCAATGTTAAATTTGTATACCACAGTACAAATATATATAACTTTAATTTTCGGAACGAACAAAAAAAATTATAGTTTTTTTATGTAGAACAAAAATATTACTATCTTTAATAAAAAAACATCATAAGAAAACTCGGATTATTTTGTTTTGGATTAGTCAGTTCAACTTATTTTAATTTGAGTATGCTATGTGCAATGTTTTATTTAAAATTGACAATCAAATTGTGGGCCCACTTTCGCATATTGTAAAGAAAAAAATGAGAGTATTTAGGCCTTTAGACTACAACTCAAATGAACAAATGTTCTTGAACAAGAATTAAATTTGTATTCCTTCACCCTTGAGGAGGTCATGCCGAACAACCTTGTGCATATTGAAACAACAAAAGTTAGATGTTATGTGTTAAATTAAAAAAATTAAAATGTGGTATAAAGTAATAAAAAAATACATAAATGTAAACACATAATACATTATAAATGCATTCTATCATTAGGTGCACTTACAACATTTGTAAGTTACAACATCTTACAACAATTCAGTTTTGTGATTTTCAAAGTCCAAACAGTCGATCCAAACCGTTCAATATGATATCTATATTGAAATTTTCTTGTAGATCAAATTTTACATTTTATTTGAATTTTATTACTATTAATTTATTAAGTATTTTATAAAACTATTGTTTTTCAGTGGTCCAAAATTGTCTAAAAACAACGGTTTCGTAAAATACTTAATAAATAGTAATAATATTAAAAATATATAAAATTTGATCTCCAAGCACAATTTAATATAGAGGACATGTTGAATGGTTTGGATCGATTGTTTGGACTTCAAAAATTACAAAATTGAATTATTGTAAGATGTTGTAAGTGGATCCCTCCTAGGGCTGCTAATGAGCCGAGTTAGCTCGAGTTATGGATAACTCGAATTCAACTCGGAAGATAGTCAGTTGAGTTGACTCAAGTTGAGAATACTGAGCCAAGCTGGCTTGCTGACTCGAACTCAACTCGCGAGTAACTCGAGTTGGCTCGTGACTCATGAGTCAACTCGTTTAAGGTGTTGAAATGTTGAACACTTGAACTGATGACTGTTGTTATGTAATAATATGAGAAGTAAATATTGATTTAAGAAACAATCAACAACGATTTCACAAACGAAACGAGTCCACGAGTTGTAACGAGCGAGTTGAGCCCAACTCAAACTCAACTGATGAGTTAAATGAGTTACTCAACTCGAGTCAGACTAACTTGAATTTTAAATGAACGAGTTGTTAGCGAGTTCGTTACCGAGTTGAGTTCGAGCAGCTCACGAGTCGCGAGCTTTTTGTACAGCCCTAATCCCTCCACTTCTATAATAATTTTATACGTAACATTGGACATATCTACTTGATTTAGCGCATACGATCTTATGCAGAGGTAAAGAACATAAATTAATTATTACGTTCATCAATTTCAATGATTTAGGATCTTAAGTGTAGTTCAAATTAATAAAACAAATCCAGAGATAAAAAATACATAAATTAGATAGTATTTGCTCGATTAATCACATATAATCTTGTAATTAATTTAGGTATGTTAATGAGCCAGCCTGCTCTTGAACAAATAAATTATCTTTTAGAAAGAAAAAAATATTCTTAGCATTGGAAGGTGAAATTAGAAAAACATAATGTAAACCGGTAGCATTTGCTGGTATATTTTTTCTTTAATATTTAATAATAAAAAGATATAGTTATGCTATTACTAACATCCATACTGCACGGCCCAATTTGTATAGGTACCTCAATTATACATCCAATTTTTACTTTAAGAACAGATATGAACTATTTAATCACATTAAAAGGTTTTGATTTGGACAGCAAACCAAACTATAAATGTAGGCATGAAAGTAGCAGCAAACCAAAATATAATATGAAATTCCTTCTAATTTTGGCTCAAATATTGCTACTCGGTGATAAAAAATGAATTTTAATTCATCAGATTGCATTTATTTATTTTTTGGAAGGTTACAACCACTAGTGGAAAATAAGGTATCAGGATCGGTTATATACGCATATCAGTATCGGACTACAACCGATCCTGACCCAAGCGATTCTGATACGATAATAATCTGAATCGGTTAAATAACCGATCCAGATTAGTGACTATTCGGATCGGTTAACTAAATAACCGATCTAAATTAGAAACTATTAGAATCGGTTCTTAAATTTATCCGATCCTAATAGGCATTAATCTGGATCGGATCTTGAATTTATCCGATTCTAATAAGCATTAATCTGGATCGGTTCTCAATCTAAGAACCGATCCTGATAACTATCTGAATTGGTTGTTAGTTAGAACCGATTCTAATAGTTTTTTTACTCATTTTTTTATATCAAACAATCAGAATCGGTTCATAATTTAAGAACCGATCCTGATAACTATCTGAATCGGTTGTTAGTTAGAACCGATTCTAATAGTTTTTTTACTCATTTTTTATATCAAATAATCAGAATCGGTTGTCAAGCTAATAACCGATCCTGATAAATATCAGAATCAGTTCTTCCAGAGAACCGATCCTAATAGTTTTTTAATCATTTTTTAATATCAAACAATCAAAATCGGTTAACAAGCTATGAACCGATCCTGATAATTATCAGGATCAGTTATTTCTCATAACCGATTCTAAAACTTTTTGTATTTTTTTTAATATCCATCAATCAGGATCGGTTCTTCGCTTTAGAACCGATCCTGCTTGTTATTTGTAATTTTTTTTATAAATAAAAATAGGTATCTAGATCGGTTTTTAACTAGGAACCGATCCTGTTGTTTTATTAAATGAAAAAAAAAACTTTTTTAATTAATTGGCCAGCTTCCATATATGCTGGCCGCAAATGCCAAAATATTGTTTTTTTGCATACAACATACTAAATTAAATCACATCCTAAATTATCAAATACAACATACTAAATTAAATCACATCCTAAATTATCAACTACAACATACTAAATTAAATATCACACAAAAATTAAAAATTGTTACAAAAAATTCATGTTCATGCAAATTAAGCTTACACATCAATCCTAAATTCTTCTCGGCTTTATCTCATCTAGGAACATTTGAACCCACATTTTCCGAAATTCGCTCACGCGTTGTACAGTATGTCTAGGAGGAATATCCTGCATTTTTTAAAAGATAGAAGAGCATGCACAATTAATTGTCTATTTCATTATAAGTGAAGCAACAATGCTTAATTACTTTTGGAAAATATTTAAATGCATACATACCGTTATGTTCGGAAAATCATCGAGGTGTTCTTTTATTATGTCTTGCATGAGCAACATGACATAATATGCACATTCCCAACCGGCCGGTTGTTGCGGGCACTATATTACAAGTTTGAGAAAATTGAAATGTAGGTTAATAACTTAATAAGCCTACAAATGGCTTATATGTCTAGATATTCACAACTTTTTGCATCTAAGTCCCTATAATCATATCTCAATAGAAAGTATTACCTTGCAATCTTTATGAACCATTAAAGGAGTACCAATTTCCCTGATGAAGACACTGTTGAAATATGAACACATTGAACAATCAGTACTTACGAGTGAAATTTAAAATGACAAAATAATAAAAAAATTAGGAAGGCACTTACTCCTCGATCGCAGCAGTGATCATTAGCATTAATTTAAACTTCTTATTGGAATCGTACACATACAAAGCACTTTCTCTTGGCATAAGCACGGTCAATATCCAATGATCTCTGCATGTTAGGTTTGTAGCATGTAGCATGTCATATTCTACAATTTGTATGAATTGAAAGAAATATAATAAAATTAGAATATATATATAATACTAACACTTGATGGTAAGGTATGAATATCAATCGCTTGTCCCGATTTTCCTTGAGCGCTGTCCCTATGTATTGAAGTACACGACCTCGATCTTCATTCAACAGCATGGCATTTGTTCGACCGGGGTCCATGAAACCAATCTGCTCATCGGGAAATTCCTCCTTTATGAATTTGTGCAAATGCCTGCAAAAAAAAGGTATACAGGTGATTAAAATTGAATTGAAAGTACTAGATTCTGCAATTATTACGAATATTAACTCACAGCATCCAGATCTGAATAACTGGTACAGTGAGCCACTCCTTTGGTGTAAGCAAGGTCGCATAATCATCTGCATAAACGTGTATGGAGCTTGTCGAACAGAAAAGATCAAGTGGCGGATCGATTTGGAATGGACTGCCATCTAGCTCCGAAAACCGATCACGCAGCTGCTTGAATGTTCGTCCCAGCTTGTCAAAATTGATACGATCAAACGCCTTGCTGTGACTCGTTGCTTTCCCACCTCCAGGAACTTGTAACTCTTTGCCTGGTTCCTGCAAATTCCACAATAAATTGAAATAAAATCCAGAATCAACTACAACTCTATCATATAGATACAAATTAAGAAGTATAAGAAGTTGTAATAACAATATACCTCAACTGGACCTGTCAATATCATGGACATCGGCCATGCAGTGAAACTACCGAGGACCGATGCAAGGTTTGAGTGCTCGCCATTTGGTATAGGTAAGGGGAGTTCTAAGAAATCCGCATCCTCAATAGCATCCACCGTTACTCTTGCATAGTCGGGCGGCATAGGCATACTGTGAATTGTTGCACCTTGTACGACTGGAAGGTGAATTGTCCCTCTAGCCACAAAAAGAATATTCCACCTACATCCGCCTGGAGTCTACAGCTCAGTTCCCTCTCCTGTACAAATAAACGTTTGTACTCGAATAAAATAATATGTATGAAACTAAGACATGTAATGTAATATAAATTTGAATTTGTATTACCTCAGTACACCCGGAAAGATCTTCCAATGGTTTGACTGACTGGCAGCTGCTCTGAATGATTATTGGGCTAAACACCGGTTCTGGTTGGCCCATTGCCTGCCGAAGCAAAATTGCCATTTCAGATTTCATCTCTTGTCTCATTTCTTGTCGTAATCTGTCCTCTAGTCCTCTTACTCTCTCCTCCACTCTTTGATCCACTCTCGCGTCAAAATCTTCTTCAGACCTCGAGGGAGTGCGTGTCTTCCTTGTTGAGCACTTCCCGTATGTTTTCGTCATTGGAACCAGGCCTCCCACTCCTCTCACCCTCCCAGGATGTTCTGGATTTGGCAGTGATTTTCCCAGAACATCGTCGTATTGTACGACGGCCAACAAGCCTTGTTTGAAAGCCGCTTCTTGTTCTTCCTGAAATGACAACATGCATGTTATTATAACATAATAAATTAAAGTTGAAATTAAATGAATGACAATATCTAAATCCTCACAATTCTGTTGATGACTGGTGCGTAAGTATCTGGATAATAGCGTTCCTTGGTCTCGTCGTTGAGTTTCTGTCTTCCTAGTTTCCATGTGACATGCCTATGCTCAACCGACATCTCAATAACATCGTCTTGTGTCAATGCAGTACTACAAGAACCCTGTGAAGACGGATCACTAGATGCTTTCTCGTTTGTAATCGCCTGCATAACATCTCTAAGCCTATTCTGGAAACCCTCCCCGTTATAACCTCTGGATCCTAAGAAATGCGGGTACTTGTTTTGGGCCTAATTCTCCTTCCCAATCTGGCTGGCAATCTGCAATTTGAAAAAGAAACAATTGGCTTTAATTATAAAAAAAATTGAATTCTTAAATTAGATATAAGGTAGGTGGTCGGTATAAATAAACATACACCAAATTCCTCCGTCTCTCGGTACGCGACAAATACATCCCAGTCTTTTTCTTCAATATGTTCCTTGGCAAAATCTGGCGTCCCACCCTCGCGCCACACTTTAGTCATATCGGTTCGCCACTTCCGGTGACGCTCTGCCATTCTCTGATAGTAATACTTCCTCACCTCTTCCTCGTCCCTTATACCCCAGTCCAGCTGCCAAACAAATAGAAAACAAAATTTAGAGTTAGTTAATATCAAACGAAAGCTTTTGAAATTAATTAGTACCATGTTATTTACCTTAAGTGTTTCCCATATTTTGAGCTTGAACTCTTCTGGAACATCTTTCCATCTTTGGTACCTTATAGGAACATTCTTTCGTACCAATATCGCAAATTCCGTCGAAAAACAAGTTGTGTCTCGAGTAATAATCGGCCGAAAAAATTTGTCAATTTCAAGCTTTTTGCCTTTCTCATTAAACTTTTTCTTAATTTGGTTACGCCCTCTTCCTCGTTTCTTAACCGGGGCTGGCTCACCATCACCTTCCATATCTGCACTTTTAAAATAAAATAAAAATAAGTAACAAGTATTACAACTTCTAATACTAGTTAAGGTTAGCATTTGTCTCACCCAATTGAAATTAGCACTCTTCTCTCACTAATAAAACACACTAAACCAAACAACACACCCTAACCATTTCAGATTAACCACATTAACCATATCAGAATTAATAGAAGGCCCTAAGCCACAAAAAATGCAAGGTTAGAAAGAAATCACCAAGTTTTCCGTATATTTTAATACAAAGTTTTGTTCTTAGGATATTTTCAATCCATATAGAATGCAAATCCATCTCTAGCAAAATCTCACAACAAGCGTATCCGTTATTTGACTATACCAGCTGCTATAGATCGAGCTACAATTTTAATACATGATTAATTTAAATTGCTTCTAGAAACCAGAATTTCAACCTTGGCTCATACAACAATTACCTATAAAAGCTTTAAGCTTGTAAACGAGATTTCAAGGATTCATTTCTTTATTATGAATAATGTATTTTGTACATGCTACAGCAGCTGCTTTATATAGAATGCTAATCCTTCTAAGCTAATAGCTAATCCTTCTAAGCTAACTGCCTAACAACTATTAGTTACAATTCTCTAACAAACAATCATAACAGAAGTTGTAACTAACTATGGTCTTGCTTTGACTTTGACTGGCGGTTATCCTATTAACCTAGTACAATGGAAAAGAGAAAGACTACTTATCATGTACCTCGTTAGATCAGAGAAGTCGGCTAGAGGAGGAGAGGGCAGCGGCAGCGGCTAGCGGGAGAGGGCAGCGGCGGCGATGGAGGAGAGGGCAACGGCGGCAACGGAGGAGAGGGCAGCGGGAGAGGGCAGCGGCTAGGTCACGACCTCCTTTAATTTTCGGAAGAGGAGAGGGAGGAGAGAAACAGAAAGAGAGAAAGAAGGTTTGAAAATTTAGCCAAGTTCTCGGGCGGGTAATTAAAAAAAAACTATCTGAATCGGTTCCTTAACTAGAAACCGATTCAGATAACTATCAGAATCGGTTCTAAGCTCAGGAACCGATCCTGATAGTTATCTGGATCGGTTTCTAGTTAAGGAACCGATTCAGATAGTTTTTTAAAATTTTTTTAAAATTAATTAAACTAAAATCCATATAGACTATCTGAATCGGTTTGTAAGCAAAGAACCGATTCAGATAACTATCAGAATCGGTTTTAGGCTAAGAAACCGATCCTGATAGTTATCTGGATCGGTTTCTTGTTAAAGACCCGATTCAGATAGTTTTTTAAAATTTTGGGCCTTATTGCGGGCCGCAATAAAATCCATTACGGGCCGCAAGAGGCGGTTAACTTCTCACGCAGAATCTCAGTCTCTGAATACTTCATTTCGGGCCGCAATGAAATCTATTACGGGTCGCAATAAAAATAAATTATAAACCAGCATACACATGCAGGATAATTTACTCAAAATTTTTGCTAACCTATCTGAATCGGTTCTTTAACTAGAAACCGATTCAGATAACTATCAGGATCGGTTTCTTAGAACAAAACCGATTCTGATAGGTATCTGGATCGGTTTCTAGTTAAGGAACCGATTCAGATAGTTTTTTTAAAATTTTTTAAAATTAATTAAACTAAAATCCATATAGACTATCTGAATCGGTTTGTAAGCAAAAAACCGATTCAGATAACTATCAGAATCGGTTTTAGGCTAGGAAACCGATTCTGATAGTTATCTGGATCGGTTATAGCTTACAAACCGATCCAGATAAATTACCAAAAATTTTGCATAAATTTTCCTGTATGTGTATGCTGGTTTATAAATATTTTAATAAATTATCTAAACAATCATTTTAGTATAGTAGCTTATAGTATATTTTTATAAATTATCTTGTAAGTTATATTAGTATATTATCTTCTAAATTATTTTTGTATATTATCTTAATAACTTGAGAATTACTTACAACATGAAATAAACCAAAAATGAACCTTAAAATTTTAAAAAATAAGCTAATAAATTACATATAACATGAAATGAACTAAAAATGAACATTAAAATTTAAAAAAAAAAAGCTTATAAATTACATATAACATGAAAAAAATAAGCTACTAAACAAAAACTCATAATAAATTACATATAACATGAAAAAAAAATAAGCTATATATTAACATGAATTACAAAAGTCACAAATATTGAAGAATTATATCTTGCATGCTTCCCGTTGTCCAGTGTTTCAATGCATCCCTGAAGGAAAAAAATAAAATCCTTAAGTCATCAGTATTGATGAATATTAAATTTATTTTTATATTTTGAAACTAATTAAAATTTTATTTGTATAACATACCAATAAAAATTAGGTATGAATTGTTTCATTTTGATCGTTGTCGATCAATGGGAACTTCTTCAACCCATTCTCCTTCATTATGATCGTTGCGCACGTGACTTGTTTCATTATCTTCACCGGTTGGTAAAGATGCCATGCCAGTGGTAAAGACGTATCTCATCAAAATGATCGTACGCTTCTTCGTCTTCCACATTATCAATCCTGATGATACGTCTTTTTCCTGAGAGGATAACATGTCTTGAACGATCGGCCGGATCAGTTACGTAGAACACTTGCGTGGCTTGTCTTGCAAGTATAAATGGATCATCCTTGTATCCAGCTTTACTGAAATCCACTAAAATAAAACCATCATCGTCGACTTTAACCCCCCTACGGTTATCGACCCATTTACACATAAATAACGGGATGTTAAATTTTCTATAATCTAGCTCCCAAATTTCTTCAACAAACCCGTAATATGACATCGATGCATGCGATGATCCGGCACCTTTAGGATCTGAAAAATCACTCGAAACGGCTACTAACGTCACTCCACTGTTTTGAACGGTACTCTTTGAATCTTAATTTCTTGTGTAAAATGTGTACCCGTTGATGTCATATCCTTGGAAGGTCCTCACGACATGGACTGGACCAAGAGCCAATAATTTGATAATTTCTTTAATGTTTTCTGTTTTCGGAGCTTGCATGACTCTACGTGTAAACCATTCTAGAAACTTGCTATTGTGTTCGCCAATCAACCACTTGTCGGATTTCTTAGGATTCTATCGCCGCAAGAGAGTCATATGCTCGTCCCAGAAAGGATGAACGTCAGTGAGGTGTTGCAAAACATGGAAATGTGCTAGTGACATGGTTTTATTATCGGGCATGAATAATTTCGCACCGATTGTGCCTACCCCGTGAAGTCTACCCTCGTGCCAAGATTTAGGGATGCCGATAGCTTTGACATCATCCAAATAATTAGTACAAAACTCAATAACCTCTTCGGCAGCATAACATCTTACAATGCTGCCCTCAGGACGATATCGGTTCCTGACATATCCCTTTAACAATCCCATGTATCTCTCGAACGGATACATGTACCGCAAGAAAACATGTCCACACATCTTAATTTCTCTAACCAGGTGAACGGTCAAATGAACCATAATATCAAAAAAAGAAGGTGGAAAATAAATTTTCAAGGTTCATGCAATGTCTTTATTTCGGTGATGGAGAAGGGAAGCCTTGTTGGGTAAAAATCACTGATATTGGTGACCAAATGTTGTTTCTAGAAAATCATCGTGGGTTATCTTTCTGTGCAAACAACTTTGCTGGATTCAAAGGGAATTGTATTTACTTCTTGAAAGATTGGCGCTATCTTTGTAGATACGACATAGGAGATGATTCAACTGAGGTGCTGCCTTGCCCTTTTGATTTTGTGAGGACTTGGTTTGTGCCTAGTTTGGTATAGTTGTCTGATGTCAATTATGCAATAAGAGCCCAGTAAGTTCAACTGAATATTAATTTAGCTTTTTGTTTAATTAGTTAGATATTTAGTTTAACTTGGATATCCAATTCAAATGCTTTTATGTTTTTCTAATTACATCCGTATAATAATATAGAATCTGAAATGCAAATAGTGAGAACATTTTCTTTTAGTGCATGCAGAAAGTAAAAGGTCCAAAATTAATTTGTAAATTAATCTTGGACCAGTCATAAATTTCTATTAATTAATGAGTGTTAAAATTTTCAGCATTTGGCCATTTCTTATTTATTTTTACTTTTTAACAAACTTAAACTTTATGGCGGTGTTTTATTCTTGTAAGATGTACTAGATGAAGTCAAAGAATTTTTTGTTGATGTTACAGCCATTCTATGTTTATCATTGAAAGCTACAATTCCATGTCTCATGAACAATCCATTATAGCAAACACAATACAATTCCACACCCCTCCCCTTCCCTGAACTTTATAATTTGAGAGGTGTGTTTGTGGAGGATAAAACCCTCTGAAGAGTAACTGAATCTTTTAGTTTATCGCAGAATTGGGTTTGTATTGTTTAAAGTCTATTCCAAATGCATGGAGCTGTACATTGTAAATAATTTGTTTTATGATTTGTACTTCAAAAAGGTTAAACGGACCGAATTCGCATCACTTCAGATATCTCAAATTTTCAGTTGATATGTACAAAATCTAGATGTTCATTTTTTTTCTGCACAATAATGTTGATTCTCTGCATTCCGAATAGGTATCCGAAAAAATTTAGTCCGATTTTAGATAAACTGAAAAAATTTAAGATATCTCAGACGATATGGACTCGATGTGGACCAATGTTTTATGCCGAAATTTTTAAATATAGCACAGATTCAAAAAAAATAAACCAAAACGGCATCGTTTGGCCGGAATTCGAAATTTAGCACGGCCGCAGATCAGCTGAGCGGCCCCATTTCTGGGGCCGCAGATTGGCTGAGCGGACCTGGGGGCCGCAGATCAGCTGAGCGGCCCCATTTTTTTTTTTTTTTTTTTTTTTTTTTTAGACCTGGGGGCCGCAGATCAGCTGAGCGGCCCCAATTTTTTTTTTTTTTTTTTTTTTTTAGATCTGAGATTTAAAAATTCAAATTTTACGAAACTTTAAACGGCCATAAAACGGCGCTCGAGTGTCCGATTTCAGCAAATGACCACTTTTCGGAAAGCTTGTGAAAATGCGCATGCATCCGAACTAGCTTTGCTAGATTTCCAAATTCAGAATCGCAAAAAAACAAAGGGAAGAGCCTCAAAACTTCAGTTGAAGTTTCCGATTAAGATTTTCATTTCTATTCTCAAATCTACGTAGCTCAGTAAATTAGTATTCTACAAGTTCATTAGATAACTAATTTCTTGTAGAATACTAATTTACTGAGCTACGTAGATTTGAGAATAGAAATGAAAATCTTAATCGGAAACTTCAACTGAAGTTTTGAGGCTCTTCCCTTTGTTTTTTTGCGATTCTGAATTTGGAAATCTAGCAAAGCTAGTTCGGACGCATGCGCATTTTCACAAGCTTTCCGAAAAGTGGTCATTTGCTGAAATCGGACACTCGAGCGCCGTTTTATGGCCGTTTAAAGTTTCGTAAAATTCGAATTTTTAAATCTCAGATCTAAAAAAAAAAAAAAATTGGGGCCGCTCAGCTGATCTGCGGCCCCCAGGTCTAAAAAAAAAAAAAAAAAAAAAAAAAAAAATGGGGCCGCTCAGCTGATCTGCGGCCCCCAGGTCCGCTCAGCCAATCTGCGGCCCCATTTCTGGGGCCGCTCAGCTGATCTGCGGCCGTGCTAAATTTGAAATTCCTGCCAAACGGTGCCGTTTTGGTATATTTTTTTTTTAACTGTGCTATATTTAAAAATTTCGGTGTTTTATGAATAGGTGTTCTTTATTCTTGACTCTTTCAGTTTGGAAAAGAACATTTTTCTCTCTTTTACAATATTTCTCCAAACTCGGAGAAACTTTATTAGTTTCCTCGGATCTCTCTAACCAACTCTCTGTAGCAAAATGTGCATCAAGCTGTAAAGAATGTTCAGACGATCCCAAATGACCTATTACACATTCGCTGCAACAAAGGCATAGGACTTTAGCGCTCAATTAGTTGCATATCTAACAAAATGGACACATATATGTGAAAGCCAAACATTCTTTTTAAATATTAAGTTTCTTTTGATTTGAGTCAGGTAATATGGCACATTTTCTCCTTACAATTTGCATTTAAGTTTGAAGATTTAAAGTAGTGTGATATGTTTTCAAGTACTGTGATTTAAAGTAATTACTAATATCACATGCATAATTTTCATAAAACCATTTGTAGTTATTGTTCAAATATTTCTAATTCATAATATGCTTCGATTCATTAAATTTGGCCTCAGTTACTAATTATAATTGTTCATTTTATTAATAATATTTATTTTTTTAAATCTTATTTAAAATTCTCTTTCAAAATTACAAATTCTTAATTACTTCTAATTTTTTTTAATTCGTGGATTTTTCTTCTTCAATTATTATTTTTGTAGACGACTACTTCAATTACACCAAAAAAATAATATGCAGTATTATTAACAAAATGTTCATCCATGTTTGCAAAAGCTCTGTTTAAACTTTATTTTAATATTTTTTTTATGAAAAACACATACTTTTATTTTAGAGAAATGTTCTGGCCCCCCAAGCCATCATATCCGAGACCCCCCCCCCCCAACTAGTTTAACATAATAAGCCTTCCAATTTTGCCTAATTTCTATTTCTAGTACTCATATTCAAACTTTTTTTAAAAGTTGGTAGCAGCTACCAACTCATATTCAATCTTTTAAAGTTCTGTTTATAACATTTTAAATATGTGTAGTTTTAACTCTTAACTACTTTTAAAGTTCTGCAAGCATTTAAATTCTAAATATGTGTAGTTTTAACTCCTAAATACTTTTGTTTTCAAATCAAAAAAGGAAAGATTTTTTTCCCTACTCTTTTTTTTTTATTTTTCTCTGATCATTCTCGTCCATTTTTTTGACGATCCGTGATGAATTTTGCAAATCCAAAAATACTAACATTTTCTACTTGATTTTTTATTTCAAATGAGATCCGTGAAAAATACTTTTGAGTTATTTTGAATTCATTCTTTTTAAAGTAAAGTCCATCAGCATTTTAAATTTTTAAACTTTTAAACCTCAGTCTACAACTATTTAAAAACTTGAGAATTTAAAGTGCTCATAGGCTTCACTTAAAAAAAACGACTTGAAAAAAAAACTCAAAAGTATTTTTTAATTGATCTCATTTGAAAGAGAAAATCGAGTAAAAAACGTTTGTATTTTTAAATTCGCAAAATTCATCACCGATTGTCGAAAAAATAGACGATAATGATCATAGGAAGAAAAAAGTGGGTGAAATGAATCTTTCATTTTTTCGCTTGAATACAAAAGTAGTTAAGAGTTAAAACTAATTAGATTTAGGATTTAAATATTTACATATAGAGATTTAAATCCTTGCGAGTAGCATTATAAAAGATTATAAACAGAGCTTTAAATGCTTGAACATGAGCGCTGTAAATGAAAATTTAATATAAAATACTTGGGCGGCGTTCTCGGAGATTTATTTGGGAGGCAATTACTAGACTCCTTTATTTTAATATATATTTGCTGAGACAAAGGAGAAATAATGGAGGTGCTATTTTAGTGATTTCCATTTCCGTCTAATTTCAGCGACAATTCCTATCATAGATAGATCCGCTCATCAATATAATGGAGGTGCCAGCTTTACTCATTTAATTGTTTCCTTTGGTGTATAGTGTGCAGGTATTAATAATTGTAGACATATATAAAATTAAAACGATATGAAAATATTAAAGATTTACGTCCAAAGCAAGGGTAAATTGAGTATTAAAATAAAAATAATTATTTCAGTTGTCAAAATTAAAATAGATGCATTAAGTATAGCACCTCCCTTTATTATTCTGTATCTACATTGCCTGTTTAGTTCTAAGATTGGTTTCAATGGTTTGGATGCGTCATTTGAAACCAATCCGATGGGTTTTTGAGTTAAGCTCACAAAGAGACTTGGTGAGCTTAAGAACACCCTAGTTCTACTCTATATAAATGTTAAACCAATCAACTTTCTCTGTGAAAGTTAAATAAAACTCAAAAGTATTTTTTCATTGATCTCATTTGAAAGAGAAAACCGAGTAAAAAACGTTTGTACTTTAAATTCACAAAATTCATCACCGATTGTCGGGAAAATGGACGAGAATGATCATAAGAAAAAAAAGTGGGTGAAATGAATCTTTCGTTTTTTGGCTTAAATACAAAAGTAGTTAAGAGTTAAAACTAATCAAATTTAGGATTTAAATTGTTGCAGATAGAGATTTAAATGCTTGAATATAAGCGCTATAAATGAAAATTTAATATAAAATACTTGGGGGCATTCTCGGGCATTTATTTGGGAGACAATTATTAGACTCCTTTATTTTAATATTTGCTGAGACAAAAGGAGAAATAATGGAGGTGCTATTTTGGTGATTTCTGTTTCCGTGTAATTTCAGCTACAATTCCTATCATAGATAGATCCGCTCATCAATATAATGGAGGTGCCAGCTTTACTCATTTAATTGTTTCCTTTGGTGTATAGTGTGCAGGTATTAATAATTGTAGACATATATAAAATTAAAACGATATGAAAATATTAAAGATTTACGTACAAAGCAAGGATAAATTAAGTATTAAAATAAAAATATTTACTTCAGTTCTGAAAATTAAAATAGACGCAGTAAGTATAGCACCTCCCTTTATTATTTGAATGCGTCGCTTGAAACCAATCCAATAGGTTTTTGAGTTAAGCTCACAAAGAGGCTTGGTGAGCTTAAGAACACCCTAGTTCTACTCTATATATGTAATGTTAAACCAATCAAACTTCTCTCTGAAACTTAAATTTAAATTTATTGAACCTAATGATATGAAGTTGGTTGAAATATCTCATATTGTTTGTTTGGGCCTATATTAGGCCCAATTTTTGTAAAAAGGAAGTTTATTGAACCCATCTATATTCTGCGCAATATCTGTGTATTAATTTTGTTTCCTCTTTTCATTACCGACTGAAACACCAAATACTCCTCTCTTCCTCAAAACCCTACAACTCCCTGCAACGCCTACTCTGTCGCCGCTGCTGCTCCTCCACTATGTCCACACCCTCTCACAGCATCAAGGTCAATTTTCTTTTTAATTATTTATTAAAATTACGAACAGTGTTTTTAGGGTTTATCTTTTTATTAAAGTTTTTTATTTACGAACAGTGTTTTAATTTAGACCAACTACAACAAAATATTTTGGGGTTTTTAGTTACATTTTGATACTTTGTGGGGGCTTTATTTTAAAGAACTTTGTTGTATCTCCTATTGTACTGTTGCTGAGGCTGGTGCTTAACCAAATTTAATTTTGGTAATATTTACCAGACAACTTTAGTTTTGGCCTTTGTTTAATAGTTGTTTTGAACCTAATTTTTTAGTTTTGTACTGTGCTGAACCTAATTATAATCTTATTTGTGTTAAATCATGTTCACAATTTGTTTTGTCTTGAACTGTGCTGAGTTCGAATCTGTGTTGTTTGAATAATGCATGAACTTTTTGTGATTGCTATTGTGATAGGGTAAGAATTAGTGTTGGCTTTCTAACTGGGAGAATACGGGAAGAACCAGTTCTTTGAATGCGTTAAATATTGTTCTTTAGTGTTTGAACTTTGAAATGTGTTAACTGCTGATTTTTTAGATCCTGAGAACCTTTTTTTCTGTTTGGGTTTTTAGTTTGGTTTAGAAGGGATAGAATTAGGTCATAATTGATGTATAAATCCCTTTCTCAAGTGTGGTCTGTTTCTTCCTTTGTTGAACATTTTTCTTTAATGGTATTGGTAGCTTATGCTACTTTTCAACAAAAAAACAGCCTGTACTGGTACTACGTTCAACTTTGAAATGGTACATGACATGATTTCTAAAAGTTATTTTCTAAGCTGCCAGTTCTGGTACAACCTCCAACTTTGTATTAGTACATTTGTCAATCTGATAAATGTTCGGGTTTTCAGATTTTTCAGATGTCAATTTTTGTGTTCTTGAGGACAATCAGGTACTACTATTTGTGATATTGCAAATTCTGTGATTTTGAATCAGTGTTTTGCAAACTGATTTGGTATTGATTCTTTATATCAGTTTTTGCAAACTGAGAAAGAATTAGGGGCTTTTTTAATTTTGGCTGATGCTTGTCAGATTGATTTTTGTTTTTGATATTTTTATTTGAACTCAGTTCAGGTATGATTTTTTAGTCATGCAAAGGTTATTTTTACATCAGAAATTTAATGTTTTTGTGAGTGATTAGCTTATGTCATAGATTCAGTATAAATGACTAGAAAATTTCCTATCTTATAATTACAAAGAGAAGGTAAAATAAGACTTATATTAAAAAACAATTATGTTTTCTTTTTAATGGCATTATCCTGCTTAATATGAATAGCAAACATAGGCCTTCTTAACTACACTTGTTTCCTCCAAAAATCAGATGCCCAAGCGAAAGACAAAAAACTATACCACGCGAAAACAAAGCGATATTGATGGTGTCCTAAGCCAGGTCAGAAACTGGTCTCAACTTCCAGAAGAAATTCTCCATCTCTTCTCCAAAAAGCTTCATGATATCTCTGATTTCATACGCTTTCGTGCTGTGTGCAAGAACTGGCAGTTATCTGCCCCTGTCACCGATCCTCCCCCACTACTCCCCTGGCTTCTAGAGGACCAACCTGGAGAACACGTTGTAAATGGCATTATACGCTTCTACTGCCTCTCATCTGGTAAAGTTCATACTATGACCTGTCCAGCTTCTTGTCGTGGTTGGCTACATGGCCCCTCATGCCGCTACATACTTTCCACTTACTCGGATAGTTTTCAGATGTATCTCTTTAATCCTCTTACTCGTGATCAGATTTATGCCCCTTGGGTTAATTTCCCTGGGTTCCCAGACTATATTGGTTCAGATCCAATTGAAGGCGGTGATATTGTGGTTATATCAGGATATTCGAATGTTCTTGGGCAACAAAATACCCCACCCAATAGGATGGCTTTTTGGCGACCTAAGGCTGATGATTGGGTCTATGTACAAGATGTCGGCGGATACAATGCTACTGCATTTTATATGGGACAATACTTCAGCAACGACAAAGATACTGGCATTACATATGTTATTGATATTGCCACCAAAAAAATAGCTTATCAAGTTGGACCGCCAGAGGGCACAAACCCTCTTCCCACAATTATGGTCGAATCAGGAGAAAAGATCCTAATGTTGTTCCAGCATTATCCTCACGACAATGAGTTGTGCCAGTTTGATATATACCGTCTTTGTTTCGGTGAAGGAGAAGGGAAACCTTGTTGGGTGAAAATCAATGATATTGGTGACCAAATGTTGTTTCTGCAATATCAACGTGGATTATCTTTCTGTGCGAGTAACATTGCTGGATTCAAAGGGAATTGCATTTACTTCCTGAAATACTCACGATATCTTCGTAGATACGACATTGGAGATGGTACAACTGAGGTGCTGCCTTGCCCTTTTGATTCAGGGGCTACTTGGTTTGTACCAAGTCTGGTATAGCTCTCTGATATCAATTGTGCATGCTTTAAGAGCCAGGAAAGTTTATTTGAGTATTAATTTAGCTTTTTGTTTAATTAGTTAGATATTTAGTTCAGTTGTTCTAATCTGGCTGCCTTCTTAACTCTTTTAGTGATAATTGTTTTTTCAAAGTAATTTTAGTATTACTAATGTACCTACTTGTTTTCACTTATGTTTGTTTCAGGTACTCAAGATTGAAGGCCAGATTGAGATGTGTTTTTGCATATTATGCTATGAGATTGCTTAAATATAGGCTGTTATTGCTGCCACTTGGGTTAATTTTATTCTAACTTAAAGTTATTATGTTAGGATTTCTTTTGATTCCAACTAATATTATAATATAGTGAAATTTGATATCTTGTAATCATTCAGCATGTTGGGTATTTATTATCATTTTATATATCTAAATTATGACCTTGATGTTGTATGACCAGCTATGATTTATGAATATGTAGTATGTGGTAGTACTTACTATTATGTTATTGTTTCTGTATATAATTAATTCCATGCCAAGCACAAATATTTTGCGAATGTATAGGGCAAGGTGTTCTAGCACTGCTCGGAAGTGAACATCAAAAACTTATGGTTATAAAATGGGAGTCCTAAATAGTAAATATACTAAAATGTCTCAGTATTCTAATAAGAAAATTATATGTTAAATGGGAGGTTCTTATCCACACTGGATCTGGATGGGAGATCGAGATTCATCGTATATTATTATTTGTTTTTCCATGTTAAAATTATCCTCATTTTTTATCATGAACTACAGTATATGCTATACGGAATTACTAATAAGAGTTTCTTACAACATATTTTCTTCATTGGGGTACCAATTTTGGACGAGAGCTGATGCGAATGGAAGTTTCATCATAAACAACATAATACCAGGAAACTATGCATTGGTCCCACGATTTAATTGGTTGGTGATTCCATGCATAATGTAACAATATCCACCGATTTTTTTTTAAATACCCTAAAAAAAATAGCAAATCTACCATCATACTTGAAATAATTTCAAAATGACCAAACCGCCCCACTGAGGGGCAGTGGGGTGGTTTGATATATAATATTTTTTTTAAAATAGTGCTGTATTACTATATTTATTTTAAATTTTTCGTTATAAGATGTTGTGTGACATGTCGTTTTATAAATTTGTTTAAACGATGTATTATATAATTTGTTGTGTAATGGTTTATTATTTTACTGTAATGTTTCATAATTTAGTGTTATAATTTTATTTGTTGTAATGTTTTATAATTTCTTAAAATTTTGTTAAAATTTTATTTGTTATAATTTTGTTGTAATGTTATAAATTTGTTTTGTTTCACAAGATAAACAACAAAACAAAAATAACAAAATACTAAATCTACAACTTAAAATCTAACAATTCAAACATGAAATATAACAATTCAAACATAAAATAATACAAATCCAGTGTAACTAAAACTAGAGCATAACATAAGAGAAACCTAACGACGAGGGCGACGACCAGAGAGATCCAATCTAGCAAGTGGACGGCGCAGCTTGGGCGGTAGCTGATACCCCAACTGAACCGCCTCCTCTTCATCCTCGTCCTCATCATCCACATCCATCTCCAACTGGATCTCTGACGCTGTACCGGCCGCCTATGGATCATCCTTGTGGATCCCCGACTATGTAGGGCGGACCCATGGAAGCTCCTCCTGGATCACCGACTGTGTACGACGCTCCCATGGATCGGCCTCCCAGGTAGAAGGATACATGGCCGATGGCAGTGTGACAAAGTAGAGGCAAAGGTATCTACAGCCTGCGACCCACTCCCACTCGTATAGTGGTCTGCGGATGCTCTGTACCTTGTACCCGGTATCATCCCTAGTCAGGTCAGTCATACTGAAAGTGGACTAAAAGTTTCTAACAATTTATAAACAATTTTGGACTACAAATTTAAATAAAATAATTGAGGGACTTACATGCAAAAACTGAGGCGATTTGCTAGAGAAAAAAAAAGAGAGGAGAGAGAGAGAGTAAAAGTTTGGAATGGGATGGGGCAAATTCGGGAGGGGTACCCCTTTATTTATAAGCAAACATTTACGACTTTTTTTTTGTAAAACTTTCCTTTTTAAAAAAAAAATTCAGCAATTAATTTACATAACTATTTAAGGGGTGGTATATATGTTAGTGTCCTGGAAGTGAAATCTAATTAATGCATATTATTTAATAATTATGCTCTTTGAGTTTGATATTAGTTGGTATTCATGTGGTTTGGTGCTAACAAAATAGAGATATTGTGATATAACTTTAAAATCATGCTCAATAACTGGTACAGTATAATTTTGTAGAGGAGAGATCCAATTACACCATTTTATAGTGACAAATCTTAACACTATATGGTTAGAAGTCATTTTTCCAATTTCAAAATTAAAATAGTCGATCCGAATCGTTCAACATGTGTAACATCCGGTAATTTTAATTATATTTCTAAAATTTATATTGGAGTTATTTATTATATTGCAAAATTATAAGGTTACTTATGTAAAAATCTTAAAATATGAAAAGAAAAAGAAAAAAAGAGAATGAGGTGGCACTAGATCCACGTGGCTGTATGCATGGAAATTTATTTTACCGCTATATATATATTTCTTAAAAGCCTTCCCTATCTTTCGAATGATTCATGATGGAAAAAAAAAGTGTAAAATGAAAACTGAAACTGAAAGAGAAAAAGAAAGTTAGTTTTGCTAAAAGAATTTTGATACCGATTATTATTCGATTATATGTCCGATTCGAATTCTGACTACGTCACGTTAATTCTGAACAGTGGTTGCAATTCGATTTGGATTTCTGAATTGATCGCTATCAGGTAACCGGACTTCTCTATAATGTGTGTTTTCGTTTTGTTTGGTTGAATTATATTGGATTTTGAATTGGGAGTAGGATTATGAGGGCATATTTAACGGGATAGCGGGTCTGAGGTTTGTATTTGATTGTGAAATGATGTGATTAATGTGTCTTCTGAGAATTTGTGAAATGATATGATTGTGTGAAATGAAATAAGATTGATATTGCTTGACTTGTTTTATTGATAACCTAGATCTAGGTGCTATCTCTGATTAAATATGCAGGCATAATTTGATGTGAATTTGTATTGATTAATCTAGTGTGTTTGATATTTGTTTAATTAAACCAATTATAGAGAAATGCGTCGTTAAATAACCGGTTACTGACATTTGTAGCTGACTTCGTATTGTTTCTTTTTGTTTGCGACGTAGGTTGACGCGACGAAGGTTGGATGCGAGGGTGCCTCTCTTGTCGTGATCCCGGCCCGGCGGCGGGGTTGTGACAACATGATCTCCATATTAAAATGTGTTTGGAGACCAAATTTTACATTTTATAGTTCAGATCGAAAATTTTGGATTTTAAAATCACAAAAATAACTTATAAACATATGGTGTCAAGATGTGTCACCATAAAATGGTTTAATTGAATCCCTCCTCAATTTTGTAATAACATAGGCCCTATATGTACCGATCACGCCATCAAATACATGTAGTAGGTAGACTAAATGAATGTTCAACTTTAATAATCATTGTATTTCGATAAAAAGTATATTTTTAGCCTAGTTGGCAGAAACCAATTAATCCAAGAAAACAAACAAAACTAATTAGACAATGGCAAAAATTTGGTGAAGCCGGTATAACCGAAATTTTTATTCATAAGAAAATAAAAAAATATTAAAAATAAGAAATCATGTGCGGGAATTTTAAAAATGAGAAGGCAGAACGCCATGGCACATCTCAACCCCGTGAAAATAATGAAAAAAAAAATTTCGTTAGTAGGACGCCATGGGGCAACCCAACCAAGGAAACAAAAAAAAAAAATGTGGGACACCATGAGGCAACCCAACCCAGGAAACGAAAAAAGAAAAGAAAAAGAAAGTGGGACCCCATGGGACAACCCAACCCAGAAAACGAAAAAAAAAGTGGGCTCCCACAGATTCAATTTCAAACCCTCCACTTTCCCTGTCGCTCTCTCCCATTCAATTACAGCAGCTAAAAACAAAGCAAAGAAACAAAGGAAAGCAGCGAAATCAATGATGCCATGGCGTCCCACTTCCCATTTTTTTTTTTTTTTTCACGGGATTGAGATGTGTAGTTCAAAAAATTCCCACACGGAACGCCATGACTCGTTACTTCCTTCTCATTTTTAAAATTCCCACATGGCATTTCCTATTTTTAATAATTTTTTTAATTTTCTTATGAATAAAAATTTCGGCCGGTATAATGTACCCTCATTGCAGTTCTAAAAACAAAGTTCAAATTGACAAATACCAATGATTATTGATTCAATCACAGTATATGGTTACTATAAAGCTATGAGATCATTAGATTTGAGGACAGCAGTTTAATTCACGTAAAACCCAGTTGATGAAAAAATTACAATGCTATGATAGCAATTAATAATTCCCCAAAACTAATACTGCATTGATAACAATTTTAAATTAGTCATATATAATCGTATGACATACACACTTGCATGCTCCATAATTTGTACTAATAACTACTATTTTGTATCATCACTAATGGTACTGAAACCATCTCTGCCATCAGCTACTCCATACTTGCATGCAATTTAATCTGGTTGATCCTCAACATCTTGGTCTTTGGCTCCAAAAGCACTGATCACTAAAAGAGTTAAGAAGGCAGACTGATTAGAACAAGTGAACTAAATTTATAACAAATTAAACAAAATGCTAAATATCTAACAAATTAAACAAAAAGCTAAATGATTACTCAGTTAAACTTACTTGTCTCTTAATTGGAGAGCTATACCAGACTAGGCACAAACCAAGTAAACCAAGTGTCCACTCTATCAAAAGGGAAAGGCAGCACCTCAGTTGTACCATCTCCTATATTGTATCTTAAAAGATGCCCGTCATTCAAGAAGTAAATGCAATTCCCTTTGAATCCAGAAATGTTACTCGCACATAAAGATAAACCACGATAATTTTGCAGAAACAACATTTGGTCACCGATATCAGTGATTTTCACCCAACAAGGTTTCCGCTCACCATCACTGAAATAAAGACAATATATATCAAAGTGGCATGGCTCTGCCATGAAATGATGGAACAATCTTAGGATCTTTCCTCCTGACTCGACCATAATTGTTATACCCACTAGAAGAGGGTTTGTGCCCTCTGGTGGTGCGATTTGATAAACCATTTTTTTGGTGGCAATATCAATAACATCCGTAATTCCAGTTTCTCTGTCACGACTGAAGTATTGTCCCATAGAATATGCATTACCACTGTACCAATCGCCTACCACTTCTACATAGACCCAATTGTCAGCCTGAGGTCGCCAAAAAACCATCATATTGAGATTTATTGACATAACGACAATATCGCCGCCTTCAATTGGATCTGGACCAATATAGTCGGGGGTGAACCCAAGGACATTAATGACATCCGGGACATGAATCTGATCATGAGTAAGAGGATTAAGGAGATACCACTCAGAATTTTCCATGTGATAGGCAAGTAAGTAGCGGCATGCGGGGCCCTCAAGCCGGGCATGACCTAAACCTGGACAAGTGAGAGTATGAACTTTACCAGACGAGAGGCAGTAGAAGCGTATAATGTTGTTTTCATGGCGTCTTTCATGGCGGAGCTCTAGAAGCCAAGGGAGTTGTGGAGGAGGATCGGTGACTGGGGCTGATAACTGCCAACTCTTGCACACAGCACGGAAGCGTATGAAATCAGATATATCAGATAGCTTTTTGGAGAAGAGATGAAGAATATCTTCTGGAAGTTCAGACCAGCTTCTCTCATGGTTTAGGACACCATCAATATTGCTTCGTTCTCTCATCCTAGAGCATTTTGTCTTTCGCTTGGGCATCTGATTTTTGGAGGAAACAGGTGTAGTTAGGATTACAGTTAAGAAGACCTAAGTTGGTTATTCATACTTATTTAAGCATGATAGTGCCATTAAGGAAACATAATTGCTTCTTAATATAAGTCTTCATTTACCTTCTCTTTCTAATTATATGATAGGAAATTTTCTAGTCATTTATACTTAACGGATTACAACCATTGAAATGTGTTTTTTTTTCTCAGTTTGTGCCAAACAGACATTGCATGACTGAAACATGATACCTGAACTGAGTTCAAATAGGAATATCAAAAACAAAAATTAATCATACAAGCATCAGTCAGAACTTAAAAAAAGTCCCTTATTCTTTCTAAGTTTGCAAAAACCTTTCCCATTACTCAGATTTGTGTCTAATATAAAGAATCAGTACCAAATCAGTTTGCAAAACACATATTCAAAACCACAGAATTTGCAAAATCACAAATATTAGTACCACACCCCTAAACACGAAAATTGACATCTGAAAAATCTGAAAACCCGAACATTCATCAAATTGACAAGTGTTGGAGGCTGTACCAGAACTGGCACCATGGCCAATATCTTTTAGAAATCATGCCAAGTACCAGGTCAAAGGTGAAGGCCGTACCAGTATCGGCTGCTTTTTGTTGAAAAATAGCATAACCTCACAAAGTATCAAGATGTAACCAAAAACCAGAAAACCTTTTGTTCTATGTGGTTTAAATAAAAAAACTGTTTGTAAATAAAAAAATTAAAGTAAAAAAGCTAAACCCTAAACCCTAAATACACTATTCGAAATTTTAATAAAAATTAACAAAATAAGTTCTGACCTTGGGGCGGTGAGAGGGTGTGGAGACAGTGGAGGTCAGGCGCCTGGGTGTTCTAGGGTTATAAGGGAGAGCGGCTGTTAGGTGTTTCTGCGAAATGAAAAGGCTGAAGATAATGAACAGAGTCAAACAGCAAGGTCTTTGTACGAAATACAAAATGTTGGGCCCATTTCTATTTTCAAATTTTATGCTAAAATATCTAAGTTTTAAAAATAACCTTTGATTATGGGAGCTGTTTTAAGGGCCCAATTAAATTACAAAATCAAGAGCAAAGAGAATTTTTTTCACATATATACCGGATTTTTCCTTACCATTATTTTGTGTTATCTAAATTCGAAATCAGTAAAAAAGAAAGTATTCAATGCATCAAAATCCAAATAATTGGTTGGGCGCTTTTATGGTAGTCATTAATTAAATAGAGGAGGGTTCAAATGCCTCTATTTTTAAAAATTTTAATAACTCGAATTTAAAAATTAAAAGTCAAAATAAAATCGTCAGATGTGATCTATGTTATTTTCTCTACGTGCTCATAAAAAATTATCACATTTTGATTTTGTTTTTATGTGAATCAATAAGTTGAAAAATTAACGTCTAGAAATTATCTACATTAGTACGTTTTTTTACAAACTCTTGATGACAACAAACAAAAAATTGAAATGTCATAATTTTTTACACATGCATAGATAAATATGATATATATCATATTCAACTGTTTTATTTTGACTTTTAAGTTTTAAATTTGAATTATTAATGTTTTTAAAGATGGAGGCATGGTGGAGGCATAAAATTGGAGGCATTTGAACCCTCCTCAATTAATAATATATTATTGTTTTTATCTTTCACGTTTATGATTATCGATATATTACTTGGAAAGATTATATCTCATGAGTAGGGTTCAAAGGCCTTCAGATATAGTGTATACGCTATGCTTTCACCTTCATAATTTTATTAACTTAAAATTTAATATTCAAATAATAAAGTAGAACTGATAGATATGAGTTATATCATTTTCTTTGTGCCCATATAAAATATTAAGACAAAACTAATATGGATAATTTTTGCGCACATTGAGTTTTCTACTTACTGAGTCAAATAAAAACAAATAAAAAAGTGATAATTTATTACGTGCACGTACAGAAAATAATAATGTATTACATCTAAAGGTTTTATTTTGACATATACAACAACAACAACCAAGACTTTAATTTCAAAATAGTTGGGGTAGGCTAGAAATGAAACCAAACCAGAGTTTGTGGGTTTTATTTCCATTGAAAAAGGTTGTTGAACGTTAGCTGGCCACGCCTTATCACAACCCTCCTCTTTTTTCTTAACTTGAAACAAACTGTATAAAAACTACACAGGCAGAGTTCATTTTAGAAGTAATTAACATAGTATCATCAAAAAGGTAATAATTATATATATTAACCACATGATTACGAAGCGTTGGAAATATTTCATATTGAGAAAAAAATTGAAATCGCTAATGAAATAATAAAAAAAATTCGAATGTATCAGGTTATTTTAAATTTTTATTCTATTTCAGTACTAATAGTTAATTAGTCAATATTTATTTTCATTATGAAATATAAGAACAGGTAAAAAGAATAAAAGTAACAGATTTTCAAAATATTTTAATAAGAAAGCATCAAGGTCAGTTTATATTTATTGTTCAACTCCTTATTTGCCAGCGATGCATTAATTGTGACTGAAATTTAGTAAATAAATAAGAACTTTAAATAGAGACAAAAAAAGTATAAAAAATAAAATTTTCTCTTAGCTCTTATTATTATAATTTTAGCACTTAAAATAGCGCTTCCCTTGATTATTTAAAAATAAATTGGTTCTCCATTGAGTCAATTATTTTTTCTGTTCTTAGAATTTTGTGTGTTATTTCTTTCTCATTTCCAAAATTATAATATTCATGTAAATCTAATTCTACATTATTTTTTATTCCTATTTAATTTTCAGGAGATTCTCATCCTTTTACCCAGAGCTTACGAGGATTTTTATATGCCTGCTCTAGAAAAGGTCAAGTTGTAATACATTCACGAATTATGTATCATGTATGATATCATGTCAAATTACTGATTAATTCGATCACAAACTCTGATTAAATCAATCGCCAAATCTAATAAGTTGCTTGTCAGTTGCAAACTCTGACTAGCTGGTTGAAAATTAAAAAATTCAAGCTTTTTTAAGTACAATAAAATAAACTAAAAATTGAGTGTCATGATGATATATTTCCTTAACTAACATTGCAAGTTAGTATTTATTTATGATATTTTGTTTATTATCCTTGTTGTAGCTAGCTATATTTTAATATTAATTTGGGCACTTGTTTTGAAATTATGTCTTGCTCTAGTGTATAGCTATATTTTAGTTGTTTTTAATATCAATTCCACCGTAAGATATGCCAATGAACTAAATTAAGCGTCAATTTCGCCTAAAGCATTGGGCCAGAAAATTCTCAACACAAACTTCACTGTTTGTATCACTAGCTGCAAATATTGTGCATGACAAGGGGATCATGCTACAAATTTAAATATTATTTTATTGCGTGATTTGTGAAATTGAGGCTTGATTGCGAAATTGTTCTTGTTACTACACATTGGACCTAATTAATGTTCTAATTCAATCAACTTCCAAATCAACCAATCATTACCAAATCAATACTGACTACTGCTAAAATAAATTAGCAGATGAACACGGAGAATTTCTATAAGATAAATTATATCTCTCACATCTGGAAATGAACTTTTGGTCCGTATTTGATTTTTACGTTTGACATCTTGCGTTTAAACTTAAATCAATAACAGTAGTATTCATGATATGATCCTTAATTATCTCCATATCTCTTTTTACGTATTTGATTTTTACGTTTGACATCATGTTTATAGATGTGCTGACCCGCCAACGTTTATATATGATTAAAAGATGAAATTTCTAATTTAATATCAACCCTCCAATCAAATAGTCTGCCTTTTTTTATTTTATGCATCTTTTTTATGTGTTTTTACGTGTAGAGGTCTAAATTTATTCAAATATATACTCGCTACACATACTCGCCACAAATTTATTTAGTCTGTTTTCATTTGGTCCTGATTTTTTTTTATTTTTTAAATGTCATTTAAGAAATTATTGGATTGATTGATAAATAATTGGTCATGTCTTCATTTCTTTCTATTTTTTTTAAAGGATTACTATTTTGAGGGAAAATATTTCATTATTGAGTGCGGAGGAATTTCTTTTCTATTAATGCCCAATTTGTCCTTCTCTCTTATAAGAAGGAATGTTAACAATTTTCTTATCAATACAATTGTTAGCAGATTTTTTGCCACTAACTTTCAAAAAAAAAAAAAAAAAAACTCCGAATGAATCTTAACAACCCATGACACTTGTTACAAACATCTTATAGCTAACAACAAAAACAACTTGGAGATTGGTGATTTTGGAGATTTGTTTGGTTAATTGGAGATTGGAGAATTTGAATAGATATGTCGGCGAAGTACGACATTGAGAAGTATGAGGGGAAGAACTTGACTTCCACATTGACATATTCGAGCCGTAAGCACAAGAACCTAATTTGCAACTATTGCAGGTAGAAGGAGCACATCAAGGATGGTTGTTTTAAGCTCAAGAATAAACGTAAGACAAACAAGAATGACACTTCCTCAGGCAATGCTAATTTATTTGAAATTCAAGATGATAATGTGCTTTAGGGGTTTATTTTGGGGTTTTGTTTCAAGATGAGATTTCAAGTCAGCAAGGGAAGAATTGTTGTGTATGTCTCTCATCTTACAATCTATTTATATTAGGTTTGATTTAGCAGGGTGTTTGATATAGCAGATTAATGTTTAACAAGCTATATTAAGAAGGAAGTTTTTTAGTATTTAGTATGTAGTATATTTTAGGAAAGTGTTATTTATAAGTTTCTCGTTTTAGAGATTATATGTTGTTATAAATACAATTAAGAAATACAATTAAGCTTCATCATAATTTCTGTCTCTTGTTTATTGCCTCTCCTTATCACCTCATATATATTGCCTCTCCTTATCACCTCATATATAATAAGCGACAATGTCTCTTGTGCCGCTCTCTCCCCTCGACTTACAATTTATGAATCTACTTTTTTACCGGACAATTTACATGACAACCGAGCTTACAACAAAAACAACTATATTATATAACTATAGCCTAGTTCCAAGAAGAACATTGAATTTTGAAAAATTTACTACTTGAGTCGACAACAATTGTAGCTGCAACATGCTAGAACTACATGTCAAATATCAAAGCAAATAAGTTAGGATTTTTTTGCTTTTCTAATTTCAGTAGTTCAAATATTTTAATGGAAACTCTCTGAATATAGAATATATATGAAGCTTATTTTGGTCAATATTTTTTTTATCCAGCTTCAAATTCTGAATTTTTATTAGTAAAATATGCCTACAGACTTATTAAATTAAAAGATAAAAGAAAGATAATATGCTACAACACCGAGAAACAAAAAATGAATCTAATTAAATAGAAGTCCTAGAATTTGAAATTATATTATAAATAATATTATAAATAATATAAGTCACATTATTGACATTTGAGTATTAATTAACGGACTAAGGTAATCTTGATGTAATCAATGGAAAATTTATACTTTCTCTAAAAATTAGAAATTTAATTAGTGCTGGAAATAATTGAACCCAACAAGATAGTGCATCGGTTAATTAATATTCTTTATTAACAGCTGGTCATTGTTGAGGAATAATTAGGAGTGAAAGGGAAATACAAACAAAAATATTCTGTCCCCTCAAAATTAAGAACATGATGTTTAAAATAACAGTCTCCTATCACATAATGGTCCCAAATTTACAATTAAAATTACAGTACACTGCGAAAGTTGTCTTACATGCTTGTTCAAGCCAAAAGTTCATAAATTAAAATTTACAATACATCATACATATTTATTAGGTACTTATTGAGGAAACATATAAGAAAGCATATCCTTCAAAATAAAAATTAAAACAAATGGTCCTTCAACTACGCTCTTCGAGTTAGAGGAACTCCAATCTTTCTAGTCAAAAGGACAACTTTCACATATATCATATCACCATACTGGTCCACCAAAGTAAAGAAAGCATAACGCCAATTTCTCTTGAAATAAAGAACAACCATAAAGAACCAAAAACTGACCACAAAGAAAAGGGAGAAAGAACCGAACAATATGAGAAAATCGGTGCCGTCATACCTTTGGTCGTCACTCATTTCATTCGGGGAAGGCTGTGTTGTGCCAAGAGTAGGGCCACAATTTTTTGACAGGGGAGGCCCACAGAGATTCGGGTTGCCTTCATAGCTGCTATTATCAAATATAATAAATTGTGCTTCTACACCTAATGTAGGACCTGATAAGTCGTTATATGCCACAGAGAAGGATTCTAGTGTGGTTATTTTGATCAGTTCTCTCGGTATTTCTCCGGTTAAAGAGTTGTGCGAGAGGTCCAAGCTTTCTAATAGGTGCAAATTGGATGCTGAATTTGGTATTGCACCGCTTAAATGGTTGTTGGACAAGTTCAGTGTTATCAACCAATTCATATGACCGATATCTTCAGGAATATTGCCTACTAGTCTGTTCAAAGACAGATCTATTGTACTCTAGATTTGTAAAATTTCTTCCATATAAAAATCTAACCTTCCTTTTGACACAAGTTCCAATCTAAAATTCGTTGATTTTACGCCATCTAAGTCATCATTAACATAGCTAATGTGCAAGAGAAACAATTGTGAATTGTAGCTCCCATATTAATGTATCAAATGCTTGTAGTGCATCCATGTTAGGGAATTCGCGGTCTACTGACCCACTATCAATAATGCATGATGGTATTTCTCTAGAAAGTTTATTGTGGGATAGATCTAGTATGCGTAAATATTTTAATTCACATATTTGTTTTGGTATTGGTCCTCCAAGTAGATTTTCTCTTGATTGGAGCATTCTGATAGGGGATTCCTTACCTATCCAAATTGGAAGCTTTCCAGATAAATGGTTTTCCCCGATGTTTATGGCATATATACGAGAAATATTCAGCCATGTTATCGGAAAGTTTCCAGTTAGGTTGTTTTGGCTCAAATCTACAATTTTTAACGTTGACTCATTAGAGCAGGGAGGAATTGATCCGGAAAGCTTGTTATCTGAAAGGTCAATCCACGAGAGGCCTCCCACGACACACATCTCCAACGGTATGGATCCTTCTAGATGATTTCCGCTTAGTTTCAATATTGAAAATTCAGCTCTTCCAATACAATCAGGTAGAACACCATTTAGTTCGTTGTTACTGATGTCCATAACTGTCAAACTGGTATTGCAAATGCTGAAAGGAATCTCTCCACTTATATTATTATCATTTAATAACAATAAGTGTAGAGCTCGAGTAAAGTTCGAGGTTTCAGTGACAGATCCATAGAATTGATTATTTGATAGATCCAGAGAAGATAGGGAAGGAGACAAAATCCTAGGAAAACTTGTATGTATATCATCAGCAAGATTGTTAAAAGATAAATCTAGAACTTCGAGATTGCTGATAGATATGAGCGGAAGAGGGCCATGAAAATAGTTTTTTGATAAGTCAAGGGATATTAAATTTGGAAGCTTAGTGCTAATGTTAGCTGGTAATTCTCCGCCAAGATGGTTGTCAGATATATCCAATAATGAGAGTTTTTCATGAGTTAAAAACGGAAGTTGAAGAGTCCCCGTGAAGAAGTTTTTGTGCAAATCCAATTTGATCAAGTTCGTATTGTTTTCTAACAACAACATAGGTGAAAGAGGACCCTTGGAGCCAGTATTAGAGAGGTCCAACACTTGTAATTTATATTGAGAATACAAGAAAGTGGGCTCAACATCAAGAATGCAATTAGCGAGTTCAAGAACCTGAAGCTGAAAAGGCAAATCCACAACTTCAACTCGAAATGTAAAATTTGTTGAGAGCCTCAGAACTTCAAGATAAGAATGATTCCGAAATGTCCTCATGGACAGGGTTCCCTCAAGCTGGTTATAGGATAGGGAAAGGTATCTTAGGGACACAAGTCTATCAAAAATGGAGGAGGGAAATTTTACTTGAAAATTATTATCATGCAAGTCGACTAGCTTAAGAGAAGAAATATTTCCCAAACAAGGAGGAAGATTTCCAAGAAAATTGTTTCCTGAAAGATCTAACTCTTCAAGATTCTTCAGTCGGCATAATCCTATAATATTAACGAGAAATATCATCAAATAAGATTAATCTATGGGAAACCAATGAGGTCAATTATGAGATGGCGTTTCTTCATTTCTATATTTTCATTTTTTCAAATTTTTATTTTTTGTTTTGTTTTGTTTTAAGACTGTCATGCATGAAAAACATTTATAGAACTAGCTAAAAAAAGAGATTAAAATAAACATTATTTTTAAGGATTGAATTATATAAATAAATATATATATTGATTGTTAAAATATAAAAATATATATTGCAAGAAGACAAATGTCCCAAATATATAACTTAATTCTTTCCTATTGACAACAAAGTTCAATTGTGTATTTACCTTCTAATGATAAAGTGTCATTTAGATAATTGTCCGCCAATGAAAGGGCTTTTAGAGAAGGCCAATGTCCCAAATATGGTAAACTCCCAGTAAGCCAACAATTGCGTAGACAAATCACCTCCAAATTTAAAGCACCAAGCTCTGTCAGATTATTCCATTAAAATATCGGTCAAATTTAAGAAAATAAAAGAAGACCTGTTGTTGTCATAAATATAAAATGCTTCATTTATGAGAGGTTACCTTGGACTGGGACATTATTATAATCATAATTATTATAATCCAGATAAAGTGCTCGAAGTGATGATACTTTGGCTAAGGAGGAAATGATGCTTTTTGGCAGTTCGTTTTCTGAAAGGTCTAACATCTGTAGCTTAGTCAAATTCGACCAAGATTCAAACCCTGACAAAAAAGTGCTTGGATCAGCAAATAGAAACAGGAATGATTGCATTATGAATTGCTCATTTCTTTCTTCTCTTCTTAACAGGAATAAACCTCAAATTAATCAGTTATTCCTGAGGTTGTTTTAGTTCTGTTTTTTGTATTGGACTTATTCTACTAGAATGCAATTGGAAAGTGGCATTTAGTATGACCTTCTTATAAAATGGAAAGTGGAAGTAATTTATAATAAAGGCATGGTGCCTTTATTATAAATTAATTTATTATGACCTTTCAGTAGAATCACGTTAGATATCAACAATAACTACGTTGTCCTAGATGAAGCAATTACAGTTCAGTACGTAGTTTTATAGTCTTCATAAATCAAGCAATATGTTAAGTACTCGTAACCAACACAAACGCTAAAGAAAAATGAGAAGTACATTTAATTTAGTACTTGTAATGTCATTGTTAATCAGCACCAGCCATACATACAAAATGCATGCTTAAACAAGAAAGAAATTACATGAAGATATTGCATACCAGAACCATCGGTACAATTGTATATGCCATGTCGAGATAAAGACAAAGATCTTAGTTGATGGAGAGGCAAGAACAAAGTGGCATTTAGAATATCCTGCTGATAATGTAACCAGTCAGCTTCATAATCGGATAGACCAAGGTCCAGTTGAGTGATGTGGCCGGTGATTTGATCGCATGTGACTCTTTCCCATCGGCAACAATCCTTTCCTTCCCACTTGCCATCTGGAGACTGAATAGAAAAGGACAAGGCAGCTTTGATCTGAAGAAGAGCGGACCTCTCATCTTCCCTGCACAGTACTGAGTCTGACCCATTTACACAAACATTCTCCCACTGTACTAGAACCAGAACCAGAACCAGAAGCGCTACTGCCAACAATAACTTCATTGCTTGATCTGGTGTGTGATTGATGGCTTGAACAAACTACATATGTGGCCTGATTTATATATAGGAGGATCAATGATGATTTTCTTAATTAATTTGTTAGAAATTAATTAATTAATGGTCCAGCAATTGGGTAGTTGAGATGTCACTGTTGAGGAGCGACTTGAAAGGTTAAAGGTCTTCAAGTGAGATAATGAACCGCTGGAGTATTATAAAATAAACGTATCACCCATCTCTCTTGCAGAATGTAATAATAATTGTATTAATATAATTTCTAGTCCTCAAAGAATATTATTTGGGTTTCAGATAATTTTTCAATTGAAAATTTATGAAACGTAAGACATCACGGATTCATGCATGATGCATGGTTCACAATTTTTTAAAACTTAAATGTGTATATAGTTGTACAAGGTTCATCACGGAAATCATATTAATTAGTACGAATGAAGTTAAAACTATGTATCAATTACTACTTTCAAATTATGTATAGCTTTGCTATTTGAAAAAAAAAAACATTTTATTAAATGTCGCTGTACTATATTTTCTTTTAACTAAATATTTGTAAAAATTATTTGGTATAATATTCGCATTTAAATTTGAACACGGTTCACCATCAACTAAACAAATGACGTCTTTAATTTCTCAAAAAGTTAAATTTCTATAAGATGCACTTTTAAATCCGTATATATTTCATCCTTAATTACGTACTAGATTATAATTAGTTCGAATAAAGTGCAAACCATGTACAACCAATAAATTTTGAATCATATTAAATATATTAATATATGGTTCACATTAATTACTGAATTATATATAAGTTGCGCTTCATTTTAATATGGAGACACTAGTACAGAAAATGCGACCATACACTGCATATTATACACGTTTGCTCAAAATTCTCACTAAATCCGTCTCCAAAGCAAAAAAAAAAACATTGTTTCAAAAATTTTCTCCGAAAATATGGTCATATTGTATATGGTTTTACTATTTACAATCGTGTATAAATGTGCTCCAACATTCATACACGGTTGTAAATAGTCAAACCGTGTATGATCAAATTGTACAAGGTTTTTTTATCAAAACACATGTATGAATGTTGGAGGGCATTTTCTGAAGTTCTGGAGTGCATTTTCAGATGGACATTTCTAATGTTCCCACAATTATTCCCATGGTTCAACTGTACAATCCGTGTGTGATGAAATAAATATAATATTTTCCACGTCATCAATATGTGCCTTGGTGTTATAATGCGTCTCTTTCTATTTTTTCTAAGTTATTTCTAAAGTATATCTTCTTTGTAGGCTGTACATGGCCATTCTATAAGTCAAGTAAATCTAAAATAGGAGAGGCTAGGCCGAGGGATAAGGAAAGATAGCCAATATCTTCACCAAAAAGACGATTTCCGATGACGAGACTTCAAACAGTCATAAAACGGTGCTCGAGTATCCGATACAGCAAATGACCAATTTTTGGAATGCATAGAAAATGACCACTTTACGGAATGCTTGCGAGAAAATGCATTCGTTGTTGATGGCTATGCCCTTTTTTGAAATTCAAAATTGCAAAAAAAACCCAGGGAAGATCCTCAAAACATGATTTGAAGTTTCTGATTAAGTTTTTTAATTCTAATTTTTGTTGTCCTTTACCATACTTCTAGGGTTTTTTTGTTATATTTTCATTTTTTTAGTTAGAATGTTATTCATCTAACAAATAATATGTGATGTCATTGTAGTTGTTGTTTATATATTGGCAATGTAGTGTTGTAGTGTTTAAAAGTATGTTTTTTTACCATGATTAGTAGCATTTTCTGTACTAGTGAGAACGTATGGAGCACTTTGGATCGACCATAGCCCAGAACCTTTTCTTCGGCAAAAGTCTTTGGAGCTTTAACGTGGTCCAGTGTCAGCGTGTTTATTGGCAAAATATAGACCATGTATATTTTCCTCCGTGAAGATTATTTTAATTAAGACTAAATAATTGTGGTTTAGTAATTAATCCGTTGAAAGTATGACTCGAATGCCATTTAAATGAAAAGTATGAAAATTTCCATAATTAAGCTTCGCTTTTGCCCATTAATTATAATTTATGGCACATCCATCTCAAGTGTGATTCACAGCGAGTCCTGCGCATGCGGGCATCCGACCTAATTTATTCTCTTCCACCCGATTTAATTAGAGGATATTTAATTGTTTTATATCATTCACTCGTACGTTCCCAATCTTCATTCAAAATAATTGATATAATTTCTTTAGTTTATATTATTATTTATATTTTTTCTATTAATCCGTAAATTTTGAGGATCCGAACTCGTCCGGTTGTGTCACGCAGCACCTACTAGAGCATGCCGACCACGCTCACACAAAAAGGAGTTTGGATTCCCTAAAGTAACTTAAATTTTGAGTTTAGATCAGAATTCGGATCAATTCAATGCGAGGTGGAATGTACGGGGTCTTTAATATTCGTTCCAGAGCAAATTAATCGGGCGGTCCGAAATCAAACTCAAAATTTGAGTTACTTTACGGCTCCAAAATTTGAGTTAGGATTTTAAGTTATCTACCTGCTGCATGTTTAGTAGTAAAGTTCATATCACAGAAAGATTCAACAGGAAAAATTCAACAAAACACATAGAAAATTGGGAAAACTTCAAAGAGGAGAGACATAATCCTTCTGTTAACCCCATCTAAGTAATTTGCATTTCCTCTTCTAAGGATTGAGTTTTTTTTTCATAAATTCGTAAATTTTGTTTTCGGTGAATGTAATGATTTTAAAAGATGCATACTTCTGTTCTACAATGATCTTGATTTTTTTTTTAAATATTATTTAAAAAAATATATTTCTCACACTATCTGAATAAAAATTAAGAAAACACTCCAAGTAGTACGTATTCCTTACGCTATTCAACTACCAAAAGTGTGGTCGAGTGTTTCCCATCCTAA
The DNA here is from genome assembly GCA_025461125.1 of Carex kokanica. Taxonomy (NCBI): domain Eukaryota; kingdom Viridiplantae; phylum Streptophyta; class Magnoliopsida; order Poales; family Cyperaceae; genus Carex; species Carex kokanica. The sequence continues at coordinate 819,532 of JAJGRX010001025.1, read as the reverse complement.
TTGGACTATAATCAATAGCCACATAAATATTCTTTATCCATAACTCTGGTCCCTACGTTGACACCATCCAGTCATCAGCAAGTCAATTTTATCCAGAATTTTTTATTTATAGAAATGTATTACATATTTATTATGAATGAGAAATTTATTTTTTTCAATGCACTAAAATTCAATTTTTTAGAATTTGTCCGTCCGCAGATCTTACTCATTTGACACAAAAATGTCTAATCTGCATACGAATTCTATTTTTTTTTTTTATCTTTCTGGTTCTTTACAAGATTTAATACAATTCTAAAATAAAAAATTCTGAATTTCATCAGTGACGTCATAAATGAGCTACCGTTAATTATCATATGGAAGAATACATCTATGGATTAGAAGTCTTGATTTTTTTAGTTTTAAATTTTCATGCCATCTCTCTAGCTGTAAACTATTTATTCACCCCCAAACCAATAATATGTTATACCCAACTTGATTAACTTGATCTAGAGGTGAAGGACGATGATCATAATCTTAATTTGTTAGAAATTAACTAATGGTCCAGTAATTGGGTAGTTGACCTGTCACTGTTGACGACCGACTTGAAAATTAGAAGGTCTTTAAGTGAGATAATGAACTGCTGGAGTATTATCAAATCCATCTTTCTTCCTGGATGATTATTAAAGCAATGTAATAATTATTTTTATTTTCTAGTCCTTTAAAAAAATATTTTGTTATCAGATAATTTTTCAATAGAAAATTATGAAAACGTACGTAACAGATTCATGCACGGTTCACACTTTTTTAATACTTAAATATGTATCTAGTTGTAGAAGGTTCATCGTTAATTAGCGTCAATATTGCTCAAATTAGTCGCACTACATATTAGTGCAAATCATATTAATTAGTACGAATGAAGTAAAAACTATGTATCAATTACTACCTTCAAATTATGTAATATGTATAACTTTGATTTTGAAATAAAAAAAAACATTGTATTAAATGTCACAGTACCATTTTTTAAGACAAAAGTTATTATAAATGTTTTCAAAATTCTTTTTTGTTAAATAAGTCTTCTAATATTCTTGATTGGTGACAATGTAACGTTTGAAGAAATTAAGTTTGTATAATATTTACATTTAAATTTGAACACGGTTCTACAATGATCTTGAATTTTTTTTAATATTATTTTCTAATATATTTCCCGCACTATCTGAATAAAATTTAAGAGAACACTCCAATTGTACAATTAGCTGTCTGCAATAACCGGACAAATACCAAAATATTTCTGAAAAGACAAAGAAAAGCAGAGTATTCCTTGCTCAATTCAACTACCAAAAGTGTGATGGAATGCTTTCATGCTAATCTGACTATAGTCTATAGCCACATAAATGTTCCCCATATATAGCTCCAGTCCATATGTTGACGCCATCAAGTCATAAGTCAATTTTGTCTAGAATTTTTCATGTTTAGACACATATTGCATATTTTATCATGAAGAAGAATGATGAATTTTTTTTGCGATATACTAGAAGTAACCGAATTATTGATTCTATTCCATACGGTTTGTATGCAGAGCGCAATTCTTAGCTACAGTGTAGTAAGTACTAAGGGGTTTTCAATTTGGAGTTTTAGGGTATCACCATTAGCCTCCAACAAAACAAACAAAGAAAATGATCACAATATTAATACACCTCAGTTTGATTTCTTAGGGTTTCAAGGGAACAGTTTGACTTGTCAGTCATTAGGCCAGGATAATTAATGAATTCTGAATTCGGCCTTCTAGAAATCCTATAATGGTTCTGGACCGGGGTCAAAATGCACACAAGATATATTTGTGGCCACAGCAACATCTATAGAAAAACCATTTTTTTTTTATATTTCATTAGTGCATAAAAACGAGCTATATTTGAAATTTCCGCAAGTAAGTTTTTTTATTAAATGGAAAAAAAAAGAGGATGTTATCTCACATCCATTTATATTGTCTATAACGAATTCAATACAATGACCTTTAAAAGGGTGTTTAAGGGTGTTTAGTTGGAGCAATGTAATGATTCATTCCAGATTTCAAAAGATTTCCTTGGCATCAGATTCAATGGAATGAGATTATCAACAATAACTGAGTAAGGTTGGTTAACTTAAGAAATCAATTGGACATGAAGAAATTATATAATAGAATTTTTATTCTTTACACTGAAAATAATATAAATACTCATTATTGATTTGATCATATGGTTGTTATTTAATGAATATTTTTATGACAAGAATATTATTTTATCGGTGCACATTAAATGCATATCCATTCCAGGTATTGATCAGGTCAACATATAATCGATAGAATGCACTTAGATTGTGTTATGTATTAGCATTTATGTGTTTTATTACTTTATGCCACACTTAAGATTCTTTAATCTAAACATAAGACATCTAACTTTTGTTGTTTTATGCATTAGTTTATTTGTTTTAAATAGAAAAGATAAATTTAATTACAATGTGTTGGTGTGTTTTTTTATTTATATTGTTGCTCGAAGCAGTGTCCAATACAATAGAATTGAAGAAAGCTCAAACTCGGATGCAACCGTTCAGCCCGAACCACTCAAGCAGTGACGGACGATTAACAATGTAAAAAATGTTATTAACAATGTTTATGCAACAGTTAATCACAGCACATAAATAGCAAACAACCCACATTCAATTATATAAGGGACGGATAAAGACGCAACAGTTTGTTTATAACTAGTAAGTCAAAACATAATACAAAGAATGTTATTATTCTTTTCTATAGAATATGGACTATTTTTTTTTCAAATGAGGATAAAATCTGGGAATATGAAATAAAATTCTGGTAATTTGGGAATATGAAATCAAAATTCTTTTTTCTATAGAACCCGGACAAGTTTTTTTTCATCACATATTTCAAATATTTATTTATTTCAAATGTTTTTTTATTTCTTATAAATAATAATGAATAAGTAATATTTTGTTATTACTCAATCTATCTTATTTAATTACATTATTAATTATTTTATTATTAAAAATAACTATATAATATCAAACATTTAAAAAAAATAGATTTTTCCACAACTAATCCCACATTACAACCGAACATCGATTTCAACACATTCTCTTAAATTATCCCATACGTATCCATACTGATAGGTTCCCACTATTTCAAAAGTGAGTTTCCATCCCCGTCAAATCTCATCCCACATAATCCCATGACAAATGAACATGCCCTTAAAGTGCATGTTTGTCTATACAAGGACCTATTTTAAATACATCATGGAGATCGATTCAATATGCTGATGTACGCTAGTGATACATGTTAAAATAATTTAGCAAATGTGAGAAATGCGCAAGGCGTAGACATTTAATTTTGTAACAACAAACATTGGAGTTAAAATAGGTGGCAATGCTTTAACAGAACAAATGAATGAACAATTAATTGTTGTCATTTTTATGCAACTAATATGTAGAGGAAGACAAACAGTAAACATCTCTCGAATTCTCATTTTATATATTTGAATTATAATTTTTTACAATAATATCTTTCATTTATCAAGTTGGACAACTCTACGTCTACTTTCCAAACGCATACTTTTACATATCATACATAAAAAACTAGTTACTAATTTTTTTCCCACCAATTCTGAACTTAAAAAACTAAAGATTGCACATTTGAGTCATAATCCACCAATTTTGTTAGCAAAAAAGTACAATAAAACATGAAAAATAGAAAATATCCATAAAAAAAAACAAAAAGAGAAAATAAAGTCAGTCCAATTATAGACATAGCAGCTTTAAGGAATAATCTTTACTATAGTCAGCCCATGCTACAGAGTCTTGCACAACTGACTCTAATGTCTACACAAATTTCATCATATTTCTATTTAGTCTTACAGATTGATTTGAGAAGATGAAATTGTGGTGATGGTTATATACAATATGTCTACCTTTCAATCATCAAGAACCTCATAGTTTAATTCCTCTTTAATGTGGGAAGTACTAACTAAAAGCCTTCTATAGCTTGTCTGTGCCTTTATATTAGAGCTGGTCAATGTCCTATCGCTCTCCAATTTTTTATATGATATTCTTTTAAACTGTTATGGGCAAAACCTACTAAAATCTCATGAATTCAAAACCATACTCCAACTATCCAAATTACAATCTATTTTCCTCCATAGCACTAGCTGCAATTCTCTTTCTAAACAAAGATGATGATGATGATGATACTCGATGCAAATAGTGCAGGATGAGGTCGGCATGCTGCTAGGCTTCCCTGGCCAGTGCGAGAAGCTCAACAAGACCATTTGTGACATCCAATGCGTCCTTGCCTATGCCAAGAGGAAGCTGAGCAGATGAGAACTAACGAAGCTGGTCAATGCCATGGGGAGAATGCAGAGCAAGAGGAGAACTAACGAAGATGATATTCAGTGATCCGAGAATTTGGAAGGAATTCAAGTGACACATTTGGTAGGTATCTCAAAGGAGGAGAAAAGACTAGAATTGTTGAAGTGTGTGATCTGGGAGGCATGTGGTGAGCATGGTGCTGCCAAGGAAGGATAGGAGCTGGTGTCTTTACTCGAGAGGCTCGTCCAAGAGAAAAAGTTCCTTCTTGTCCTTGGTGATGTCTGGGAAGAAAGCCTAGCGGTTTGGGAAGGATCGGCACTCGTTGATTTCTTTGTGCATTTCCACTATTCTGATACGGTCTCTCTGCATTCTTTCTGATCCTTTCCATTTTCTTAAATTCCCATGGTTCAACTGGATTCGGATTAGCCCATAGACCTCTCCCTGCATTTCGAGCCTCTTTCTGCCACTAATGAAAATTTGAAAAGAAAAATATATATAAATTTTTTACAGTTTAGTTCTGATCTAGGGACTTGGATTTTTTGATATATCAAAGAATCAGCATATGTTACTATTACCCCTATCCATGTTTTAACTAGGTGAACTTACAAAAAATATTATACACATAGTAATAATAAATTAAACATAAACCGAACAAAAACAAATGACAGTACAAGAAAAAATATTCAGATAATAGGAGAAACCTGTGCGAATGCAGGGCGTTTATCGTAAGCTTCATAGTGCCAAGCACACCCTTCTCTAAGCAATCTCTCCTGTCATTTGCATTTTATATAAACAAGTAAATATTTTTCAAGAGCTCAAAAGTGTGTATTTATTTGCACACTCCTTAAAAACCTGTCTATCTTGAATGATTTACATGTTCCTGAATTCCTTTTTATACAAAAGAAAAACAAGAATTGGCATGTTCATTTATATACAAAGGCATAAATTTACAAGAACTGGCATGTGCTTCGACATGATTGGTTCTCTCACCAAACATTGGTACACATAATAATTTTGTGATTGAATTAACCAGTTATACCTGTACAAATATGCCGTCAACGTAGACATCTCCAACCAATCTATCATATGGGTCCTTACCATATACATGTATTGTTAGAGGCTTTTGCTGAATTAGTTTTATTAATGCATCCTTCGCCTCTTGGCCATATTCCATGTTCATCTCTGGTGCATCGATTCCTCTGCACATTTATGAGTACAAATTTTTATATTTACTTATAGCCATAAAAATAACAACTATGTACACTATCACATACAGAAGCACATAGTGATTCGTATTGGTATCAAGACTGTTAATACAATTAGTTCGAAGTTTTTCTTCTTTGTAATATTGTACTTAATTCTATTTATTTGATTTTTGCAAATAACAATACCAACTATTTAGAAATATATAAAAAACTAACCGTTCATTTTAAGTACAAAATGCACTTAGCTATGCCAAGTAATCATTGGGATTTAGAAACAGAATTTAAAGTTGCCAATTTTCCCTTGATTAAGTGATCCCAACAAATTAATTAACCCACCTATATATCATATTAAAGTAAATCAAATGCTATCCTTAATCTTTGTTTCTTTTTTTTTTTTTTCTTTTTTTCTCAGGTCTAACACTAATCAATATGCAAAGTTTGCGTAGATAAATGACATATGAAATTATTGTCCACAAAACATTAAACGGCTAAGAAACATTATTCCTAGATAATTAAGCAAAAATTGAGACATTTATGCAGATGAATGGCCCGAAGTAACACGTGACTAGCATAGTAATTAAGAAGCTGGAATTTGATTGCACAAATGAAATGAGACACAATGTAAATAAAGATGAGATGAATGAAAATATTATAAAGTAAGAAATCACATACCTGAGTCTGATACGATATTCCCGTGCGAGAATTTCTTCATTATTAATGATGACAACCCTGTATTTTCAGTAGGTAAATTAAAAAGAATGATAAAAAAATAATTAGTTACTACTATATTGGAAATTAAATATTACTTGCTTATAAAAGTTGAATACCAGGTATAGCCTGTTTGATTTAATCACAACCGTTTGATTTGAATAATCATCCTATTTTCATTAACTTTTTGTTCAGTATTTGGATTGCAACTCAAGTTGACAATAGAATTGCATTGTACCACAACTGTTTCATATTGGTACAAAGATCCTTACTGACCATACTAAAAACAATTTAAATGAGTATTATCCAATCTTTGACCTATATCCACAATTGACGATAAAGTTATAAAGCGCATCTGCCCGTGCATAGTCTCTAATAGCTCGGGCTTGATTTCTCTCAAGTGCGGCTTCCTGTACCACTATTGGTACAGTAGCAGACTCTCTTGGATCTGCAGCGTTGACATGCACTGTCATGCCATCACCATCGCCCACCAGTTTGGATTTTACCTATCACCATCATAGTTTATTAGTACATTTATAATAGATAAAAAAAAACTTTGGTTGTTTGGACATACATTATCAAATCCCAATAATGCAAAAAAAAAATATTAAAAAGTAAACATTATTTAGTACTCGTATAACACCCAAAAGGTAATTATTAAGTAGTATGCAAAGTGACTCACCGGTAATGTTTGCAACTCAAACTGTACTCCATTAGACTGTGATGAAGGGCCGGGCACTTGACTTTGAATAGGTGAGAATGGAAGGCTATAAAACGGGAGAAAACTCTGAAAGAATGAAAAAGAATATAAAATGATTAAAGAAATTTTCATGTATTATAAAGTATATGAAGTTTATGAAGTTTTCATGTATATGAAGTTTTCATGTATTATAAAGTAAGCGTGCTCTCATGGATGTCCATAAGATCCAAGTATTGTTGGCTAAAATTTGAAGGCAATGACAGCCAAATCGGATACCAGTAGGTATCGATCTACTGATTATTTTTGGGTGATGGGGCTGGAAAATAAAGTAGTGATGTACTAATTTCTAAGTTAAGACCTAAATCTAACAGAATGGCTGCACACAAAATTCTCAAAAGGGCAATGTGAACTTACTAAGTTAGTTAACATTCTGCGGAGCTAATTGTTTTATTAAGATCCCTAATACTTAACAAAAAATATCTTTTCTTGATGGTTATATATTAAGATAAATCATTAAAAAAAGATAATGAAAAATAACAGAAAAAGGTACCCGATAAGTTGACTCATAGTTTTGGACATTGGCAGCGACTGAGGATGCAAAGTGGTTCCTTGAAACAAAGTTGGGCCAATGAGGTGGAACTGGGAGGTTGTCATTGTTTCCTTTGAAGCATCTGAAATTGCATTTCCTATTTCATGTTAAATATATGAATTTCTATATAAGTTTTGCTTTGGTGGCAAGAGGAAAAGGAAAAAGGGGTTTAGGAGAGAAAATTGAGAGAGAAGGTTATTAGTGTCAGAGTCAAAAGAGTCAACTTGGTTTACTAATTAGCATGCAGTTGAGGCCATAAGGGGTCTACCGTTGTAGGTCTCTAAAAGCCCTAGACATGTATAAAATTAAATATATATTTGTAATTAAATTTAATCATATATTTCAAAATAACGATTGTCAAGCAATCCATACAATTGCCACTGAAACAGATAAATTCAATAAGTAAAGATTTTAGAATATATCCAAGTTTCTCTTACTTCATTGTAGAATATTTCTCTTCCATTGTATCTTTCTTGCGAGTTGTAGGCGGATGTTTCCTTTTTCTTTTTGGATTTTGCTGTGAAATAAATTTGAAGGAATAATGCACCGTAAGAGAAATAATGATGAGAAAATGAAATCTTGAACTTTGCAAAGCAAGACAGAATGATTTTAAAAATGAGCTAACGTTAACCTATGATATTTAAAAACATTTCAATGCACCGAGAATGACTACCTAATCTATTTTCAGAAATTTCCTAAAATATCAGCCGACTATATATATCTACCGAAATTTCTATATATATCCAAAGTTAATTACAAATTAATAATTATACCCAAAGTTGTTGGGAATTTATAAAAATATCCATGCCGGCCATTTTCAGGCCAGTTTTAATTTATTTCGACTAAATTTTTTTTTTTAGAGACATTATGAATCAATAGCAATATGCTGAAATATAACACTAAAAATTCGAATTTTTTTTTTAAATATTTGTTAGATTATTTTTTTTGATATATAATTAGCATATTTATACTAAAATACGCTGAATTACACTAAATTACGCTAAATTGCAATAATTATGTTAAGTTATGCTAAAATACGGTAAATTACGCTACATTATGCTAAATTAGGCCGATTTTGTGCCATCTTTCATAAATCATAAAAAATAGTAAAAAAATTCCCAAAATAATAAAAATTGGTATTCTACAAGTTCATTACATAACTAATTTACTGAGCTACGTAGATTGAACAATAGAAATGAAAATCTTAATCGAAAACTTCAACTGAAGTTTTGAGGCTCTTCCCTTTGTTTTTTGGCAATTATGAATATCAAAATTCAACAAAGCTTGCATTGATGCATGCGTATTTCGCAAGCTTTTTGAAAAGTGGTCATTTGCTGAAATCAGACACTCAAGTACCGTTTTATGGCTGTTTGAAGTTTTGTCGCCGTTTTTTGCTTTCTTAATGAAAATATCATCCCTATTCGTATGTAATTTAGCGTAATTTACCATATTTTAGCATAATGTAACATAATTTAGCGTAATTTAGCGTAATTTTGTGTAATTCAGCATAATTTAACATAATATCAAGTAATTTAGCGTATTTTAGTATAAATATGCTAATTATATATCAAAAAAGTAATCTAACAAATATTTAAAAAACAAATTCGAATTTTTAGTGTTAGATTTCAGCATATTGCTATTGATTCATAGTGTCTCTAAAAAAAAAATAATAATAATAATTTAGTACCGGCCATTTTCTGGCCGGTACCGAAATAAATTAAAACCGGTCCGAAAATGACCAGTATGGATATTTTTATAAATCTCCAATTTGAATTGATTATGATTTTATGTCAAAAAATAAAATGGAGCGGAGAAAACGCTGATAAAAATAACTTTGTGAGCATAAAATTATATTTTTTTTTAAGGAATTGAATACCGTTGGAAACTAGACGGTGATAAATATAACATTAATACAAATATAAAATTGTAAAAAAAATTTAGGAATGGTAGACCGTTGGAAATAAGATGATGAAAAAAAAAACTTTATAATCATAAAAATTTAAATTTTGAATGAAAAGATATATAATTTAGGTTAAAACTTGTGGCGGCCTAAGTCTAGGGTTGAGATCCCGGGAACAATTTTGGTTCGACGTCTACTGGACTCAAATTTGAGTCTGATGGGTTTCGCGTCCGTCCGTTTCTCTTTAGGATTCGTGTGCACAAATATTAAAGCGGACACACACAAATATCAGACTAAAATTTGAGTCTGATGGACGTCGGACCCAAATTATTCTCTGAGATCACCTGTTTAACTAAGACTTGTTGAAACGGTGCGATCTCAACGGTGTCAAAATTACACCATGTTTGATCATGCTGTGATTAAAATTTTGTGATTATTCGTATGACGTAATTATTTTTTGTAATTTTAATCATGTGTCGGTGTACATTAAATATGTTTTCTAGAAGATTCTGGACCATCCAAAAATATGATTTTATCCCTATCAAAATTCTTTTAAAGAAATTTAAAAAAATGTATATAAAATTATGTTTTCAAGCACATTTTAATATGAAGATCATATTGAACGGTTTGGATTTTGAAAACAAAGATAATTAGTAGGTGAGACTTTGAAAATGGAGATAAGTATCTGAGATATGATAACGGCAAGAAAAGAAATGAGATAATACTCATGAATTATTTCTAAAACAATATAAATCCGCAAAAGGTAATGGCGAAGGTAACTAAGAGTTCCATTAAGTAAACATCTTCATAGTTCCATTAATTCTTCATTCGTTTAGAAAAAGGTAATGGCGAAGGTAACTAAGAGAGAAGTAAACTAAAACTTTTCTTATTTTATTTCATAATCTCAATCCATACAATTATGTTTGCTTTAAATAGACGACACGTCAGCGCCAAATTCATTAAGTAAAAGTCTATGATTTACAGCAATACGACACGTCAGCGCCTAATTCAGCTGATGTGTCTTAACTAAGGATCATAACTTATTGTTTCTCAAAAAAAAAAAAAAACTAAGGATCATAACAATCCGTTTCAATGTTCTCCAGTTCCCCTACGGATTGCTTCTTCCAGTTCCTGTGGCAAGTCTTTTTGGAGGCTCTGCCGACCGTTTCCCTGCCCTGCCCTCTCTTCTTTCTCCTTCGCAATTATCTTTTTCAACTTTCTCAAAATCGCATTCTACCGTAACCAAATAATCAGCCTGTATATTCGTTATAACTTGCTCAAAATGTCAACCAAGAAGAGGTCACTCTGAAGCACGCTAGAAGAGGTCATGAACCTTTTAAAAAGTCGCCTGCATTTGGGAAAAACTTCATACTTAGCTCAGGGGTGAACTCCATTTTTTTTACTCTCACGTCCCGACGACAGGACTAACAACCCGCCGTGCTCATTAGCACAAGGCGATTCAATCATCTAACATAATCATAAATATACATACATTACCAATGACAAAGATAAGAGCCACAATAAATGAAGGAACCTTCTTTTAATTTTTATACATGAAATACACAAATCGAAGAATAAACCTGTTATGGTGTAATAATATACAAATGAAATATACCATAGCAGATTTATTGGAAATAACCAAATAACCTTCTCTGTGGCAAATCCCACAAGTCTTCAAATTCGACCTCTCATTTGTGTATCTTGCTCTTTTTACCTGGAACCCACAAAGTGGAACGGTGAGAGATTGAAAATCTCCCAGTGCGGTATTCAGTTCCAGTCGAGTTATCCCCAGACCCGACAAACTGAAACTAAAACAACACCGAGCACCACACAAATATAGACCACAACAATAATCTAAGTGTCAAATAACTAGCTATAACATAACTAAGTCAAGCAACATAAACCAAAGTTAAATTTACTTTATGAAAAACTCAAGTACTGCAAGAAAAATCCGAAAGGCAGAAAATTACCACGTAACCAAATAAACAAGCTAAATAAACCATTTATAAACTATAACAGTCAATCATAAATATAAGTTCATAATATGCAATTATCATGTATCAAGACAAATGCGTTAATGTTCATGTGCAACATTTCAGTTTTATTAGTGCAATCTCATTATCTAAGCATGTTTAATCACAATTAATCATGTTAACTGCACAACAATTCGTATTTATTTAGGTAGGGATGTGCCATAGTATGATGGGTAAACCACACGGAGCACTCCATGCCTCGATCATGCGCTACAGGTGGAAGCCTACATGACCTGATCACGCACTACAGGTGGAAGCACCTACGTGATCAACTGAAATTCACAACTGGTTTTTAAGTCATGCGCTACAGGTGGAAGCTCCTACATGACTTTTATTATGTGCTACCCGAATAATGGCGCCTACATGACCATCAGGTTTCAATCAGACACTACCACGCAGTAGCATCTACTAGACTTCGATCATGCGCTACAGGTGGAAGCGCCTACATGATCGTCTGGTTTCAGGTTTAAGACTCAACATAATTAAGCTACCTACAAGTAGCACATACAAGACTTGATCATGCGCTATCCGCAAATTGGCGCCTACATGATCCGACCACGTGCTGTCCAGAATTGGCGCCTATGTGATCAACGGGTTCAGGTTCAATACTCAAGCATGCGCTACCGGGAATTGGCGCCTACATGCTTATGGTCATGTGCTACCCGAAAATAATTGGCGCCTGCATAATCATCATATTTCAGAATTAAGGTTCAATCATGCGCTACAGTTGGAAGCGCCTACATACTTGAAGGTTGACCACCATACTTATCAAAGATGTTACTTTAAAAATTCACTAAATTCTCACAAATTTCATTTACGACAATCTCATATTCAAACAATTCACTTCAGTCATGCCACACTTAAAATTTCACAACTTTTTCGGGAACAACATAATCTTGCCTCATGCGAGTCATACCATTTCAAACTTGCAACAAAGTATTCAACTGTACTGCGATAATCAAACAAGTGAACACACTAGAAAAATCAAGCAAGCAAACAAACAATAGCGCATAACATGTATTCAAAGTTCCGTAAATCCTAGTGCATCTCATTTAATACCCATTTGACTTTTTAAAATTGAATATATAATAAGGCTAATATATTTAAATTCAGCAATATTCATAAGAAAATATGTCCGTTAATTGATAAGATATATCTACTTTTTATACAATGCAATTTCAAGTCCTAACCAATACTTTGTCTACCCACACCGAAACTACTAAATAATCAACAACAAATAACGGTAAAAAAAATATTTCAAAACCACATGCTAAACCAACATTATGTTCTATCTTCAAAATTATGAATTTGTCTCGTGTGACCTATCATGTATATAATAACTCTAACCCATGTTTCAACTCTAAATTCTAAATCTAATATTATACTTTTCAGATTTTGCTATAAAAAGATATGATAATGCATATTTATGCTTTAATCTAAAAATATGACACTAACACATACTACAATCTTATATTCCCAACTAAACTCTTAAATTTATGTCACAATTCAGTTCTAGATTTTATATTCATGCTCCATATAACTAATCATGCATCCAAACTATGCAATTCAAAAGCACGATCAATAACTTAACTACAACTAATTAGCAATCAAGCAAACAAGCAACCAGCAACAACAAGCAATGAGATTAACAAGCAACAACAACAATAAAATAAGTTGGAGGAAGCTGAGAATAACTCGAAACCCGCACCATAGCAATGATGAGACGATGTGATCAACGTGTTGCTGCGTTGTGGATGCATTATACAATTCTACTTGATCCAATTGTGCAAGGTTCACACCTATGTCGAATTATCAAAACTGAACCAATAGTTTAATGTTGTCCTCTATTAATTTCATTAACCATAGCCCTCAAAACTTACGAAATTATTAAATAGGTCCTTGTTGTTTCTAGTGGTTTACAATACATAAGAATGCATCGGAATCAATCAGCACCTAAGCACAAGAGGTACAGAGAGTGTTCTTAACATGGTTTAAACCAGGAAATATTGTATACAATCACTGTGAAAGACGACAAAATTAAGAGAGTTAAACTAGAATTTAATTGAGCTAGTGCATGAACAGATCAATACCATAATTTCTATTTGATTATTCATGGTTCACTACGATCGAAGTCAGATAGAAAATTAAAGTACAAGGGAGATTGTTAAATACCGAAAATTGTTCTGAATGGTTATGAGAGAGAGTCAATCAACCTCGAGTGAATGACAGATGCTGCGAGCATCTTTGTCTCCTTCGTCTCTTCATAATTGCTTGGCTATCGGGGAAAGCTAATTGGGTCCAGGCACAAGAATCAACCAAGCAACAAGGCACCACCATCTTCTTCTCTTCTCTAGCTTCTCTTTTTCCTTTCTTAATATGCCTCGGTTTTGTCCCCTTTCCATTCCCGATAATTTCAAGAGGTTATGGTTTGTGTTTTGTAGACTGAATAGGAAATAAGGGGAAAGAAAATGTTGGTTCTATTAATGTTGGAATGTTTACATTTTAATCCTAAGACTTTCTCTAATTATTACTTCTTGAATCAAAATGAAAATATATAGTATTTAGCAAAGGTATAAATAGCGTTTATCGTGTCATAGCGGAACAGCTGAAAAAACAGCGCTATGTCCAAATAGCGTCGCAATAGTGCGCTATAGCGCCAATAGCGCCATAGCTTTTATGGTCCGAAAACGCTATAGCGCCGCAATAGCGCGCTATTTAGAACCTTGGTATTTAGAGAGGAACAAGTGGGATGGTGAATTGTGGAGGTCCACAAATAAATGACGTGGAGTGAAGGAAATTTTGTGAAAGAAATAATAATTAGAGAAAGTTAGTGGAATTTGTTGGATAAGGTTAGGTGGATGACAAGTGTCCCTTCATGCATATTTTTATTTTACAAATGAAAATTAACATTTGAAAAAATACTTAACATTTTAAAGACAGGTGGATGACAAGTTATGGTGTAATATTTTTGTTACTATATATTTTACAAGTGTCCTTTCATGCATATTTTTGTTACTATATATTTTACAAGTGAAACTTAACATTTTAAAAATACTAATAAGGTTTTTAATTAACAAGATGCTACAAATAACCTTTAGTTATCTTTTTTTTTCCCCTTTGCCGTGTATTAATAACTATTTACAAAGTATAAAGGTTTATAAATACTTTAAATTTTTCATATTTTTATTAGACGCATTTTCATATTATTATTGGACTTTAAAATATAACGTTTGTGATCGTTGTTAGTTGTTCAAAATAATCAGCAATATTATTTATCGTTGTTAGTTATTGAAAAATAAAAAATAAAATTATATCAGAGTAACACATCCTGATTTTAACTCTCCATTCGTGTCCATCAATTACATGTTTAGGCCTTATTCAGATGCTCCCCAATTCATGGGAATTAGATGGGATTGAGTTTCTCAGTATTTTCCAAATCATGCTCGTGTGAATCTTGCATCAGATCATATTCATCAAATCATTTATTGTAGCTCGAGGAGATCATGCAATAGATTATCTTGTGCAGCTGGTCACGTTCTGACTTATCATTATATGCATGTTGACTTGCTTTGACCTTCGGACGCGACTTGTTATGCTGACTTGTCATGATATGTATAGTGAACTTGTTATGACCTTTTGACGCAAGCGCCAACTTGTCATAATCTGTATCGTTGGCCAAATTTTACCTTCAGAAGTAACAAATAAACCTGCATATATCTCAAACAGAGAAACTGTAAAATTTAATGTTTTTATGTTTTGCAAATTAGTCAAAAAACATAGAAAATTACTTACAAGGTGGCCGAAATTCGAAAAAATGAAAAGGAGATGTAACACAGGACTTCTCATTTGCTGCTGTATGCTGGGAGACAGCAAAATTGGGACTGAACAAAAATTAACAAGAGAAAGAAAAAGGGACTCAATACAAGGAATTCTCATAGGCGGCGGTATGCTGAAATATTCCAAATTACAGGGTGACCGAAATTTGAAAAAATAAAAAGGAGATGTCACACAGGAACTTCTCGTCTGCCGCTGTTTGCTGGGACACAGCAAAATTGGGATTGAACAAAAATTAACAAGAGAAAAAAAACCACACTCAATATAGAGAATTCTCATAGGCGGCTGTATGTTGAAATACATCAATTACTGGGTGGCCGAAATTCAAAAAAATGAAAAAGATATGTAACACAGGGACTTCTAATATGCCGCTGTATGCTGGGATACAGCAAAATTGGGACTGAACAAAAATTATCATGAGAAAGAAAACGGGACTCAATACAGGAAATTCTCATAGGCGGCTGTATGCTGAAATACTCCAAATTACTGGGTGGCCGAAATTCAAAAAAATGAAAAGGAGATGTTATACAGGGACTTCCCATATACCGTTGTATGCTAGGACACAGCAAAATTGGGACTCAACAAAAATTATCAAGAGAAAGAAAAAGGGACTCAATACAGGGAATTCTCATAGGCGGTTGTATGCTGAAATACTCCAAATTACAAGGTGCCCGAAATTCAAAAAAATGAAAAGGAGATGTAACACAGGGACTTCTCATATGCCGATGTATGCTGGGATACAGCAAAATTGGGACTGAACAAAAATTAACAAGAGAAAGAAAAAGGGACTCAATACTGGGAATTCTCATAGGCAGCTATATGCTGAAATACTCCAAATTACTGGGTGGCCGAAATTCAAAAAAATGAAAAGGAGATGTTACACAGGGACTTCCCATATGCCGCCATATGCTGGGACACAGCAAAATGCGGAGTGAACAAAAAATTAACAAGAAATAGAAAAAAGACCCAATATAGAGAATTCTCATAGGCGGCTTTATGCTGAAAAACTCCAAATTACAGGATGGCCGAAATTCAAAAAAAATGAAAAACTGTTGTAACATAGGGACTTCTAATATGCCGCTGTATGCTGGGATACAGCAAAATTGGGACTGAACAAAAATTAACAAGAGAAAGAAAAGGGACTCAATACAGGGAATTCTCATAAGCGGCTGCTGTATGCTGAAATACTCCAAATTACCGGGTGGCCGAAATTCAAAAAAATGAAAAAGAGATGTAACACAGGGACTTCTCATATGCCGCTATATGCTGGGACACAGCAAAATTGGGACTGAACAAAAATTAACAAGAGAAAGCAAAACGGACTCAATACAGGGAATTATCATAGGCGGCTGTATGTTGAAATACTCTAAATTAATTGGTGGCCGAAATTCAAAAAAATGAAAATGAGATGTAACACATGGACTCCTCATATGCCGATGTATGCTAGGACACAGCAAAATACGGAGTGAACAAAAATTAACAAGAGAAATAAAAATGGAAACAATACAGGGAATTCTCTTAGGCGGCTGTATACTGAATTACTCCAAATTACCGGGTGACAGAAATTCAAAAAAATGAAAATGAGATGTAACACAGGAACTTCTGATATGCCGCTGTATGCTGGGACATGACAAAATATGGAGTGAACAAAAATTAACAAGAAAATAAAAAGCGACTCAATACAGGGAATTCTTATAGGCGGCTGAATGCTGAAATATTCCAAATTACAGGGTGTCTGAAATTCAAAAAAATGAAAAGGAGATGTAACACAAGGACTTCTCATATGCTGCTGTATGCTGCAACGCAGCAAAATGCATAGTGAACAAAAATTAACAAGAAAAAGAAAAACGGACTAAATACAGGTAATTCTCATAGGCGGCTATATACTGAAATACTCCAAATTACAGGGTGGCCGAAATTCAAAAAAATGAAAAGGAGATGTAACACAGGGACTTCTCATATGCCGCTGTATGTTGGGATACAGCAAAATTGGGACTGAACAAAAATTAACAAGAGAAAGAAAAAGGGACTCAATACAGGGAATTCACGTAGGAGACTGTATACTAAAATATTCCAAATTACAAGGTGACCAAAATTCAAAAAAATGAAAAGGAGATGTCACACAGGAACTTCTCGTCTGCCGCTGTATGCTGGGACACAACAAAATTGGGACTGAACAAAAATTAACAAGAGAAAAAAAAGGGACTCAATACAGGGAATTCTCATAGGCGGTTGTATGCTGAAATACTCCAAATTACAGGGTGCCCGAAATTCAAAAAAATGAAAAGGAGATATAACACAGGGACTTCTCATATGCCGCTGTATGCTGGGATACAGCAAAATTGGGACTGAACAAAAATTAACAAGAGAAAGAAAAAGGGACTCAATACAGGGAATTCTCATAGGCGGCTGTATGCTGAAATACTCCAAATTACAGGGTGCCCGAAATTCAAAAAAATGAAAAGGAGATGTTACACAGGGACTTCTCATATGTCGTTGTATGCTGGGACGCAGCAAAATGCGTAGTGAACAAAAATTAACAAGAAAAAGAAAAACAGACACAACAAAATCAGGACTGAACAAAAATTAACAAGAGAAAAAAAAAAGAATCAATATAGGGAATTATCATAGGCGGCTGTATTCTGAAATATTCCAAATTACTGGGTGGCCGAAATTCAAAAAAATAAAAAGGAGATGTAACATAGAGACTTCTCATATGTCGCTGTATGCTGGGACACAGCAAAATGCGGAGAGAACAAACATTAACAAGAGAACGGAAAATGGACTCAATATAAGGAATTCTCATAGGCGGCTATATGCTGAAATACTCCAAATTACAGGGTAGGCGAAATTCAAAAAAATGAAAAGAAGATGTAACGCAGGGACTTCTATTATGCCGCTGTATACTGGGATACAACAAAATTGAGACTGAACAAAAATTAACAAGAGAAAGAAAAAGGGACTCAATACAGGAAATTGTCATAGGCGGCTGTATGCTGAAATACTCCAAATTACTAGGTGCCCAAAATTTGAAAAAATGAAAAGGAGATGTAACACAGGGAATTCTCATATGCCGCTGTATGCTGGGATATATCAAAATGTGGAGTGAACAAAAATTAACAAGAACAAGAAAAAGGGACTCAATTCAGGGAACTCTCATAGGCCTTTGTAGGCTGAATTCCCCAAATTACCGGGTGGCCGAAATTCAAAAAAATGAAAAGGAGATGTAACACAGGGACTTCTTATATGCCGCTGTATGCTGGGACACAACAAAATGCAGAGTGAACAAAAATTAACAAGAAAAAGAAAAATGGACTCAATACAGGGAATTCTCATAGGCGGCTGTATGCTGAAATACTCCAAATTACAGGGTGGCCGAAATTCAAAAAAATGAAAAGGAGATGTAACACAGGGACTTCTATTATGCCGCTGTATGCTGGGACACAGCAAAATTGAGACTGAACAAAAATTAACAAGAGAAAGAAAAACATACACAATACAGGGAATTCTCATAGGCAGAAATACTCCAAATTACCGGGTTGCCAAAATTGAAAAAAATGAAAAAAGATGTAGGGACTTCTATTATGCCGCTATATGTTGGGATACAGGAAAATTGAGACTGAACCAAAATTAACAAGAGAAAGAAAAAGGGACTCAATACTGGAAATTCTCATAGGCAGCTGTATGCTGAAATACTCCAAATTACATGGCGGCTCAAAAAAATGAAAAAAGATGTAACACAGGGACTTCTCATATGCCGCTGTATGCTGGGATACAGCAAAATGCGGAGTGAACAAAAATTAACAAGAGAAAGAAAAATGGACTCAATACAGGGAATTCTCATAGGCGGCTGTATGCTAAAATATTCCAAATTAAAGGGTGGCCGAAATTAAAAAAAATGAAAAGAAAATGTAACACAGGGACTTCTCATATGACGATGTATGCTGGGACACAGCAAAATGCGGAGTGAACAATTATTAACAAGAAAAAGAAAAAGGGACTAATTACAGGGAATTCTCATTGCCGGCTGTATGTTGAAATATTCCAAATTACAGGGTGGCCGAAATTCAAAAAAATGAAAAAGAGATGTAACATAAGGACTTCTATTATGCCGCTGTATGTTGGGACACAGCAAAATTGAGACTGAACAAAAATTAACAAGAGAAAAAAAATGGATTCAATAAAGGAAATTCTCATAGGCAGAAATACTCCAAATTACCGGGTTGCCGAAATTCAAAAAAATGAAAAGGAGATGTAACACAGGGACTTCTAATATTTTGTTGTATGCTAGGATACAACAAAATTGAGACTGAACAAAAATTAACAAGAGAAAGAAAAAGGAGACTCAATACAGGGAATTCCCATAGGCGGTTGTTTGCTGAAATACTCCAAATTACCAAGTTGACGAAATTCAAAAAAATTAAATGGAGATGTAACACAAGGACTTCTCATATGTCGCTATATGTTGGGACGCTGCCTAATGCCGAGTGAACAAAAATTAACAAGAAAAAGACAAACGTACTCAATATTAGGAATTCTCATAGGCAGCTGTATGCTTAAATACTCCAAACTACAAGGTGCCCGAAATTTGAAAAAATGAAAAGAAGATGTAACACAGGGAATTCTAATATGCCGCTGTATGCTGGGATACATCAAAATGCGGAGTGAACAAAAATTAACAAGAACAAATAAAAGGGACTCAATACAGGGAATTCTCATGGGCGGCTATAGGCTGAATTACTCCAAATTACCAGGTGGCCAAAATTCAAAAAAATGAAAAGGAGATGAACACAGGGACTTCTCATAGCCGTTTTATGCTGGGACACAGCAAAATGCGGAGTGAACAACATTAACAAGAGAAAGAAAAATGGACTCAACACAGGGAATTCTCATAGGCGGTTGTATGCTGAAATACTCCAAATTACAGGGTGGCCGAAATTCAAAAAAATGAAAAGGAGATGTAACACAGGGACTTCTATTATGTCGTTGTATGCTGGGATACAGGAAAATTGAGACTGAACCAAAATTAACAAGAGAAAAAAAAGGGACTCAATACAGGGAATTCTCAAAGGCGGCTGTATGCTGAAATACTCCAAATTACCGAGTTTACTAAATTCTAAGAAATGAAAAGGAGGTGTAACACAGAGACTTCTCATATACCGCTGTTTGTTGGGACACAATAAAATGCGGAGTGAACAAAAATTAACAAGAAAAAGAAAAATGGACTCAATACAGGGAATTCTCATAGGCGGCTGTATGCTGAAATACTCCAAATTACACGGTGGCCGAAATTCAAAAAAATGAAAAAAGATGTAACACAGGGACTTCTCATATGCCGCTGCATGCTGGGATATAGCAAAATGCGGAGTGAACAAAAATTAACAAGAGAAAGAAAAATGTACTCAATATAGGGAATTCTCATTTGCAGCTGTATGCTGACATACTCAAATTACCGGGTGGCCGAAATTCAGAAAAATGAAATGGAGATTTAAAACAGGGACTTCTATTATGCCGCTGTATGCTGCGATACAGCACAATTGAGACTGAACAAAAATTAACAAGAGAAAGAAAAAGGGACTCAATACAGTAAATTCTTATAGGCGGCTGTATACTGAAATACTCCAAATTAACGGGTTGACGAAATTCAAAAAAATAGATGTAACTCAGAGACTTCTCATATGCCGCTGTATGCTGGGACACAGCAAAATGCAGAGTGAACAAAAATTAACAAGAAAAAAAACAGTCTCAATACTAGGACTTCTCATAGGCGGTTGTATGCTGAAATACTCCAAATTACAAGGTGCCCGAAATTTGAAAAAATGAAAAGAAGATGTAACACAGGGAATTCTCATATGCCGCTGTATGCTGGGATAAATCAAAATGTGGAGTGAACAAAAATTAACAAGAACAAGAAAAAGGGACTCAATACAGGGAATTCTCATAGGCGGCTGTAGGCTGAAATACTCCAAATTACCGGGTGGCCGAAAATTCAAAAAAATGAAAAGGAGATGTAACACAGGGACTTCTCATATGCCGATTTATGCTGGGACACAGCAAAATGCGGAGTGAACAAAATTAACAAGAGAAAGAAAAATGGACTCAACACAGGGAATTCTCATAGGCGGCTGTATGCTGAAATACTCCAAATTACAGGGTGGCCGAAATTCAAAAAAATGAAAAGGAGATGTAACACAGGGACTTCTATTATGCCGCTGTATGCTGGGATACAGGAAAATTGAGACTGAACCAAAATTAACAAGAGAAAGAAAAAGGGACTCAATACAGGGAATTCTCAAAGGCGGCTGTATGCTGAAATACTCCAAATTACCGAGTTGACGAAATTCAAAAAAATGAAAAAGAGATGTAACACAGAGACTTCTCATATGCCGCTGTATGCTGGGACACAGCAAAATGCGGAGTGAACAAAAATTAACAAGAAAAAGAAAAAGGGACTCAATACAGGGAATTCTCATAGGCGGCTATATGCTGAAGTACTCCAAATTACACGGTGGCCGAAATTCAAAAAAATGAAAAAAGATGTAACACAGGGACTTCTCATATGCCGCTGCATGCTGGGATACAGCAAAATGCGGAGTGAACAAAAATTAACAAGAGAAAGAAAAATGTACTCAATATAGGGAATTCTCATAGGCGGCTGTATGCTGAAATATTCCAAATTACCGGAGGGCCGAAATTCAAAAAAATGAAATGGAGATGTAACACAGGGACTTCTATTATGCCGCTGTATGCTAGGATACAGCAAAATTGAGACTGAACAAAAATTAACAAAAGAAAGAAAAAGGGACTCAATACAGGGAATTCTCATCGGCGGCTGTATGCTGAAATACTCCAAATTACAGGATGGTCGAAATTCAGAAAAATGAAAAGGAGATGTAACACAGGGACTTCTCATATGCCGCTGTATGCTGGGACACAGCAAAATTAGGAGTGAATAAAAATTAACAAGAAAAAGAAAAAGTTACTCAATACAGGGAATTCTCATATGTCGTTGTATGCTGGGATACAACAAAATGCAGAGTGAACAAAAATTAACAAGAAAAAGAAAAAAGAACTCAATACAGAGAATTCTCATAGGCGGCTGTATGCTGAAATCTCCAAATTACAGGGTTGTCGAAATTCAAAAAAATGAAAAAGAGATGTAACACAGGGACTTCTCATATGTGGCTGTATGCAAGGAAACACCGAAATGCAGAGTGAACAAAAATTAGCAAGAAAAAGAAAAAACGACTCAATACAGGGAATTCTCATAGGCAGCCGTATGCTGAAATATTCCAAATTACAAGGTGACCGAAATTCAAAAAAATGAAAAGGAGATGTAACACAGGGACTTCTCATATGTCGCTGTATGTTGGGATACAACAAAATGAAGAGTGAACAAAAATTAACACGAAAAAGAAAAAGGGACTCAATACAGGTAATTCTCATTGGCGGCTGTTTACGGAAATACTCCAAAGTACAGGGTGGCCGAAATTCAAAAAAATGAAAAAGAGATATAACATAGGGACTTCTCATAGGCGGATGTATGCAGGGATACACCAAAATGCGGAGTGAACAAAAATTAACAAGAAAAAGAAAAAAGGACTCAATACAGGGAATTCTCATAAGCGGTTGTATGCTGGGATACTCCAAATTACAAGGTGGCCGAAATTCAAAAAAATTAAAAGGAGATGTAACACAGGTACTTCTCATAGGCGGCTGTATGCGGGGATACACCAAAATGTGGAGTGAACAAAAATTAACAAGAAAAAAAAAGAGACTCAATACAGGGAATTCTCATAGGCGGCTGTACACTGGGATACTCCAAATTACAGGGTGGCCGAAATTCAAAAAAATGAAAAGGGGATGTAACGCAGGGACTTCTCACAGGCAGCTGTATGCGGGGATACACCAAAATGCGGAGTGAACAAAAATTAACAATAAAAAGAAAAAGGAACTCAATACAAGGAATTCTTAGGCATTACAGGGTGCCCGAAATTCAAAAAAATGAAAAGGAGATGTAACACAGGGACATCTCATAGGCGGCTGTATGCGGGGATACACCAAAATGCGGAAAGAAAAAGAAAAAGGGACTCAATACAGGGAATTCCCATAGGCGGATGCATGCTGAAATACTCCAAATTACAAGTTGGCGAAAATTCAAAAAAATGAAAAGCAGATGTAACACAGGGACTTCTCATATGCGGCTGTATGCAGGTATACACTAAATTGCAGATTGATAAAAAATTAACAAGAAAAAGAAAAAGGGACTCAATACATGGAATTCTCATAAGCGGTTGTGTACTGAAATACTCCAAATTACAGGTTGGCCGAAATTAAAAAAAATGAAAAGGAGATGTAACGTAGGGACTTCTCATATGCGGCTGTATGCGGGGATACACCAAAATGCGGAGTGAACAAAAATGAAAAAGAAAAAGAAAAAGGGACTCAATACAGAGAATTCTCATAGGTGGCTATATGCTTAAATACTCCAAATTACAAGGTGGCCGAAATTCAAAGAAATGAAAATGAAATGTAACACAGGGACTTCTCATATGTGGATGTATGCGGAGATAAGCCAAAATGCGGAGTTAACAAAAATTAACAAGAAGCAAAAGAGACTCAATACAGGGAATTCTCATAGGAGCCGTATGCTGAAATACTCCAAATTACAGGTTGGCCAAAATTCAATAAAATGAAAAGGAGATGTAACGCCGGGACTTTTTATAAGCGGTTGTATGCGGGGATACTCCAAAATGCAGAGTGAAAAAAAAGTAACAAGAAAAATAAAAAGGGACTTAATACAGGGAATTCTAATAGGCGGGTGTTTCCGGAAATACTCCAAATTACAAGGTGGCTGAAATTTAAAAAAATGAAAAAGAGATGTAACACTAGGACTTCTCATAGGCTGCTGTATGGGGGGATATACCAAAATGCGGAGTGAACAAAAATTAACAAGAAAAAAAAAGTGACTCAGTACAGAGAATTCTCATAGGCGGCTGTATGCTGAGATACTCCAAATTACAGGGTGGCCGAAATTCAAAAAAATGAAAAGGAGATGTAACGTAGGGACTTCTCATAGGCTGCGGTATGCGGGATACACCAAAATACGGAGTGAACAAAAATTAACAAGAAAAAAAAAGGAACTCAATATAGGGAATTCTCATAAGCAGCTGCATGCTGAAATACTCCAAATTACAAGATAGCCGAAATTCAAAAAAAAATGATAAGGAGATGTAACACAGGGACTTCTCATAAGCGGCTGTATGCGGGTATATACCAAAATGCGGAGTGAACAAAAATTAACAAGAGAAAGAAAAAGGGACTCAATATAGGGAATTCTCATAGGCGGCTGTATGTTATTCCAAATTACAGGGTGGTCAAAATTCAAAAAAATGAAAAGGAGATGTAACGCAGGGACTTCTCATAGGCGGCTGTATGCGGAGATACACCAAAATACGAAGTGAACAAAAATTAACAAGAAAAATAAAAAAGAACTGAATACAGGGAATTCTTATAGACCCGTATGCTGAAATACTTGAAATTACAGGGTGGCCGAAATTCAAAAAAATAAAAATGAGATGTAACAATGGCTTTGTGTCCACATTGTTTATACTCAAGAGATGTCGACAAGCTCTTTTCACCCAATGTGACCTAAAACTAATAATATAAAACCAAGTTGGTACACGAAACAAAAAGAGGTACACCAGGCACATGGTAGTGTCGTACCAACTAGTACCATTTGTCAGATTTCTAGAGTGCTTATCGTACAAATTGAACACAAACCTATCTAAGAGAAACCAACAAAAAGAATACATGAAAAGTATAAAAGGATCACTGCTTTTTCATTTATTCCCATACCATATATACTAATTGGTATGGTTTTTGTACCAAATTTGGTAGCAACTAGTTATAACAGTACCAACCCTAATTGTAGTGGCATACCAATTGGCACCATTTATCAGATTTCTAGGCCACTTATAGTACAAATTGAACACAACCCAATTTATGAAAAACCAACAAACAAAAAAATTACAGCAAATGTATACAAGACGTTCACCGCTTTTCCATTTCATCCCATAGTATATATACTAATTGGTATGGTTTTTGTACCAGTTTGGTACCAACTAGTAAGTAACAGTATGAGTCCTAATTGGTATAATACCAGAACCTGGTATTTGCATGCTTGATATGGCCCAACTGTACACAAATTCACATCCCTTGAGGTATCTCAAATTTAGTTGATTTGTGGAAAGATCCGGACTGTTCAAATCTTTTCGGTTGCTTGTTATTTAATTACTAGTATCGTGCCCGTACGTTGCAACGGGATATTATAAGAATGAATAGAATATGAAGAGACTTTTTTTATTGACATTTCACCCAGAATTAAGAAAAAATATATAAATGAAAATAAAAAACACAAATAACAAAAAAAACGGAGAAATAAATAATAAATCGCAGTAAAAAAAACAACAACAAATGAAAAAAAAAATGTATCAAATATAACATGAAAAAAAAATTTGAAGTATCATTGCTAGTGTGATTCTCTTTGATGTACTTCAACATTTATGAAAATGAACAAAAAAAATATGAAAAATAGATTATAATTGCTCCAATTGAAAAAATATAATAAAATTAGAAAAACAATATTTCTATTCTTGATTTTCTCGATTCCAGGTGTGGAGTGATTTGTATAGAAACAACAATCAAATATATTCTAGATTTTTCTATTATGCCGTTGGGATCTATATAAGAACAAAGAAAGAAAAATATGGAAACAAAGAAAGAAAAATATGGAAATAAAGAAAAAATTGATTTTCATTTTCTGTCGTGATAATTTGTATAGAAACAAAGGAGATATAGGAAACCAAAAATAAGGAAACGAAGAAGTTGCTAAACGTAGGAGAAATCAGGAAACAAAAAAAATCGTTACAAGGCAGTATATTTAATTTTAATTGTAATATATTGTGTGACTGTACATGTAGCGAGTATGTTTTTAACTAAATATAGACTTCTACACTTAAAAAAGATGCATTTAATCAAAACAAAACAGATTATTTGATTAGAGGGTTAAATTAAATCTGAAATTTCATCTTTCAATCATAGCCGTTGGCAGATCAGACACCCAACGTGCTTAATAATGAAATGGAGATATAAACTTTTGATCTCGTAGTTACCATGATGCACCACCAACTATAATAGATGGTAAATCCAGTTTTTATATCAGATCGGTTGGGTTCAGATTCAGAATTGGCTCTGTGGGTTTCTGGTTTGGATCAGATTTTACAATTACCAACATGTACCATATTTGATTATTAAGACCTCAACATCTAGAACTTACACTTTGGGTATTTTATTATTTAGCACAATCTACATGTTGGAACTTGAGACCCATATCCATTCCAAGGTATTGATCAGGTCAACATATAAACTATACAAAAAGGAAAACACAAAAATTTGAAAAATGTTCTGAAAGGCCAATAAATACCGGCATTTCATAAACATGAAGCCTCTATCTTCCATCCGCTCTCCTCCTGGGACCCTATGATATAGAGTACTAGTAGCCTAAAAGATCTGGTACCGACCTGGTACTTGTTTCAGTTACCATCTTAAATATGTACTTAATCTTTTAATAACATTAATATCAATTGTATACCTTTTATTTACCCATATCTTCTGAATTTTTATCTAAAACTTTAACTTGTTATATTGGGACAGTCATATTATGCAGCCATTTAACTATTTTATCTAACCATTATCCTTGTATAATATATGATGAATATCGATCTCCCATCCACAACCATTGTGGATAAAGAACTCCCATTTAACCATTAATGAAGAAGATGAAATAGAACCCGTAGAAGATAAAAGACAACTAGAACAAAATGAAACGCGTGTAGTACAAGATAAAAGACTACTATAACAAATATGAAAGACAACCAGTACAAGATGAAAGACAATTACAAGAACCTGAATCACAACATGTACAATGTGAAAAACAACTAGTAGAAGATGAAAGACAACCAGTACAAGATGAAAGTCAACTAAAAGAACATGAAAGACAACTTATACAAGATGAAAAACAACCAAAACAACATGAAAAACAACTAGAATAACATAAAAGACAACTAGAAAAACACAAAAGGAACTAGAAGAAGATGAAAGACAACTTGTACAACATTAAAGACAACTAGAAAAACATGAAACACAACTTGTAGAACACGAAAGATAACAAGAAGAAGAGAAAAAAATAACTAGTAGAACAGGAAATACAACTAAAAGAACATGAAAGACAATGAGAAAAACATGAAGGATAACATGTACAAGATAGTAGAACACGAAATACAACTAGAAGTAGATGAAAAACAACTACGAGAAGGGAAATACAACTAGAATAAGATGAAAGACAACGAGAAGAACAAGAAAGGCAACATGTATAAGGTGAATGAAAACTAGTATAAGATGAAAGACAACTACAAGAAGAAGAAAAACATCTAGAATAACATGGAAAACAACTAGTACATGATAAAACACAACTAGAACAATATGAAAGACAACCAGTACGAGATAAAAGACAGCTAGAAGAACACGAAAGGCAACAAGTAGGACATGAAAGACAATTAGTAGAACACGAAAAACAACTATAATAACATGAAAAATAACTAGTAGAACATGAAATACAACTTGTACAAAATTAAAGACACCTATAAGAAAATGAAAGACAGGTACAAGATAAAAGATTATAAGAAAAAGATAAAAAGACTATTAGAAAAAGATAAAAAGACCTAGTAGAATATGAAAAACAACTAGAAAAACATCAAAGACAACTAGAAAAACCTGAAAAACAACCAGTACAACATAAAAGACCACTAGTAAAAGATGAACGACAACTAGACGAGGATGAAAGACAACTAGTAGAACATGAAAAATAACCAGTACAAGATGAAATGCAACCAGTACAATATGAAAAACAATTTGAAGAAGATGAAATAGAACTAGTAGAAGATGAAAGACAACAAGAACAAGATGAAACACATGTAGTACAAGATAAAAGACTAATATAAGAATATGGAACACAACCGGCACAAGATTAATGACAACTAGAAGAACATGAATCACAACCTGTACAAGGTGGAAAACAACTAGTAGATGATGAAAGACAACCAGCACAAGATGAAAGTCAACGAAAGGAACATGAAAGACAACTTGTAAAAGATGAAAAACAACCAAAAGAACATGAAAAACAACTAGAATAACATGAAAGACAACTAGAAGAACACAAAAACAACTAGAAGAACATGAAAGACAACTTGTACAACATGAAAGACAACTAGAAAAACACGAAAGACAACTAGTAGAACACGGAAGATAACAAGAAGAAGATGAAAAATCAACTAGTAGAAGAGGAAATACAACTAGAAGAACATGAAAGACAACGAGAAAAACATGAAGGACAACATGTACAAGATAATAAAACACGAAATACAACTAGAAGAAGATGAAAAACAACTAGGAGAAGGGAAATACAACTAGAAGAAGATGAAAGACAACGAGAAGAACAAGAAAGACAACATGTACAAGGTGAATGACAACTAGTATAAGATGAAAGACAACTAGAAGAAGAAGAAAGACATCTAGAATAACATGAAAAACAACTAGTACATGATGAAACACAACTAGAAAAAGAAGAAAGACAACTAGTACGAGATAAAAGACAGCTAGAAGAACACGAGGCAACTAGTAGGACATGAAGGACAATTAGTAGAACACGAAAAACAACTAGAATCAAATGAAAAACAACTAATCCAACATGAAAGACAACTTGTACAAAATTAAAGACATCTATAAGAAAATGAAAGACAACCTGTATAAGATAAAAGACTATTAGAAAAAGATCAAAGACAACTAGTAGTAGAGGAAAGACAACTAGAAAATCATGAAAGACAACTAGAAAAACCTGAAAAACAACCAGTACAAGATAAAAGACCAATAGTAGAAAATGAAGGACAACTAGACGAAGATGAAAGACCTCTAGACGAAGATGAAAGACAACTAGAAGAAAACGAAAGACAACAAGCACATGATGAAAGACAACTAGTAGAGCATGAAAAAACAGCCAGTACAATATGAAAAATAATTTGAACAAGATGAAATAGAACCAATGGAAGATGAAAGACAACTAGAACAAGATAAAAGACTACTATAATAATATGAAAGACAACCAGTACAAGATGAAAGACAGCTGGAAGAACATGAATCACAACCTATAGAAGGTGAAAAACAACTAGTAGATGATGAAAGACAACCAGTACAAGATGAAAGTCAACTAAAAGAACATGAAAGACAACTTGTACAAGATGAAAAACAACCAAAAGAACATGAAAAACAACTAGAATAACAGGAAAGACAACTATGAGAACACAAAAACAACTAGAAGAAGATGAAAGACAACTTGTACAACATGAAAAACAACTAGAAAAACACGAAAGACAACTTGTCAAACCCAGAAGATAACAAGAAGAAGATGAAAAACAACTAGTAGCAGAGGAAATACAACTAGAAGAACATGAAAGACAACGAGAAAAACATGAAGGACAACATGTACAAGATAGTAGAACACGAAATACAACTAGAAGAAGTTGAAAAAAAACTAGGAGAAGGGAAATACAATTAGAAGAACATAAAAGACAACGAGAAAAACATGAAGGACAACATGTACAAGCTAATAAAACACGAAATACAACTAGAAGAAGATGAAAGACAACGAGAAGAACAAGAAAGACAACATGAACAAGGTTAATGACAACTAGTATAATATGAAAGACAACTAGAAGAAGAAGAACGACATCTAGAATAACATGAATGACAACTAGTACATGATGAAACACAACTAGAAAAAGATGAAAGAAACCAGTATGAGATAAAAGACAGCTAAAAGAACACGCAAGACAACTAGTATGACATGAAAGACAATTAAGTAGAACACGAAAAACAACTAGAATAACATGAAAAACAACGAGTAGAACATGAAAGACATCTTGTGCAGAATTAAAGACATCTATAAGAAGATGAAAAACAACATGTACAACATAAAAGACTATTAGAAAAATATGAAAGACAACTAGTAGAAGATGAAAGACAACTATAAAAACATGAAAGACAACTAGAAAAACCTGAAAAACAAGTTGTACAAGATAAAAGAGCACTAGTAGAAGATGAAGGACAACTAGACAAAGATGAAAGACCACTAGACGAAGATGAAAGACAACTAGAAGAAGACGAAAGACAACAAGAACATGATGAAAGACAACAAGAAGAACACGAAATACAACTAGTACAAGATGAAAGACAACCAATACAATATGAAAAACAATTGGAAGAAGATGAAATAGAACTAGTAGAAGGCTAAAGACAATTAGAACAAGATGAAACACATGTAGTACAAGATAAAGGACTAATATAAGAATATGAAAGACAACTAGTACAAGATGAAAGACAACTAGAAGAACATGAATCACAACCTGTACAAGGTGAAAAACAACTAGTAGATGATGAAAGACAACCAGTATAAGATGAAAGTCAACTAAAAGAACATGAAAGGCAATTTGTACAAGACGAAAGACAACCAAAAGAACATGAAAAACAACTAGAATAACATGAAAGACAACTAGAAGAACACAATAGATGAATGACAACTTGTACCACATGAAAGACTACTAGTAAAACACGAAAGACAACTTGTTGAGCACGGAAGATGACAAGAAAAAGATGAAAAACAAATAGTAGAAGAGGAAATACAACTAGAAGAACATGAAAGAGAACGAGAAAAACATGAAGGACAACATGTACAAGATAATAGAACACGAAATGCAACTAGAAGAAGATGAAAAACTAGGAGAAGGGAAATACAACTAGAAGAAGATGAAAGACAACGAGAAGAACAAGAAAGACAACATGTACAAGGTGAATGACAACTAGTATAAGATGAAAGACAACTAGAAGAAGAAGAACGACATCTAGAATAACATGAATGACAACTAGTACATGATGAAACACAACTAGAAAAAGATGAAAGACAACCAGTACGATATAAAAGACAGCTAGAAGAACACGAAAGGCAAATAGTAGGACATGAAAGACAATTAGTAGAACACGAAAAACAACTAGAATAACATGAAAAACAACTAGTAGAACATGAAAGACATCTTGTACAAAATTAAAGACATCTATAAGAAAATGAAAGACAACCTGTACAAGATAAAAGACTATTAGAAAAAGATAAAAGACAACTAGTAGAAGATGAAAGACAACTAGAAAAACATGAAAGACAACTAGAAAAACCTGAAAAACAACCAGTACAAGATAAACGACTATTAGAAAAAGATAAAAGACAACTAGTAGAAGATGAAAGTCAACTAGAAAAACATGAAAGACAACTAGAAAAACCAGAAAACAACCTGTGCAAGAGAAAAGACCACTAGTAGAAGATGAATGACAACTAGATGAAGAGCAAAGACAACTAGAAAACGACGAAAGACAACAAGTACATGATGAAAGACAACAAGTAGAACACAACAAACAACTATAACAAGATGAAAAACAGCTAGAAGAAGTCGACAGACAACAAGAAGAACATGAAAAATAACCAGTACAAGATGAAAGGCAACCAGTACAATATGAAAAACAATTTGAAGAACATGAAATAGAACTAGTAGAAGATGAAAGACAACAAGAACAAGATGAAACACATGTAGTACAAGATAAAAGACTAATATAAGAATATGGAACACAACCGGCACAAGATTAATGACAACTAGAAGAACATGAATCACAACCTGTACAAGGTGGAAAAAAACTAGTAGATGATGAAAGACAACCAGCACAAGATGAAAGTCAACGAAAGGAACACGAAAGACAACTTGTAAAAGATGAAAAACAACCAAAAGAACATGAAAAACAACTAGAATAACATGATAGACAGCTAGAAGAACACAAAAACATCTAGAAGAACATGAAAGACAACTTGTACAACATGAAAGACAACTAGAAAAACACGAAAGACAACTAGGAGAACACGGAAGATAACTAGAAGGTGAAAAACAACTAGTAGAAGAGGAAATGCAACTAGAAGAACATGAAAGACAACGAGAAAAACACGAAGGACAACATGTACAAGATAATAAAACACGAAATACAACTAGAAGAAGATGAAAAACAACTAAGAGAAGGGAAATACAACTAGAAGAAGATGAAAGACAACGAGAAGAACAAGAAAGACAATGTACAAGGTGAATGACAACTAGTATAAGAAGAAAGACATCTAGAATAACATGAAAAACAACTAGTACATGATTAAAGACAACTAGAAAAAGATGAAAGACAACCAGTACGAGATAAACGACAGCTAGAAGAATACGAAAGGCAAATAGTAGGACATGAAAGACCATTAGTAGAACACAAAAAACAACTAGAATAACAAGAAAAAACAACTAGTAGAACATGAAAGACATCTTGTAGAAAATTCAAGACATCTATAAGAAAATGAAAAACAACCTGTAGAAGATGAAAGACAACTAGAAAAACATGAAAGACAACTAGTAAAAAATGAAAGAAAACTTGAAAAACATGAAAGCCAACTAGAAAAACCTGAAAAACAACCAGTACAAGATAAAAGACCACTAGTAGAAGATGAAGGACAACTAGACGAAGATCAAAGACAACTAGAAGAAGACGAAAGACAACAAGAAGAACAAGAAAAACAACCAATACAAGATGAAAGAGAACCAGTACAATATGAAAAACAATTTGAAGAATATGAAATTGAACTAGTAGAAGATGAAAGACAACTAGAACAAGATACATGTAGTACAAGATAAAAGACTAATATTAGAATATGAAAGGTAACTAGTACAAGATGAAAGACTACTAGAAGAATATGAATCACAACCTGTACAAGGTGAAAAATAAGTAGTAGATGATGAAAGACAACCAGTACAAGATGAAAGTCAACTAAAAGAACGTGAAAGGCAACTTGTACAAGATGAAAGACACCAAAATAACATATAAAATAACTAGAATAACATGAAAGACAACTAGAAGAACACAAAAACAACTAGAAGAAGATGAAAGACAACTTGTACAACATGAAAGACAACTAGAAAAACACGAAAGACAACTAGTAGAACACGGAAGATAACAAGAAGAAGATGAAAAACAACTAGTAGAAGAGGAAATACAACTAAAAGAACATGAAAGATAACTAGAAAAACAGGAAGGACAACATGTACAAGATAGTTGAACACGAAATACAACTAGAAGAAGATGAAAAACAACTAGGAGAAGGGAAATACAACTAGAAGAAGATGAAAGACAACGAGAAGAACAAGAAAGACAACATGTACAAGGTGAATGACAACTAGTATAAGATGAAAGACAACTAGAAGAAGAAGAAAGACATCTAGAATAACATGAAAAACAACTAGTACATGATTAAAGACAACTAGAAAAAGATGAAAGACAACCAGTAGGAGATAAAAGACAGCTAGAAGAACACGAAAGGCAACTAGTAGGACATGAAAGACAATTAGTAGAACACGAAAAACAACTAGAATAACATGAAAAACAATTAGTAGAACATGAAAAACAACTTGTACAAAATTGAAGACAGCTACAAGAAAATGAAAGACATGATGTACAAGATAAAAGACGACTAGTAGAAGATGAAGGAGAACTAGACGAAGATGAAAGACAACTAGACGAAGATGAAAGACAACTATAAGAAGAGAAAAGACAACAAGTACATGTTGAAAGACTACTAGTAGAACATGAAAATCAACCAGTACAAGATGAAAGACAACCAGTACAATCTGAAAAACAATTTGAAGAAGATGAAATAGAACCAGTTAAATTTCCTTGTCAACAATGACCATATTCAAGCCTTATTCAACGCACTGACAGGAGATATTAAATACACGCTGAAAATTGGCGAAGGCATGACCCTGCACATAGGGACCGACAAAGGCTCGTTCAAATTCGGTTACGAATCTGAAAATGAAAATGATGAAAGGAGTGAACATGAGGAAGAACCCATTGAAGAAGAGCCAATCGAAGAGGAACCCGAAGAAGAGCCCATGGAGGAAACAAACAGCGCACCACTACGCCACCACCATGAGATGGCATTCGTAAGGCATCTCATTCCTCATCGTGACAATAGCAATGGGGCGAACACAAACTCAATGCACACAATCACACCCTCCAGCTGGGATCAAGAAACCATAGTGTCACAACTAAGAGAGCCGGCCCAACCGCGCTATGCCAACAACACACTTGAAAATCTGAAAAAGCGCACTAAGTACTTGGAGGATTATATGGCGAAGGTGAACAAGGTGCATGAAAACTTCTACGAATATTGTCTCTCGAAAGGAATTCCATTCACCACACCAATTCCATTCGCCCCATCACCCCCCCTTTCCAATGAGTAATCTGTGAGATCTTTCTTATCTCTATCTCTTTTGATTAATTTAATGCATTGATGACAATGCAAAATTTTAAGCATGGGGGTAGGGGTAAGAAAACTTAGTTTAGGATTGCATTGTATCTAGAATCATGGCATGTAGGACCCTTGTTTTTATTTTTTGCTAGCAGTTTTACTTAATCAGGACTGTTTCTTAAGGCCTAACCGCGAGAAATGGGATGAATGATTGAGGTTTTTATCTAGCGTGCATGTAGGCATTTGCATTGATAGGAGCATATAATTTAATTTAGGAGTAGTTTGCATGTAGGTTAATCAAATAAGGAATTGTTTCGAATTGAGTTAGGCTAGGGTTTAGACAATTGGTCATGATACAAAAAATTCAGAATTTTTAAAAAATAATTAGTGACCTCAAAGTGAATAATTAATTGCTAACCATTAATGTTGACCAAAACTGCAGACCTTAGAATTTTTATTGTTGAGTAATTTATTTTTGCAAAGTCTCTTAAGTTTGAAAGTGTTCTAGAATACCCATTTATTATAGATAGACCCCTAGCAAAACTATGCAATAATTCCTTGTATGAATGAATACTTGGAACTGTGTGTAATCATGGTACTTGTGACACAAAAATATTTACTTATACAAATCTTTAATTTTCAGAAAAAAAAGAAAAATACAAAAAAAAAATCAGAAATGAGAAAAATCCAAAAAAAAAGAAAAAAAAATATAATAAAAGATGGAGGTAAGAAAAAAGAGTACGGGTGCCTACGCAAGACTGGTTACCAATAGGCTCGACAAAACCTCCCAAATTTTAATTTTGTGCATATTTAATTCTTCAAAAAATCATGGCAAGTAGCAACACACTTAGTTGTCATACTTTGATCCAATCAATCAGGAAGGAAAATAAAAAATTTATATCATTAGAATTCCTATTGATTGGAAGGGATCCGTTTATAATCAAAGGAGAAATTGATACTCTCAAATTTAGGGATATTTGTGAAGTGAATTGTTCGATAATAATTTTTCTAAGGAATGCACAATAAGGTCAATCATGGGGTGAATAAATTGTTCAAGGGAGAGGTCATGAATATTTTTGAAGTTCTAAATTTTTAAATGTCATGTCAATTGTACCAAGCTCAAGTTCTAGTTCAATTTAAAGCAAGTCCTTGAGATTGTATGTTTTAACCTAGACCGGACCTTTGACTAGCTAGGATGTCGTTGCTTGAGGACAAGCAACAATTCAAGTTGGGAGGCGTGATCAGAGTCAAAATGATAATGAATTAGATAGGGTTTTGGCTTAGGTTTTGCATATTATCTCACACTTATGTTTAATTAATTAGAGAAAAAGGCTACTGTCACCCTTCTTTATGTTTTATCGCATGAAACATGTTTTGGGACTATTTCACATCAAATGGAGCAAGAATCAAGTCAATCGGATAAGCGACGCTCATCGACTAAGTCTCTGTTATGGCCCGCACTGACTGATACGGACCTAGTCGGATACAGACAAGGAGATGGCGTGATATGCATTAAACCCCTCAGCGACATGGTCTGGATACGGACCGTACCAGCCAGTACGGTCCGTAACCAAGGCACCCTTTGGGGAATAACTGCTCCAGTTGTATCCAGATCAGGTTTCTTGGCCTTCACTCATCTCCAGACGTCCCCTCACTCTTATATAAGCACTCTGGACAGAAGAAGAAGACATCTTTGTAATTTTGGTTAAATTTGATTAAGTAAGAAAGAGAGGAGTGTTGTAATGATGCCGTTTCGCGGCTAAGTTCTTTTCTTAGGGGCTAGGCAGTAAACCTTGTTACTCATGATGCTTTGATATATATATTTTCTGTTGATTATGATTTCTTGTTGTTGATTGAAATGCTTTTGTGCTTTATTCTCCCTTCACCTGATTTCGATGATCTAGTTTAATCCGTTAGGGTAGTGACAGTGCTTTAATGGTAAGAGAAATTATGATGGACGAGTCAGCCTCGTTGGGAGCCATTAGATTAATGTGAAGAAAACCTTAGCGGGGAAACCATTAATCGGAACAACAAAACACGAACCAAGTTTTGTCATTTGCGTAAGTAACTCGCAGTGTCCTATGTAGTAACTTGTGTATTTAAGAGATCTGTCATTTGCGTAAGTAACTCGCAGTGTCCTATGTAGTATCTCGATGGAAGTCCCGTCATTTGCGTAAGTAACTCGCAGTGTCCTATGTAGTGTCTTCCATATAAAACAACAGGAAATCAGACCCGACAGAAGTAGAATATCAAAGAGGATTGAGTAGCAATGGTGTGTCGAAACCCTAGGAATTATCATCTATATCTTTATTTTAATTACTTTTAATTGTTGCCAAATTTACATTGATCACCACTACAACTCTTGAATTTTCAGATTTTGTCTAGCCTTTCGAAATATTGTGATTTGATCGCTCTAGACTTTAAACGAATATTCCCTGTGGATTGACCTCGATTATACTAGATAGGATTGTGCGCTTGCGATCCGAACCGATAGCATTTCTGAGTTTATAAATTTTAAAAGATAACACACCTCACTTTCGAGTGATCACCAGTACAAAATTAAAGACACCTATAAGAAAATGAAAGACAACCTGTACAAGATAAAAGACAACTAGAAAAAAGATAAAAGACAACTAGTAGAACATGAAAGACAACTAGAAAAA
The DNA here is from genome assembly GCA_025461125.1 of Carex kokanica. NCBI lineage: Eukaryota > Viridiplantae > Streptophyta > Magnoliopsida > Poales > Cyperaceae > Carex > Carex kokanica. Next base: position 782,085 of record JAJGRX010001025.1, on the reverse strand, counting down.
CATGAAAGACAACTAGAAAAACATGAAAGACAACTAGAAAAACCTGAAAAACAACCGGTACAAGATAAAAAACAACTAGTAGAAGATGAATGATAACTAGACGAAGATGAAAGACAACTAGAAGAAGACGAAAGACAACAAGTACAAGATGAAAGACAACTAGTAGAACACAAAAAACAACTATAACAAGATGAAAACAACAAGAAGAAGTCGAAAGATAACTAGAAGAATATGAAAAACAACCACTACAAGATGGAGGACAACCAGTACAATATGAAAAACAATTAGAAGAAGATGAAATACAATCAATAGAAGATGAAAGACAACCAGAACAAGATGAAACACATATAGTACAAGATAAAAGACTACTATAAGAATATTAAAGACAACAAGTACAAGATGAAAGACAACTAGAAGATAATGAAACACAACCTGTACAAGATGAAAAACAACTAGTAGAATATGAAAAACAACCAGTATAAGATGAAAGTCAACTAAAAGAACATGAAAGACAACTTGTACAAAATGAAGACAACCAAAAGAACATGAAAAACAACTAGAATAACATGAAAGACAACTAGAAGAACACAAAAACAACTAGAAGAAGATGAAAGACAACTTGTACAACATGAAAGACAACTAGAAAAATACGAAAGACAACTAGAAGAACACGGAGGATAATAAGAAGAAGATGAAAAACAACTAGTAGAAGAGAAAATACAACTAGAAGAACATGAAAGACAACGAGAAAAACATGAAGAACAACATGCACATGATAGTAGAACACGAAATACAACTATAATAAGATGAAAAACAACTAGTAGAAGGGAAATACAACTTGAAGAAGATGAAAGACAACGAGAAGAACATGAAAGACAACATGTTCAAGATGATGAAAGACAACTAGAAGAAGATGAAAGACAACAGTACGATATAAAATACCACTAGAAGAACACGAAAGACAACTAGTAGGACATGAAAGATAACACCAAGAAGATGAAAAACAACTAGTACAAGAGGAAATACAACAAGAAGAACATGAAAGACAGTGAGAAGAATATGAATGACAACAAGTACAAAATAGTAGAACTCGAAAGACAACTCGAAGAAGATGAAAAACAACTAGTAAAAGGCAAATCCAACTAGAAGAAGATGAAAGACAACGAGAAGAACATGAAAGCAACATGTACATCATGAATGACAACTAATAGAACATGAAAGACAACAACCTGTACAAGATAAAAGACAACTACAAAAGGATAAAAGATAACTAGTAGAAGATGAAAGACAACTAGAAAAACATGAAAGACAACTAGAAAAACCTGAAAAACAACCAGTACAAAATAGAAGACAACTAGTAAATGTGAAGGACAATTAGTCGAAGATGAAAGACATAGAAGAAGATGAAAGACAAGAAGTACAAGATGAAAGACAACTAGTAGAACACAAAAAAACAATTATAACAAGATGAAAAACAACTAGAAGAAGTCGAAAGACAATTAGAAGAACATGAAAAACAACCATTACAAGATGAAAGACAATCAGTACAATATGAAAACAATTAGAAGAAGATGAAAAACAACTAGTAGAAGAGAAATACAACCAGTAGAAGATGAAAGACAACGACAAAAACATGAAAGACAACTAGAAGAACATGAAAGACAGCTAGAACAAGATAAAATACAACAAGGAGAAAATAAAAGTCATCAAGAAGAACATGAAAAACAACCAGTACAATATGAAAGACAACTAGAAGAAGTTGAAAGACAACTACTACGAGATGAAAGACAATTTGTAGAACACGAAAAGCAACTAGTAGAACACGAAAGACAACTAGAAGAATATGAAAAACAACTAGTACAAAATGAAAGACAACTAGTACAAAATTGAAGGCAAATAGAAAAAGATGAAAGATAACTAGAAGAACATGAAAGACAATTAGAAGAACATGAAAGACAATTAGTACAAGATGGAAGAAAAGTAGAAGAAGATGAAAGACAACCAGTACAATATGAATAACAATTAGAAGAAGATGAAAGACAACCAGTAAAAGATAAAACACAACTAGTAGAAATTAAAAGACATCTAGAAGAAGATGAAAGATAACCAGTACAAGATAAAAGACAATTTGAAGGAGAAGAAAGACAACTAGTAGAAGATGAAAGACAACTAGAAAAACATTGAAGTTAACTAGAAAAACATGAAAAACAACCAGTACAAGATAAAAGACAACTAGAAAAATATGAAAAATAAGAACATGAAAGACAACCAGTACAAAATGAAAGACAACTAGAACAATATGAAAGACAACTAGAAGAAGATAAAAAATAAGTAGAAGAAGATGAAAAATAAGTAGAAGAACATGAAAAACAAACAGTAGAGGATGAAAGTTAACTAGAAGAACACGGAAGACAACTAAAAGAAGATTAAAAACAATCAAAAGAAGGAGGAAAACAAACAGTAGAAGATGAAAGACAACTAGAAGAAGATGAAAGACAACATGTACAAAATGAAAGACAACTAGAAAAATATGAAAAACAACTGGAAGAAGATGAAACACAACCAGTACAGGATAAAAGACAAACAGAAGAATATGAAAAATAACAAGTAGAAGATGAAAGACAACTAGAAAAAGATTAAAGACAACTAGAAGAACATGAAAGACAACTAGTAGAACATGAAAAACATAAGTGTAAAAACAAGGATTAGGAAGTTATAAAAAGAAAAAAAAAAATTTTGAGCACATACTTTTTTTTTTGGATTGTTTCTTTTACAAACTTTTTGGGTTCATTTTCTAGTCATTGTCTATAAGTAATGATATTTTACAACCTCACAAACCATTGTAGAAAAGGATCACTTTTCAGTTTTATTTTATATGAATAAAAAAGTTGAAAAATCGACCTTCAGAAATTGTCCACATCAGTTTACTTTTGTAAGCTCTTGATAATATTCAATAAGTTTGTAGATGTAAATAGAAAATGATATTGATCATATCTAACGATATTATTTTCACAATTCAATTTTAAATTTTCAGTTATGAATATTTTAAAAATGAAGACATAATGGAGGCACGAGAATGAAGATATTTGAACCCTCTTATATATGTGTATGACCATTGTGAGACTTATTAACAGTCAGCTCACATTGAGTATTACTTTCCATTTCCATACAATTCTCTTGCCCTCTTTTCTATTAAACCCGAAATTAGGGTTATCTTCACTTGCTGTGTATTGATCTTTTATAAATGAATTTGTTAAAAAGGATTGCTTGAAGAAAATGTAAATTAATAAATGCTTTTGTGATCAATTCTTTGTGGTATTCGGTCCTGGTGATTCTTTAGAAGTTAATAGTGTATTTCTAAAATAAATCTGTTACTTTAATTCGTGAGCAATTTACCAGTATCTTACTTACCAGTAAATTGCAGCATGTAGAAACACATAAAGAAACACACTTAAGGCACAAACTAAAAATTTGATATAATGACTTGTATAAACTGAAAGTTTAATATAATGACTAGGAGAAAACTGGAAGTTTTAGAATTTTCATTGTACCGCCTCACAGGGGCGGATCTAGGATTTTCGTTGGGGGGGCAAAAAAAAATAGAATCGGGTTTAAATAGCTAATCGAATTTAAATCCATTAACTAATTGGGTACTCGATAAAAAAATAATGCTTTAACTTATACTTTCCAATAATTTGAATTGTAATTTCTGATACTCTAACTTATAATTCTAATAATCAAATTCAACAAATTTATTTCAATTTTAACCCTAAATTTAATCCGAATTACAAATCAAACATTTAGAGAGGGACAAAAAAAATTTCAGGGGGGACAAAGTCGGTCAGAACCAATAGATTTCTACTAAAACTCAAAATTCAGGGGAGGGGCGGCTGCCCCCCCCCCCGGGACTACCTGGGTCCTCCCCTGCCACCTCAGCCAGGGAGATGTCACCTTCACTAATATTGCAACTACATTCCAAAGGAAGAAAATTCAGCGATGAACTATAAGACTATGCTCCCGAATTTCCAAATTATTTTCACAAATTGCATAAAATACGGCCAGTTTGAAATGACCAACACCAATAGATTCTCACATATATGAAATTGACAAAAGGAACAAACTCAATTGTTAGTGAAAAGAAAAAAAAAAAAACAAGGCATTAATTTCAACTGTACCTTTTATTTAGCCATATCTTCTGAATGTTTATCTAATTAACTTGTTATATTGGGACAGTCATATTATGCAGCCATTTAACTATTTTTATTTAACCATTCTCCATGTATAATATATGATGAATCTCGATCTCCCATCCAGATCCAGTGTGGATAAGAAACTCTCATTTAACTATTCATGATCCTCTTGTTTAACATATAATTTTCTTATTGGAATATTGAGTCTTATTATTATATTTACGATAAAACTCAATTCATTTTACCTATTATTTTGTTGCTACGAAATTATATAGAATATGAATTTTACAGCCCCAACTTTTTGATGTACTCATTCCGAGGAGTGGTAGAACAACCTGCCGTATATGTATTCCCAAACTATTCATGCTTGCATGCAAATAATTATATACACAAACAATAACGTTATAGTAATTACTGCAACATATCAGATATTCATAAATCATAGCCGGTCATACAATATATCAAGGTCATAATTTAGATACATAAAATGGAAATAAATACCCAACATGGTGAATGATTACAAGATAACAGATTTCACCATATTAGAATATTAGTTTGAATCAAAATAAATCCTAACATGATAACTCTAAGTTTGAATAAAACTAACCCACTGGCACCAGTAACGACCTATATTTAAGTGATCTCATAACTTAATATACAGAAACGCACCTCAATTTGGCCTTGACTCTTGAGTACCTGAAACCAACATAAGTGAAAAGATGCTGGTAAATTTGTAATACTAAATTTACTTTGAAAAAGCACTGAGCACTAAAAGAGTTAAGAAGGCAGTCAGATTAGAAAATCTATACTAAATATCTAACTAATTAAACAATAAGCTATATTAATAGTCAATTAAACTTACTTGGCTCTTAATGCATGTATAATTGATATTAGAGAGCTATACAAGATTTGGCACAAACCAAGTCTCCATTAAATCAAAATAGATGTATATTTTTAAATAAACATGATGTACTGGTTTGTTGTGTATCGAAATAGAAAAACCATTTGGTCTATCATGAACCAGGTATTGGGACCTTATTATTACACTAAAAACAATTCGGTCACATAAACAGTTCAATTAAATTAAATATGCCACTTTTGATCTATCTATGCCAAAATGGCCATCATGCAAAAATCATCAATTCTTAGGGAGCAGACGCAATACCTGATTCCATTAGCGTTTTTAAGCAAGGCTTCGCTCAAAAGCGGTTGATGAATTTGTGGGATAGCGGCAAGAAAACCTTCGTGGCGATGTAGAGGTTGAAGCGTCGGCGGCCTCCTCTGTGGTAGGATGAAGCCTTCCAAAACTACAAGACGGGATCGTGTTCACAATTCCTCAATGATCTCACCTCTCTATTCTTTAATGGGGAGAAGTAGAGAAGGCTACAAAATTGACTAGATTGACAGTTAGAAAATTTTGCAACTTTTCGTATATCTTGTGCTTTGGGAACCAACCCTATTTATAGAGATGTGGAGTTGGCATATTGCCAAACCCTAACTCAAAACCGACTTTCTGGCCATATGCCAACATAAAAAAGGTATTTTGTGCTACTGCATCAAAAACCGTGCAGTTGCATCAAAATCCGTGCGGACGCTGCAGAATCGGTTTCCTTAATTGCAAATTTCAGAATTAGTCCATCAATGATTTGATCTTTGCCTAAATTGTTCTACACATTTGTGAATCATATCATAATGAATATATATTGATTGTCTATTACCTTATTTGATCACTTTAATTGACAATCATATATGACAGTAAACAATCCATAATTAGATACATATATGCTCAATGTTGGCATTAAATCCAACGAGGTTGGCAATAAATCCAACAATCTCCCACTTGAGCAATATGTTATGACTTTTTAATTATGCATTGTGTTCCTTATGTGTGCACATTTCTTTACTGTCTTCCTTATATATATTCCCAAACCAATTCGGTCCATCAACTATATTAGCAAAGGACTAAAGCGGCATTCGTCGCATTTATTCGCAACTAAACCCTCAATAATCACATCACTAATACAGCTGAATGACATGAATCATGATGTGGATGTGTAGCATAGAAATTACATGCAATTGTGATCTTCACATGCCTATTTCTAACTTGGTCTCCTACTTAAATCTCGAAACTAAATTTCATAAATTAACTGAATTAGAGGTCAAATATAAACGAGAAACAGAATGTCAAAACTTCATAATATATATAACACTTGTTACATGTCACAAGTTACATATCCAAAATTAAAATGAAAAATAGAACATTAAATTACAAATAACAGACTCCCACTAAAACTGAATATCCTCTATAGAGATTACACCCATATGAGCAACATGCTCTTCAAACTTAGCCGGTGTCAATCCCTTAGTAAGAGGATCTGCTAACATAGAGTCTGTTCCTACATGTTCTATTTTCAATTCACCATTCTGTACTCTTTCCTTTACAACCAAGAACTTGATGTCGATGTACTTGGACTTCGACGAACTTCGGTTGTTGTTTGCGTACAACACTGCCGAATTGTTGTCACAGAACAATTGTAGTGGTCTCTCAATATAATCCACCACCCGAAGTCTCGTGACAAAATTCCGTAGCCATACACCGTGATTTGATGCCTCATAGCATGCTACAAATTCTGCCGCCATGGTGGAAGATGCAACAAGAGATTGTTTTGCACTCTTCCATGAAACGGCTCCTCCGGCTAACATGTAAATGTAGCCAGATGTCGATTTCATGCTATCCTGACATCCTCCAAAATCAGAGTCGGTATAGCCAATGACCTCTAGCTTCTCCGATTTCCGATACGTGAGTATATGGTCTTTTGTTCGCTTCAGGTACCTCAAGACTCGCTTGGCAGCTTTCCAATGATCTGGACCTGGATTTGACAAGTATCTCCCTAGCATGCCAGTGATGAACGCAATATCCGGACGCGTACACACTTGCGCATACATGATGCTCCCAACGACTGAGGCATATGGATACTGTAGCATTACTTCCTTTTCTGAATTGTTTTTCGGGCATTGGTTTAGACTGAACTTGTCTCCCTTTGCCACAGGGGTATTTCCTGGTTTACAGTTCTGCATGCCATATCTTGCCAAAACCTTATCGATATAATTCCTTTGGGATAATCCTAATATACCTTGGGTTCTATTCCTCAGTATTTCTATTCCTAGGACAAATGATACATTACCAAGATCTTTCATCTCAAAATTCTTCATCAGAAAGTTCTTAGTTTGTTGCAACATACTTATATCGTTACTGGCAAGCAAAATGTCATCGACATATAAAATCAGAAATACAAATTTACTCCCACAGAACTTGAGATATATACACTCATCCACAATGTTAGACTCGAATCCAAATGAGACAATCACACTGTGAAATTTGTAATACCATTGACGAGACGCCTGCTTTAGCCCATAGATGGATTTTTTAAGTTTGCACACCATAGACTTTGCATCTGCTGATACATAGTTTTCTGGTTGCACCATATAGATTGTTTCTTCAATGTCACCATTAAGAAACGCAGTTTTAACATCCATCTGATGAAGCTCCAAATTGAAATGCGCCACTAATGCCAATATGATTCTTAAAGAATCTTTCAGTGAAACCGGAGAGAAAGTCTCTTTATAATCAATGCCTTCTTTTTGAGTAAAACCTTTAGCGACAAGACGTGCCTTATATTTCTCCACATTACCCTTCGAGTCCCGCTTGGTTTTAAATATCCATTTGCAACCAATGGTTCTCTTTCCTGCTGGTAATGGGACAATTTCCCAAACGTCATTGTCTGCCATAGATTTTATTTCCTCATTCATGGCAGTAGTCCACTTGTGAGAGTTAGAGCTTTCCAAGGCTTGCTTGACATTAATGGGGTCATTGTCTAACATGCCAACATCAAACTCATGCTCTTGAAGGTAGACTACATAATCCGAAGATATTGCAGGCCTTCTCTCTCTAGTGGACCTCCTAATTGGCTCTTCTAAATTTTCCTGAGGATTTCCAGCATTGTCTGAAACAATCTGGCCTACAATAGCATCTTCCAGATCTTCGGGCGGCCTTGAGTGGCCTGCACCCGTCTCTGGATTTTCATTTTGTACTATTTCATCTTGTTGAGTTTGAGTTTCAATAATGATTTCATCCGCAACGGTGTTTTGAGTAAAACTTGGATCTATATCCACAAAACTTGCAACACCTAATGGAATATTTGCATATTCCTCTTCAAAATCAATTATTTTCTCACCCCCCACAAACTCAACATCCTCGAAAAATTTTGCATTTCCCGTCTCAAATACATTATGTTCTGTATGATTATAAAATTTATAACCCCTTAAGCGCTCGGCATACCCAATAAAATAACAACTAACTGTCTTTTCATCCAGTTTCTTTTCGGTAGGTTTGTAAGGCCTTGCCTCAGTTGGACATCCCCAAACTCGCAAATGACCTAAACTTGGCTTACGCCCGGTCCAAATCTCGTATGGGGTTTTGTTAGTTCCTTTAGTGGGTACTCTATTAAGGATATAAGCTGCAGATTTTAAGGCCTCACCCCATAGATTATCTGGTAAAGCAGTACGACTAATCATACTCCTCACCATGTCCTTAAGCGTTCTATTACGCCTCTCAGATACTCCGTTCATTGCTGGCGAACCAGGCAATGTATACTGAGGGACAATTCCGCATTCATCTATGAACTGAGCAAAAGGCCCTCGACGTTGTTCACCTGATCCATCATATCTACCATAGTATTCTCCACCACGGTCAGATCTGATGGCCTTAATGCGTCTGTTGAGTTGTAACTCAACTTCCGTCTTGAAACTTTTAAACATGTCAAGGGCTTGTGCCTTTTTTTTAATCAAATATACATAGCCATATCTTGAATGGTCGTCTATGAAAGAAATGAAATAACGGTGTCTGTTTCTTGTGGCCGTTGGAAATGGACCACAGATATCCGTATGTATCAATTCTAAGACTTCCGAACACTTTCTGGCTTGATATTTTCTTAAGTTGGTTTGTTTCCCTTTTATGCAATTTACACAATCATTAAGATCTGAGAAATCTAAGGGTTGGAGAATTTCATTTGACACAAGGCGTTCAATTCTTTTTATAGAAATATGACATAATCGCTTGTGCCATTATGTGACTGAGTTCTCATTTGTTAATTTTCTTTTTCTTGTATCTGTTTGCAAAGCCTCAATATACGAGCTATTTACATCCAATGTGTATAGATAAATTATCATAAGCAGAAAGAAAACCAGAGCCAACACACTTTGAATCATGAAACAAATTAAATTTTCTATTATCAAAATTACAAGCAAAACCATGCTTGTCCAAAGATGATACAGGAATTAAATTTCGTCTAAAAGACGGAACAACAAAGGTTTCATACAAATCCAAATAAAAGCCTGATTTTAGTAATAATCTAAACACTCCAATAGCTTGCACTTCCACCTTGCTACCATCGCCCACAAAGATGAATCTTTCATCATCACTTGGCTTCCGGTAACTTTGGCAGCCCTTTCTTAGCATGCCATGCGTGGTAAGCCTGACAGTACTTCTTCTTGTGTCCTGCTCCATTGCAAAAGAAGCAAACCGGCTCATCAGTTTTTGCAACTGACTTGCCCTTATCCGGTTTGTTCTGCTGCGTGAAGACTGCAGCTTTAGTATCCTTAGACTTGTCCGGTTTCTTGCGTTTGGCTCCACCCTTAGTCTTAGAGGTAGTAGCAACATAGACATTTTCTGTCTTATCCCGTTTCAGCCTCTCCTCTTCCTCCACACAGTGTGAAACCAGCTCATTTATTGTCCATTTATCCTTCTGACAATTGTAGCTGATTTTAAACTGTCCAAAGTGTGAGGGAAGAGAGATCAACGCTAGGTGCACCAGAAGATCATCAGAGATCTCCATCTTTAGTGCCCTAAGCTTAGAAACGACATTAGACATCTCTATGATGTACTCTCTAATGTTTCATTTTTCCTTATATTTCATTGAGACTAGTCTTGTCAAGAGTGTTCCAATTTCACCTTTCTCACTCTTGACAAATCTATCCTCAATGTCCTTAAGGTAGAGTTTAGCGCTCAAAATGGACTCTGAAATAGCGCCCCGAAATACCTCTGGAATGGACCGTTTCATTATCATGAGACTCATGCGATTAGACCTGTCCCACTTTTCCTTTTTTCTCCTTTTGATCAGGAGTACTTGTATCTGTAATAGTGGGACAAGTTTCTCTAAACGCAAGGTCCAAATCCATGACACCGAGAACTATCATTAAGCTCTCCTTCCAATACTTGAAATTGGTCCCATTCAACATAGGCATATCCTTAAGACCTGTAGTAATGCTAGCTGATTTACGAAAAAACACACCATAAATACGATTTAGTCTTAATTCAGAAATTATAAATTATAAATTATAAATTCTAGTAAAGGCCATAATGCTCAAAAAATATTTGATGATTTTCCCTTATTGTCACAACACATCCGAGTTTCACAACCAGGTAAGTTCCCAGGTAAGTCAGGGATCACAAGGATCTGCTTCAAATTCCGACTTGCCTAGACAGAACTTGCCTAGACATTGTTACGTTCATAGTGTTGCAACTTGTCTTAATAAATCACCATATATTTTATGAGTCTTAATACCATCATAAAACCAAAGTATCGGTTTCCATTAAGCGGCTACCTTTGGGTAACGGGTCAATTTCTTATGATACTTTGGCACAATAATAAAATACTGATAACCTAGAACATACCGAACAACATGCCTTCCTTTGGGCCGACAATGTTGACATATGTGTAAAATTTTGGTCATCACTATACTTTATTATCACTCACTTGCACAAATAATTTTTTAACCATTACCTTCCTTTGGGCCGATAATAATTACATCCATTAATTGCACCTTAACTTCCTTCATAAAATGCATTTGAATTAACCTCATCAAAAGAGGTACCTTTGGGTACAATTAGGAATCAATTAATTCAAATCCAAATTACATATCCCTTTGCCTTTAAAAGAAATATAATTTATACCCTAATTATATAATCTAAATGTGCAATCAAACTAACGCAAAAGGAAAAATTTAATTGCCTTACAATAATCTGCAGTTATTTTCTTAAAATCGTTTTCCAAAGCCTTCGTGCGGCCCACACGATTTTTTTTTTTTCGGCCACACGAAATATGGAAATTCTGAATTTTGCGGAATTCGGTGGGTATCAAAACAACTGCATTCATTATACTGAATTTAAACTATTGACCTAGAGATTCCTTGGCAGTATCTAATTTACCATAATTTACTTTATAAAATATAAGCCGAATTATATATTGTTGTAAAAATGGAAGTTGGATCCAAAATATCATCCTAATTGATTCGGCTTATATGATTAATAAATCCAAAATATGCCGAATCACATGGATCCAAAATATCTAATTCATTTAATCAAATTAAATTATTTGTTGGATCTGATTCCAATAAGTCAAATATATGTTGGATTATTATAGTAATCCCACAGTAGTAAACAATTGAAAAACAATTGAAAAATCAACAATCAATTGCTTATTCTCTAGATCAATTCTAAACAAATAATCCAAATTGGCATAGGAGTGGCTCTGATACCACTTGTTGGGACCTTATTATTACACTAAAATCAATTCGGTCACATAAACAGTTCAATTCAATTCAATATGCCACTATTGATCTACCTATGTCAAAATGGCCATCATGCAAAAATCATCAATTCTTAGGGAGCAGACGCAATACCTGATTCCATTAGCGTTTTTAAGCAAGGCTTCGCTCAAAAGCGGTTGATGAATTTGTGGGACAGCGGCAAGAAAACCTTCGTGCCGATGTAGAGGTTGAAGCGTCGCGGCCTCCTCTGTGGTAGGATGAAGCCTTCCAAAACTACAAGACTGCCCTTGTGAGATCGTGTTCACAATTCCTCAATGATCTCACCTCTCTATTCTTTAATGGGGAGAAGTAGAGAAGGCTACAGAATTGACTAAATTGACGGCTAGAAAATTCTGCAACTTTTCGTCTATCTTGTGCTTTGGGGACCAATCCTATTTATAGAGATGTGGAGTCGGCATATTGCCAAACCCTAACTCAAAACCGATTTTCTGGCCATATGCCAACTTAAAAAAGGTATTTTGCGCTACTGCATCAAAAACCGTGCAATCGCATCAAAATCCGTGCGGCCGCTGCAGAATCGGTTTCCTTAATTGCAAATTTCAGAATCAGTCCATCAATGATTTGATCTTTGCCTAAATTGTTCTACACATTTGTGAACCATATCATAATGAATATATATTGATTGTCTATTACCTTATTTGATCACTTTAATTGACAATCATATATGACAGTAAACAATCCATAATTAGATACATATATGCTCAATGTTGGCATTAAATCCAACGAGGTTGGCAATAAATCCAACACCAGGAGCAACCAGGATCCATTGTGTATAGAAATAGAAACATTTCCGTTCGGTGCCTTTTTTTCTAATTCTTTGCCTCTTATTTCTTTTCCTCTCCATTTGTTTTATCATGGATACCTCCGTTTTTATTTTATGATTTGTTTTTCTTAATTTGTTTTCATATTTTGTTCTTTTTTTCTTTTTTTAGGAATTAATATTAAGACTAGCAAATAATTTTTAACAAATTAATGTTTTACCATTTTTTTTATTATTTTAGTACAAAACAAACTTATGGCAAAAAAATCTGAGTTTCCGATCCGATTCGGCCGATTCTGACCGATTCATCCGATTCCGATTCCACGATCAAGTATCCGATTCCGATTCCGAATCCGAGTTTCAGAACCATGGGTAATATTAAACACATTCGTAATGCCAGTTTCTCTATCATTACTGAAGTATTGTCCCATAAGAAATGCAGTAGCACTGTCGCTGACCCCTTCCATATAGACCCAGTCGTCAGCCTCAGGTCGCCAAAAAGCCAACTTATTGGGTGCGGAAATGGTATTCCATTCCATGTCAGAAAAATCTGCAGATCCTGATATTACCACAATATCGCCGCCTTCGATTGGATCTGGACCAATATAGTCAGGGAACCCATAGACATTAACAGAAGGGAGATGGATCTGATCATGAGTTAAGGACGTACATCTTGGGATTTCTGAAGTGAGAGGCAAGTAAGTAGCGGCATGTGGGGCCCTTGAGCCAGGAACGATATGAACTTTACCAGATGACAATCAGTAGAAGCGTATAATGCCATTTTCACGGTGTTCTCTAAAGCGGATCCCTAGAAGCCACGAGAGTTATGGGGGAGGATGACAATCAGTAGTTCACTTTTTCTATACATATATAACTTGGTATGTTTAATTTTTTTTTCATGAATTAAGAAAATTAGGTTCTACGAATTGAGAAATTACGACTCAATACTGACCAAAGTTTTGATGATAGAAACGGTGTATATTGGGTTGGGAGATACAATATGGGCATGAATCTTGCTAATACTCACAGAATACAACACAAAAACGAATATGACTTCACATCACTTGGGATTGAAAATTTGAAATACTGGTAAAAATCAAATAACTTGTGTAATTCAGAAATTCTGGCCATGCACTAATACAATACTGGTACAAGTGATTCCATCACCATAGCATACTGCTTAGGTGAAATGCAAGCTTAAATCATCAAAAATTCAATTTTTCAATTTTATCTCAGATTTCAGCTGTATTACACCAAAAACACAATTTTTTCAGTTCAGACCAACTTTTTCTTAATTACACATGTTAATTTCTTTCCAATACAAAAATCTTCTTGTAAAATCAATGATTAAGGAATATCATGTTGAGCACCGAAGGAGAGCTTACCTTATCAAGAGAAAGCAGAGATTGCAAATTTGGTTTATTAGAATTCTGAAATGAGAGGAGCATACTATTAATACACCGACTCAGTTCATTCCAGGCCCGTTTGGTTTATGGAAAGCGGCCCATATATGAATCCTGATTTGGGCTTCTGAGAAGCCTATATTGTTTCTAAACGGGCTGCCGATGCAAACAAGATGTTCCTGTGGCTTCAGCAGCACTAAATCAATAATTGGGTAGGTTATTTGGTTCTAAAATAATTTCGGTTCTAAATTGGAAGAAGTTATAATTTTCATAAGCATTAAACCCCAAATAAAAATTTCAATAAAGTGAATGCTTAAAAAAAAAAATCATATTTTTGTACTCTGAGGCAAGTTAATTTTTTTTAAGAAGCATAATTTTTTACTATGCATAGCGCGGATTAGTTCATACTATGGATCAATATCTTCGTTTTCAAAGTACAAATAGTTGATCTGAACCATTTAGTAAGATCTTCATATGAAAATCTACTTGCAGACTAAATTTTACAATTTTACAATTTTTTTGGATAGGTAGAAAATCACTTGATCTAAAAATATAAAAAAGTAGTAATGTTCTACCTATCTAAAAAATAGTAAAATAAATTGTAAAAGATGTATAATTTGATCTACATGTACATTTTTATTATGGAGATCATGTTGAATTATTCAGATCGACTGTTTGAAATTTGAAAATATAAAGATTTATCCATACTACAGACCAATCTGCGCTATGTATAGTATCATATCCTCACTCAAAAAAAATATCAATTAAATATGCCCACATATTGTCTCTTTCTAGTCTTTTAACCATATTTTTTTCTCCTATTTAGAACACATAAGAAAGAAGAAGTTTTTAAATAATTACTTTTTAATCTTCTAAAATAAAATGTGTGATATTGAACAGACCTAAATCACATTTGAGTTTCAATAGAGATAACACTGCTCTTAAAATGTACAGAGTAACTTAAAAGGTTAAGAGATCAAAGACCTCCTTTATGAATTGAAGAAGTCCGAAACATAAGAAGATCTTTAATTTTTTTTTGCTATTGATGATGATTGTTTAATCTGATTGGACATAGAGCATTTTGCTTCAATTGTTGGTGGAATCATGTAATTGCTACCACTTTTTGTTTTTTTTGTCTTTCTTTAGCAATCAGGTAAGAAGCCTTAATTTGTCAATAAAGCACATGAGATTGACATATCGTTCTTTGCATTTATTTCATCATTTACTATTGGTAAGAAATTTCCTGCCTTCTTGCTTAAATTAGAATGTAGTGAAATTTTCCATACAAGTATCAAACAATAAATAAAAAATTGCACGTTTGTGAAAGAAATTTGTTTAAAAAAGAATCAAAAGTTTTTTCATTTTTATTAATAAGAAGGAATTAGTTTTAAAATCTATACCTCTTATCTAAATATTATTGTCTTAATCGCTAGATCAAAATTAATTATCTGTAAAGCTTTAATTTGTCAATAAAATGCTGTGATTTGTAACCTATAAAGTTTTTTCACATCATAATTGCAAATGTAATGAATTTATTTGATTGTATGTAACATTGTGTGAGACCGACATGCCGTGTTTCGCATTTATTTCTTAAGAATTTTGTGCCTCCTTGCTTATAATTAGACCCCCACCATTTATAAATTTGCCTATAAATACCATCCCTCTTACAGGTCCTATTGTACCAAATTCTTCAATCACTTTATTATTCACACAATAAAAGATAAGTAAACAGGGAAGGAATTGAGAGATGAAGGCAGCAGGGATGAAGCGATCTTTTGTGGCGCTCATCGTGTTTGCTATAATGATGCTTGTCACAGAGGCACAAACTGCTCTGACCCCCACCCCCACACCTGCCCCTGCCCCTGCACCTGTTCCATTTCCAATGGTAATGTCTGATGTCGCATCTGACATGTCTGCTGCAGCCATTGCCATGCCGACTTTTAGCGTAGCTGTTTCTGTTGTCATGGTTCTCTTTGGGTGCCAATATATCTGATCAGACGTTGAGCTTGATTCCTACCTTGTTTGGTTTGATAGAGAATTATGATAGTTTGGTTCATACCTTGCTGAGCATAATTCATATATGCATGATGTTATAATAATTTTCATTCTTTGTATATATCAGTTATGGAGATAGTGTAATAAGCGACCCGTTAGGCACTAGAGCGTCGCATTATATGTAAGATACTTCTTATTGTACACAGCCATTGAGTATATCTATACATATTGTGTTTATACTTGTATTAGAAGTACTACTTGTGTATTATGACGGCTTCTAATTGGAACTGGAATGGTTTGACATTTTTTTTTCCTTTTTTGAGGAAAAAAAATGATATCGTTTGGGCCAGAGAAATTGCCTTATAAATAACCATCTTAGCCATTGGGCCTTTTGGGCCAGAAAATTGTACCAAACCCTTCTATATATGAGTTTGTCTCGTCTGCATGCAGAAAGAATTCAGACCGTGCAATCAGCACTGACACAAATGTTTAAAGAAACCCCTTTAATTTGATCCAGATTTTAATCAGACGGTCCAGATTCCAAACTTATAATTTTAGGTATCGTAAAGGATACCAACTCACCCTTCTATGAGTCCATATCCTTTGAGAAAGAACATGATGTTATGGTGCTATGCATAACACACATTGGTCCATATAATGGATTTATATCTCTATTTTCAAAGTTCAAACAATTGATCAGAATCGCTTAACACGATCTATGCATGTATGATAATATACTTAGAAACCGAATTTGCTTTTTTTCTTACTAATTTTTAACATAAACATCTTTTGAGGCATGATGATGGTACTCATTAATTAGCGTGAAAAGAAGCCAGCATTATACGTTTCATACATGAATCTTCTTAATTATTTTCTGTCAATTTACTTGTACATAATACATATATATACTAAGGGTTAAAGCACCAGGTTTACAATGTTTCCAACCACACTGAATTTTAGGCAGAACAATTTGGGTCTGATGTTCATCGGATTCAAATTTGTGTCTGATGGGTTTCCTGTCCGTCCGATCCACTTTGAGATCCGTACGCATCGATTCAATATTCGTGCGCGTCAATATTTACACAAATCCTAAAATGGATCGGACGGAAAAGGAACTCATCGGACTCATTGACGTCAACCCAAATTGTTCCCATTTTTAGGACCTTGCCCAAATTCAAAGGCCCAAAAAATAAATTATATTAATATGGAACCGAATTTTCTAAAAAAAAAATTAAATAGATGCCATGGAGGACTGCAAATTTGCTTGCATAGCAGGGCTTTAGTGGAGGCATAGGCTCCACAAGGGCGGGCCAGTCCGGGCCGCAGCCCGCTGGCATCTTGTGAGGCAAGGGCCCCACAAGGGCGTGAGTGGAGGCATAGGACCCACAAGGCCAATAGAAATTTATCATTGTACGACCCACTAATCTCATGTGGTTTAGCTAGTACTGTGACTTGAAATTTTTACTTTCAAGATCCAAAAGACCGATTTTTTTTAATATCCAATATTAAATATAAAATAACAGAATTGCTCAAAGTTTTTGAAAATTTTGAAAAATACCTAGGCTGCTAAAATTTTGGCCAACCCGAGTTTTTATTCTTTTTTTTTATGGTTAACGGCAATTGCCGAGTTTTTATTCAGACCGCCGAAATTTTGGCTGGCTTGAGTTTTTTTTTTTTTTTAAATTGGCAATACAGAATGCCAACGTGGCGTCAAATAATTAGTCCTAGTCAATTTTTTTTATAAAAAAAGTGTGTGTGTATATATATAGAGGAGGGATGGGATGACACCATGCATTTTCAAAGTTTTCAAAGTCTAAACAGTTGATCCAAACCGTTCAATATGATGGATATATCAAAATGTGCTTGCAGATCAAATTTATATTTTTTGAATTTTTTTACTATTTATTAAGTATTTTACAAAATTGTTGTTTTCAAACCATTGAATTTTTGTACCCATCTTAATAAATAGTAAAAAAATTCAAAAAAATATAAAATTTGATCTGCAAGCACATTTTAATATATCCATCATGTTGAACGGTTTGGATCGACTGTTTGGACTTTGAAAACTTTGAAAATAGAAGATGTAATTCGATGTCACCAAAAACAGTGTAATCCGATCCCTCCTCGTTATATATTTTACAGTTTTTTATATTAACTTTTATGGTTTATGAAACCGGTGACAGTATTAATTATTATTACATTCACATATATTAATAAATTTTTATATTTATAAAAGTAATTGAGTTTTAAGATCTCACTAACAATAGCATAAATATATTTAAGGTTGTTATTTTATATTTATATAGTTTATTTATTATGTTTAATTAATTGTTATTTTGTTTAAGGTTGCATAGGTTTTATTTATACTTTGGCAATTTTATTTTATTTTTAAGTCATTTTGTGCCATCTTTCATAAATCATAAAAAATCAAGGTTCTAAATAGCGTTTATAGCGTCGTAGCGGGAAGGCTAAAAAAAAAGCTATAGCGAATAGCGTCGCTATAGCGCAAGCTATTCCAAATAGCGTTTTTTTTTTTTTACATTTCGTATATTCAATATTTGTACTAAATATCAACATTATCTAAAGTCTCATAGAACAATAAATAACACCAAAGTAATTAAGAAATTATAATATTCATATTGAACCCGTACAAAGTCCAAATTGAGGTTCAAAATATCCATAGTAATATCATAAACTATCGATTTTTCCTATTAAAAATATCTTAAGCATCATGATTCATGACATAATCTATTTTTTTTTTCTATTCAAATTTTAATTTCGGTTTGGACTTTTTTTCTATTCAAATTTCAATTTCTATTCCCAATTTCAAATTGATTTATCTGTAGCAAGTAGCAACAAATTCAATTTCGGTTTGAGATTTTTTTATCTTTATTTAAAACCCATATAAATTGCTTAAAAATAAAAAATAAAATAAAAAACCCATATTGTATAGCGCAAATAGCGGACCGCTATAGCGGCCGTAGCACAAATAGCGCATTTTGATGTCATAGCGTAGCGTTTGGGGTCCAAAAACGCTATAGTGGCGCTATAGCGCGTTATTTAGAACACTGTAAAAAATATTAAAAATAGGTATTCTATAAATTCATTATATAACCAATTTACTGAGCTACTTAGATCGAGAATTATAAATGAAAAACTTAATCGAAAACTTCAACTCAAGTTTTGAGGCTCTTTTCTTAGTTCTTTTGCAATTCAAAATTTTGAAAATCGGCATAGCCATTACCGACGCATGCATCTTCTTGCAAGATTTCCAAAAAGTGGCCATTTGCTGAAATCGGACACTCGAGCACCGTTTTATGGCCGTTTGAAATTTCGTCATTAATTTTTGCTTTCTCAGTAAAGATATCATCTCTCTTGCCTTATCTCTTGTCCTAGCCTCGCCTGTTTACGAGAGATGTCTTAGATAAATACATGTACAACATACAGGTGCTTTAGAAATGAGAGAAATTACTTACCAAAAAATTGATAGAGATGCATTATAACATAAATACACAGATCGATGACGTGGGAAAATATTATATTTCTTTTATCACACATGGATCATACAATAAAACTATGTATAATTCTTGGAGCAATCATATACATCCGTCTGAAAAAATTCATACTTCATTCTACAAAAGATACTAATCAATTATCCTTCCTTGACTAAGACTAATTATTTGACGCCACGTTGGCATTCTGTAACTTCACAGCCCTCTATAGCCAATTTAAAAAAAAAAAAAAATCTCGAGCCTACTAAAATTTTAGTGGTCTGAATAAAAATTCGAGCCGGCCAAAATTTCGGCGGTCTGGGCATTTTTAAAAATTTTCAAAAACTTTGGACAATTATGTTATTTTATATTTAATGTTGGATATTAAAAAAAAAAATCGGTCCAAAAGACCTATCTCAGTCGTCTGTGTAATCTATATATAAAAAATATTATAAGAAGTCAAATTTATATTATTAAATATTTTTTACTATTTTTTTTGGAAATTGGAAGGGACAAAATCCATCAATTTCAAAAATTCTAATTAAACTGTTCGACAATCATGAATTTCTCCCAACTAGAAATTTATTGTCAAAAAAAAAAATACATTGTACAAAATTTTGATATATAAATAAGAACATGGGGTTATATATGGTGCTATGCATAACACACAATGATCCGTACTATGAATTCATACCTTCATTTTCAAAGATCAAACAATTGATCTGAATCGCTTAACATGATATCTATATGAAAATAAGGAGGGTTCAAATGCCTTCATTTTTTTGTGCATCCATAATGCCTGCACTTTTGAATTATTTTTAATAACCAAATTTTTATAAAATATATGTTAAAATAAAACCGTTAGTTGTGATATATATTATTCTCTACATGCACATAAAAAATTATCACTTTTTGATTTTGGTTTATATATGAATCAATAAGTTGAAACATCAACGTCCAAAATTTATCTACAACGGTGTATTTTTGCAAGTTCTTGATACTAATCAAAATAAAAATGAAATTTCATGATATTTTACGTGTGCAAAGAGAAAATAATATGGATCATATCTAACGGTTATATTTTGACAATTAAGTTTTAAATTTTAAGTTATTATAGTTCTAAAAATGGAGACATGATGGAGGTACACAAAAATAAGACATTTGAACCCTCGTCATATGAGAATATACTTGAAAACCGAATTTTATATTTTTTTTCTTTGCTTACTTTTTTTTAAATAAGAAGAAAATCTCTTGATATAAATTCCATGAAGCTATTTTTTTTATATGAATGTGATAATCAATTTCAAATCGGATAGTACGATTAAAATAGATCCGCCTTTATCTTTCCACCGATTTTTTTATAATATCCTCAAAAAAATACAAAATTCTAAAGTTGCCTCGCTTTTTCTTTATTTCTAAAAATGCCCAGACTGCCAGAAATTATGGCAGTCCTATTCTCTCTTTCTCCAATATTTTCTTCCAAAGCCTTGTCTATTTGTAAGTCCCTATATTTTGTAATAATTATTCTGTAGTCCAAATTTGTAGAATTTGTTAGAAATGTACCAAACTTGTATAAATTAGTTATAATTTTTTATAAATCATAGGAATTGTTAGAAATTAGTTATGAATTATAAATTTGTTAGAAATGTATCAAATTATAGGATTTTTTATATTATAAATGATTATTAATTAATATAAATTTATTGGAATTGTTATAAATCAGTATAGATTATTATAAATGAATATAAATTGCAAATTTTTTTTATAAATTGTTAGATAATTCTAGGAATTGTTATAAATTGTTTCAAAAATACTAGACTTTGTTTAGATTTACCGTAACTTGTTATTAAGCCAACGAAACACCAAAATTCAGGTTCCAAAAATACCCGACTTTGTTCAGATTTTTACGTAACTTGTTATTAAGCCATCCACTAGAGCCTCGGAGGCCTACTATAACCAGGACGGAGTACCAGTGGTAGATCCTCAGGTATGTCATATTGTTTTTTTTTTTTTTATCAAGTTACTAGTTATTTGTATGTTCCAAAATTAAGATTATTTATATGTAGGGTGCGCAGGAGAAGGATCTGCAACAGACCAAATTCAGTTTGGAGGAGATATCAATTGGTGGCACTGTTGAGGATGTAGAGGACATTATGAGCTTCCAGCGTCCAGCATATCCACCACGGTATACAACAGCCAGGTCCCATTGCCGCAAAGTCGTGATGACTTTGTGACCCAAGCAACAAATGCCTTCTTCTAGACACTGCCACCGGTTACGTACCCTGCCACCATGCAGGAGGATCCATGTGAGAGCACCTTACAACAGAGTGCCATTTAGGAGGACACCATCCGGTAGGATAGACCTGTCAGAGCTACTAGGGGTTAGGTAGCAGAGCGATTGTCCCCCTCTAGTTGTCGTAATCGCGAATTAGCACCCCCTCCAGCACGCCGTGGTCGACGGTAGTTTTTTTATGTTGGGTTGTAGTTTTAGTTAGGTTGGATTGTAGTATTTTATATTTGAATTGTAGTATTTTTTTGTGTTGGATTGTAGTATTTGTTTATCTTATGTTTTAGTTTATTTGGATGCCTCTTTAGTAAAACAAAACAAAACTCTAATCGTATAAAAAAACCAATATAAAACATTGTCAAACATTACAAAATAACAAATAAACATGTAAAAAAAAACATCGTCAAATATTAAAAAATAACAAATAAACATGTACAAAAAACGTCGTCAAACTGTCAATATGTTAAAAAACAACAATATAACACAACAATAAAATCATATAACAAATAAACAATATATAACACTAAATGATGGAAAAAATAACAACATATCCTCCAAATTAAAAAAAAAAATGAATTTTGGATGGCCGGAAGGGAATAGGACCCTCAGAATTTTTTAGCGGTCTGAGCATTTAAAAGAAAAATAACAAGAAAGGCAACTTTGAAATTTTGTATTTTTTGAGGATATTAAAAAAATCGGATCTTTCCATCCTACTTTATCTTTTGGAAATGTAGGTGATACCAATTTGCTTGTACGAACAATCAGAAAAGTCCATATCCAAGAACAGTTAAATTGTGCATGTGATGTGTACCCATTGACTACAAGTCAATAAAGACTCTTTTCTGTACCCATTGACTACAAGTCAAGCCACAAGAGAGATCCATTTGAAAGCCTTTGCACTTCGTGAGTATAACAATAGTGTACTGAGTTATAAATTAACCAGCTGTACCCATTGATTACAAGTTACACATGTGACATGTCTGATCAGTTAACTACACAACCCGCTTGACAAGGAATAGTTACAGCGAACCCATTCACCTTCTTAATTGTCTCTTCCCAGAGTGAAGTGTGAAGTGTGAACCAGCACTTGTAGTTATCGTTCTCTTGAAACTTAGATCTGATCTCTTCCAAAACAATTTTTTCATACTGGTGTTCTTCAGTTTGATACCCAAGTAGCATGGATCCTGTATCAATAACCTTAACGGCAGTCGGCTGGCTGATGAAACCGCTGGTTGAGAAGGCTGTAACTGCATTGTTGGAAGCATGGGCAAAGCGCACCGGCCTTGGAGACGATTTCAAAACCCTCAAGGACCAGCTGGTGCAGCTTGGTACCCTGCTTACAAGCGCCCGTGGCCTTCCTACCGACAATAGTTCACTGAAGGATTTGGCTCTGGACCTTCAGCAATTGGTGAATAAAGCTGAAAACTTGCTTGATGAATTGGACTACTACCGGCTGGAGGACCAAATTCAGCAGACAGGTACCTCACAAAAGTTATTGTTCTTTCATATTTACGCAATCATAATTCGTACATGTATATTGAAATGAAATATAAAAAATTAAACCAAAATCTAGCTAAATTATGTCAACCAATTGATGATATATTAAATCCCACTTGTGCACATTGAATATCACGCAAGATGTTATTTTGACTTTTTATGATTTGTAAAGTCCCCATGTCAAAAATCCACAATTAACAATCAATAATTACTAACTTATTAAACAAAAAAATTAGACAAATCAACTATGGATTCATAAAACATCAAGTACCATGAAAGAGAGGAAAGCCAAATAATGCACCCCGTAAACAAAGAAGCTCTCTGTTTTTCCCACTGTTTCTCTCTCTACAATTATCTCCCTTTTATGTTGATTGAAATTTTTGCCTACAAAAATAAAATGCTACAAACAAGAGAATATCTAGGAGGAAGTAATAACCAGCTAAGCGACTTGGCGCAAGCTAGTACAGGCTGCCGAACACTTAGGCTGATCAAGTGCGTCAGCAACCCAAACAATAATATTTAATTATTCCATAAATACCCAGTATCTCTCTCTGATCTAAAATCAACAAATTTCCCACCGTTCCTAAAAGAAAAATGGAGACGGAAGAGAAAGGTCTGGTTTGAGATAATCCTCTGTTGAGGAAGTTGCACAAGAAGTGATGTGCTGTCCATTTATTGGAGAAATGAACGTCATCATTACATCCTTATACTACAAGAAATCTAGCCTTTAGTGGCATTAAAAAACGCCACTAAAGGCTGAACAAACGCCACCATTGACTTTTAGCAGCGTTTACCTAAGTGCCGCAAATAGAAGAGTCGGGAAAGGCCTTTCCCGGCATTTCCTTAGGTTTTCCCGGCGTTTACAAAGCACCGCCGAAATTTCACTTTTCCCGGTGGTGGCAAAGTGCCGCCAAAATTATTTGTGTTTTCCAGGCGTTTATAGGCCTTTTACCGGCGTTTCTGAAATGCCGCTAAAGGTCTTGGCATATAAAAAAATATTTTTTTCCGGCACTTTTGAAACGCCACCAAAAGTCATGAAATTATAAAAAAAAAAAATTTTTTTGCCAACAAATGCCCTTAAGCTTCCATTTCAAATCGAAATAAAGAGAAACCAACATAGTTGAAACCTCATATCCTGCCCAGATTAGCCAAAGTGTGGACAATGTCATTCCTTTACCTTCTAGTGTAAACACGTGTATACTGAGTTGTTTGCCAGCAGTTCCCATATTTGAGCCACCTCCCTATGCTTGCCACTTTGCCAGTCTGCAGTATTCGGACCTGTTGGATCCGATAGGGACTGTACCAGTTGTATCGAATCTGTGTGAAAGGTGCAGGACTGCAGCTCTCTACTCCTTGCACCCTTGATTGCCTTCAACAGCGCCACTGCCTCAGAGTGAAATGGGGAATACAGTAACTCCGCGTGGATCCCATACTGTACCAGTTGATCACCCCTAAAGAGAAAAAGAGAATGTCATTATTAGAAAGTAATTGAATAATTAAACTGTCATTATATACTACCTCTTGCGCAACATAATTTGGTGAACCACAAGAAGTTCATAGTAGTTCCCATATGCTCTTATAATTGACTGCATCTTACCAATATGAAAGAGTAAATATCAGAACTTAGCCGTGTATCAAATACAAATTAGCTAGCTTTTGTCATAGATTTGGAATGCACATTAAATTAAATCCATACTTTCTGAAGAATCCCATTATAACTTGGGTTCATTTTATCCTAATCCATCCACACAGCATAATTTTTGTTTGATATAATTAAAGCCAACTCTAGGCCTTAAGATCAGCTAATTACCCAACTAAACATATATATCTAAATGAGAGGGTACATAATAAGAGTACGTACCGGCCTTATTTGTAATTACAAGAGCTTTCTCATAACAAAGCTTGAATCAGTTTAGGTGTCACAGTACCTGATGTTAAATGCTTGCTCAAGTTATCCCTTATTATCAAATGAAATAACCTGAAAAACAACAGAAGAAAAATTTAACATTCAGAATCAAAGAAAATTAGTTTATAACAAAAATAAATAAAATAAAATGAACTCCAAGTTGAAATGGTATTTCAAAATTACCTTGAACAAAAAACTGGGACACACTATAGATGAAAATTATAAGCTTTTTTGGTCAACAAAAATGTCCAACTAAGCCCAAAAATTTTACTGATCAAATTACTTCAACTGTTAATATCTACAAATTAGGCCTATCTCAAGTCATGACCAAAGCGCAAATTAGAGACCTCAGTAACATTCCTGGTACTGGTACTGTGATCCTTTCCAATGGTACTGGTAATGTGATCCATTTCCTTAACATATGAAGGATTTTATTAATTTCAATAAAAATGTATTACAAACTTACCATAAATTCGTCTGACGGGTGATATTCGACGAATATCTTCCATTTATCTTCATCCAAAATAACAACAAAATTATTGAGCGGACATTTACCCTCTCTGACGTACTTCCACACAAAATTGGTCTTAAACTTCCTCCATTTATTGCCCATCGATGTCAACACTTTCATCATGTACGTGTCATCCGGTATTTTCCATTGGTGTTGTTAAAACATAACAAGTTTGAAATTAACAAGTATTGAACACTTTGACAGAATTGTAAAGGAAAAATAACATGTTATAATATACTTCACCTTGATGTCCTAATTGACTTCAAATCATCGTCAACATCTTGCCTATCAAAAATACTAAAAATAACAAGGAATGACTTTCTGAATACACAACCTGTGACCTTCCTTAAAAATAAAAGACATTAAATCAAAAGCAATGCTATAGGTCATAATCCATTATTTTTTTAGAAATTCAATTGTTTTCTATTAAGTATAAGCATATTTACCTGGCACATAATAATAAAAAACAGAGATGAGGTTCATAGATAATTCTAGTAATTCCAGAAAAAAATTTAAAAAAGAGAGTTTAATCATAACATAGTTATTAATTAATTCCAGAAAAAAGTAAAAAAAGGTTCAAAGAAGCCTAATTCTCCTGCTTGTGCACTTATGTCATTTCATCGAGCACCTTGTGTGCACATACTCAAACACCGATATACAACTAAAAACTGTACAACAAGGAACTCTCAAACTAGTTAATTGTAAATACAGTAAAAAAATGTACTTTTCTCTTAAGAGTAAATGCACTTTTCTGCTATTTCATCGAACACCTTGTGTGCACGTAATCAAAATCGATATACAACTAAAAAATTGTACAAGGAATTCACAAATCAGTAAAAACTTCACAGTAAATCTAGAATCCCAATTCAACCCAAATAACAACTGTGGAATAAGTCATGAATAGTTGGATTATACAAAATCAGAAACAATGAGAAAGAGAGATAGCGCATACCAAAAATAGAGAGTTTGGAGAGGCACTGGCGTCAGATCGAGGGGGAGGCGGACGGGGATGAGGAGACAGCCCAAGAAGGGGAGAGTGTTAACGATATAGGAGATGAGAACGGAGAGCAGTGTTTTAGAAAAAATGAAATAGGTGGGGAGAGATCGAGAGAATGGGTTAAGTGTTTCATATGGTTCGGCGGCAAATGAAAGTTTTAATTATTTTCTTTCGCTGGGTTAGTGGAGAGGAGAGGGGTCCGGATCCCCTAAAGTAACTCAATTTTTGGATTTTGGATCGGGACCGTCCAAATCGATTATGTCGCTCGAGATTGTTTTGAGATTCGAACCTGTCTCTCGGGATACGTGCACTCCACTTTAGTTGAATGATCACAGATTCGAATCGGACAGTCCCGATTCAAAATCCAATTTTTGAATTACTTCACTGGATCTGAACTCAGAGGAGAGGCGGAGAGGCGGGGAGGCGGGGGTCTAGGGATTGGGTCGGGAGGAATGGAGACAGAATTTTTAGAGATAATTATTTTTGCAACTTTTTGGGCCGTGATTTTTATTAATATCCAAAGTTAATTAGAAATTAATAAATATGTCCATAATCACTGAGAATTATTAAAAATGTCCATACCGGCCAAAAAATGGCCGGTTCTTATTTAAATAGAGTACCGGCTAGAATACGCTAATTTTTTTTTTTTAGAGACAAATAGCAAAAATGCTGAAGTGTAACACTAAAAAATCGAATTTATTTTTAAATATTTGTTAGATTACTTTTTTTTATATATAATTAGCATATTTATATAAAATACGCTAAATTACTTGAAATTATGTTAAATTATGCTGAATTACACTAAATTATGCTAAATTACAATAATTATGTTAAATTATGCTAAAATACGGTAAATTACACTAAATTACATATGAATAGGGGTTATATTTTCACTGAGAAAGTGAAAAAGGACGACGAAACTTCAAACGGCCATAAAACAGCGCTCGAGTGTCCGATTTCAGCAAATAACCACTTTTCGGAAAGCTTGTGAAAATACACATTTGTCAGTGCCCACGATACTAGATTTCAAAATTCAAAATTGTCAAAAAATAAAGGGAAGAGCCTCAATACTTCAGTTGAAGTTTTGAGCTAAGATTTTCATTTCTTTTATACAATCTAAGTAGCTCAAGAAATTAGTTATATAATAAACTTGTAGAATATCAATTTTTATTTTTTTTGTAATTTTTTTCCTATTTTTATTTATTTATGAAAGATGGCACAAATCGGCCTTATTCATACGTAATTTAGTGTAATTTATTGTATTTTGACATAATTTAGCATAATTTCGTGTAATTCAGCATAATTTAACATAATTTTAAGTAATTTAGCGTATTTTAGTATAAATATGTTAATTATATACAAAAAAAATAATCTAACAAATATTTAAAAAAAATTTGATTTTTTAGTGTTA
This sequence comes from Carex kokanica, assembly GCA_025461125.1. Lineage (NCBI taxonomy): Eukaryota > Viridiplantae > Streptophyta > Magnoliopsida > Poales > Cyperaceae > Carex > Carex kokanica. Next base: position 753,969 of record JAJGRX010001025.1, on the reverse strand, counting down.
GATTTCAGCATTTTTGCTATGTCTCTAAAAAAATAAAAAAATATTTAGTACCGGCCATTTTCTAGCCAGTACCCTATTTAAATAGGAACCGACCATTTTCTGACCGGTGTGAACATTTTTAATAATTCCCAGCAACTCTGGGCATTTTTATTAATTTCTAATTAACTTTGGATATTAATAAAAATAACGGCTTTTTTGGTGGTTTGGTGCGATAGTTTTTTTTAACCAATAATTTCAGCGAACGAGAAAGGCCGGCGTTTAAGCAATCAAATATTCAACCAACGCTATATTTCGGCGTTTTTAGTAGTGCCGGATAGGTTAGCGCCAGTAAATGCTATATTTCTTGTAGTTATATTACGTCTCAGATGCTATAGTATTTTATGTCTTATTATCCCAAAATTAATTTCTGTAATTGGTATAATATTTTTAACAGGTACCCAGGATAAAGTAAACTGTAGCAATAAATCATCAGCTGCATCCTCTTCTTCTGGCTTTCGGCTTGGTAGCTGTTCCATCCTTTCAACTTTGAAGGGAATGTCTTGTTTCTCTGCACGAGATGCGCTAATATCTAAATCCGACACCTCTTCCCGAATTAATCTGTCCCAAAGGATGAAAGATTTAGCCGAGCAGTTGCAGAAATCTGAGGAGGAAGTACGCAAGGCTGTGAAAACAGAAGCACTAGTTAAAACTGTCCGGAATACGGAAAGAAGTCAAAGTGAAGCAACAAACATACCGCAAACGACAGCATTTCCCACAGAACCTATAGTTTTTGGGAGAGACCAAGAGCTTGACAAACTAATGAACATATTAACAAATGAAGAAATGGCAAAAGTTGGTAAGGTCCCTGTTCTAGCAATAGTTGGTAATGGTGGTATGGGGAAAACTACCCTTGCTAGGCTAGTTTTCAATGATCCAAAAGTTCATAGCTACTTTGAGGTTAGATCCTGGATTTGTGTGTCCACTCAATTTGATAGTGTCAGACTTACACGTGAGATGCTAGAAGCTGCATGTGGCACCAGATGTGACCTCACTAACCTCAACGAGCTCCAAAATAAACTTAAAAACGAATTGGGGTCTAAGAGATTCCTACTTGTTTTGGATGACATGTGGGAAGATGAAGATAAGAGCCAATGGGATTCAATGGTAGCTCCATTAAATAATTGCATGGGGAATGGGAGCATAATCTTAGTGACGACTAGAAACCAATCTGTTGCCGAAATGGTGGATGCAAGAGATAATATTATTCATTTGCAGGGTCTAGATGAGAATGCATTTTTATCATTCTTCAGTACCTGTATATTCAATGATCCAAACTTTGGAGGAAATTGGAGGTTAAGAAAAATCGGACAAGAAATTGCCAATAAGTTGAAGGGTAACCCACTAGCAGCAAAAACTGTCAGTGCTCTGTTAAAAAAAAATCCGAATGAGAGATATTGGATGCAAATCAGGGATAGCGAAGAGTGGAAATCTAAGAGTGGTCCAAATGATATTATGCCGGCACTCCGATTAAGTTATGAGCATATGCCGTTTCATCTCCAAAGGTGTTTCTCATATTGTGCTATTTTTCCGGAGGATCACCCTTTTACATGTGAGGGGTTGGTATATCTATGGATGGCTCAAGGTTTTCTCGATGTAAGATTTGAGGGCAAAAGGAAGGAGGATATTGGCAGTGCTTACTTCAATGATCTGGTCAACCGTGGTTTCTTCCAAACTACACAATCAGCATATGGTGGTAATGTGTTATATACTTTTCATGACTTGATTCATGATTTGGCACATGTGGTTGCCTTCAAAGAATGTTTAACCGTTTGTGGTCCCGAACCAAGACAAATTCCATGTGCACCAACCATTCGTCATTTGTCGATCATTTATACTCTGAAAACAAGAGAAGTTGAAGTTCAAGAAGCAATAGTCAAGGCATTGCCTTGTTTGGCAGGGGAGAACCTAAGTTCGATTTTGCAGATTGGGCCTTGGTTAGTTGACGATACTCTATTTTCTAGGATAATTAGAAAATTTGGTTGGTCGGGAGGAGAGAACAGAAACATGTTGGAAAGTATTTTGGACCTGCTCAAGAAAGCAAAATTTCTCCGTGCAGTGAGCTTACATATAAGTTACATGGAACAGCTGCAAAATTTCAACTTTCAGAATTTTGTTAGCCTCCGGTATCTAAAATTAATTATGCATAGAGTCAACACTTGCATGACTCTTCCAGGAGAAATATGTAGGCTATATCACCTAGAAGTGTTTGAAATTGAAGGTGGGAAGAGTGTGGAGTTGCCAAATAATTTTAGTGACCTTGTTAGCTTGCGGCATTTTATTGTTGGAGGGAATAGCAAACTGCACTCTAAGATATTGGGTGTAGGGAAGCTAACCTCTCTGCAAGAACTGAATTATTTTCATGTTCAACAAAATAATGGCTTTGAGATAGAACAATTAGGCTCTCTTAAGGAGATTGGAGGATCACTCCAAATCTCGAATCTTGAGAATGTAAAATCTGAGAGAGAGGCAAACAAGGCTAGACTAGCAGAGAAAGGGAAGCTTGATGCCTTGTATTTAGAATGGAATCATGGTGAACAAGAGAATGAAAGTGTCCTGGAGGGCCTTAAACCAAACACCAATCTCAAATCACTTAGTATACGTGGATATGGTGGTGTGGCTTCTCCCAGGTGGTGGGATCCCTGTCTCATTTTTCTTGAGTCTCTGACTCTGGAGAATTGTAAAGCATGGGAGCTGCTTCCACCTATAGGGGAGTTGGAGTTTCTCAAGCAGTTGAAGCTGTCTGGAATGGCTGTCAAGGAAATTGGACCTCAATGCTATGGTACTCGTCGAAGCATAAAATTTCAATCATTAGAAGAGTTGGAGATCACAGATATGCCAGATCTCGAAAAATGGGTGTGGAGTGACCAACTTCAACAATTTCTTTGCTTTAAAAAACTCAAGAAACTCACAATTCGAGATTGCCCTAAATTAGTGGATCTTCCTCTCTCAGGATCTGCTACATCTGAGGTGTTGGAGAGGTTTCCTTCCCTAGAGAGTCTGGAAATTGAAGATTGTCCACTAATTTTTCAACTACCACCTCTTCCATACAGTTCTCTACTTTCTTTTATATCAATTAAAGAAACTAAATTTATTAAATCAATGCGTTATGAGGAGAAATGGCAAAGGTTCAGTCTGATCCTGGATCAGAGTTCGAGCCTTAAGGTGGGTGAAGTATTGGCTTTCCATGAGCTTAGCTCTCTGCATTCTCTAGAGATATCCCACATCCCCAGTTTGGAATCCCTCCATGAGCTTAGCTCTCTGCGTGATCTAACTATATCCCACATCTCCAGTATGGAATCCTTCCATGAGAATTTGGTTATCCCACATCTGCATTCTCTAAAGATATCCCACATCTCCAGTTTGGAATCTTTGGACTTGCATTCTTTGGTGGCCTTAGAGGAATTTGTTATAAAGGAGTGCCAATCACTCACTTCCCTTACTTTTGGGGATCAATTGGTCTGTTTGATGTCCCTCGAAATTAGATCTTGTAAAACACTGAGCTCAGTAAAAGGTCTAAAGTCCTGGGTTAACCTGGAAAGGTTGTATTTTCGTGAATGCCCTGGTTTCATTGCAGCTTGGGACTCTGCATCAAAAGAAATAGAGAGGACTGAGCCAGACTTCTCCTTGTCTCTAACAGAAATAGAGAGGATTGAGCCAGACTTCTCCTTGTCTCTATGGAAAATCAAAGGCGACTCTCTTGCCCTTTTAACCTTGCCTATCTGCAAGCAGCTCACTTCCCTTAAATATTTTTGGTTGGAAGTTTCTGCTTTTACTGAAGAGCACGAAGTTTCTCCGCAGCTCCTTACATCTATCGACTTGGTCGATATCAGGGGCTGTAAAAAAAATCTTCAGTCATTTCCTTTTGATCTTTTCCCTTCCCTCAAGGAACTGGAGATCAGTTTCCCTCACATTTATTATCTACCAACAAGCAGCTGTACTGAGATTACTGATGAATGCAAGAAGCTAAGAAACATCAAAGAAGTACATTTCGACACTCATCCCCTTAGGGTAATACTTTAAATATTCCACTGTAGCTTAATGTTTACACTTCAATACAAGTACTTGCCATTATGAGGTAGGCTTGCAAGTTCAGCAAATTCAAGCCTTGCACTTCAATCATGCTTGCTTGAAACAGATCAATACATTGAAAATGGGCTTTACTGTCCAATTTGATATGTTCTGGCACTGGGCATATCAGCCTGGCAAACCTTTTTGTGTACCAGATGATTTAAGATCTTTTTGTTTATTTTGTCAATGATCATTATTTCCTTCTTTTCTTGCTTGTACAGTTGTAGTGGATTACGATAGCCAAAGTCCTTTGATAGTTATCTAACAATTACCTTTTCTTTTAATATTGAAAACTAGATAAAATTTAAAGTGAGCTCAGAGGAAATGATATGCCAGTAGATGGATGCAGATAATTAGCAGCTCAAACTTCAATGTTAAGGAATGAGGTGAGCATCATTTCATAGACAGATACAATCATTAATTATTAAGCTTAATTTGATTATAACATGAGCTGGTCATATGCAAATTTTAGTGCAGAATTGCAGGAGGATAGATCAAAGCATCTCACCATGCATATTGTACAAAAATGCACTTGTTATTGGTGGAACATTCTTTTTTTTTTCTTTTTTTTTTCTCTCGTAGAAATTCATTCTTGTTTAGAGATTTTTTCAATATCATATTTCGTATTCCTTATTTTCCTTCAAATTAAAATCATTAGTATAGAAGATTATGTTGTACCAGAGTGAACTTTTCTTGAGAGACTAAACAGAGCTCCGGAGTGTTTATTTTTTTACTTTTTTTGCAAGACTAAGGGGGCGTTTGGTTTGCTCTATTAGAAGGTAATTCCTTGAAATCCCGATGCCATCTTTTCTATTCCCACGTTTGGTAAGAGTAACAAGGTAATAAATATGGTAATCCCGGATTACCTTGCTATCAGAATACCAGAGTTGATGGCTATTTCGCTAGCCACGCGGGAGATGGAATTTCTCAATTCCCACTTTGCGGATATCGTAAAATTCCCAATCGGCGCCCAATTTTTTCTTTCGCGGGTTCTTTCTATCGCTATTCCCCTTCTCCCTCTTCTTCTCTTTCGCTGGTGGCTTCTTCTCCGCTCATGAACGGCGCCATTGTTTTCTTTCGCGGGTTCTTGCTATCGCTATTCCCTTCTGTCTCTTCTTCTCTTTCGCTGGTGGCTTCTTCTCCGCTCAGGAACGGTGCTATTTTCAACTTCTTCCCTTCGCTTCTATTTCTTCAGGTACCAATCTCGTCTCAAATACTAGTGCTTCTCAAAATTAATCAATCTCGTCTCAAATATTGTTGTATAGTCCCGCGTTTGTTGACCTATTTTACTTGTGATATCTGGGCATTTTGGGTGCTGAATTTTCTGGTGCTCGGTACCAGTCGTACCAGCCCAGTGTTGCTTACTGGTACCGGCCTTATTTCCCCTGTGCATTGTTGTTTGCTGTGCGTTCGGTTACTGGTAAATGGTGCCAGTCGGCCCTTTAATTGAAGTACTTGAGGCACTTGTCCCTACTCTAAGCCAAAAAGGAAACGATAAGGATCCTGTTCTTGATAAGATCTGCTCCAGTGCTGAAAGGTTCTGCTTTGCAATATTTAAGATTACTCAACTATGGAATTTTTTCCCTGTGATTCTAGAATAATTTTCAATTAATTTTACTTCAACAGGTTACTAGTTCTATGTTTCCTGGAGAAAGAAGGGATCCATCGTATGGTTATAGAATTTGACCATGTTAAGATACAAAGAGGTGTTAATTGTGCTGGCTGCACTACCATGTGGCAATTCCGTTAACTGTGCTGGCCCTTGTGCTGGCTGCACTACCATGTTGCCTTTGCCTATTGTTGTTTTATTGTTGTGCTACCATACCTAAGGCCCAACACAGCAACACTATTTTCTTCTATTTCTAATCAAAGATCAACCTGGAATCTCTAAAACATGACTAAGGATATGCACTGCATGAAGCTTTGCAGTGTCATAAATTGGAACTTTTCAGTCTGAAAAGGAATGAGCTTAAAGCACAATTGCGTCAAATGTTTGGTTCATATGACATCACTTTTCCTAAGATTGCAAAGTCACCTGCTTTTTTTTGCTTGTATTTCCTTTTTTTACCTACAGCTTCATCAGAAAGCATGATATTCCATGCTTATCCATGCAAACATAGCATTTTGTTGCATATAAAGTATAAATATACGAAATAATTCAACTTTACCACTGACCAAAGCATGATATTTTCTACTGGTATGCTGCCGGTACCCTCATGTGCAAGGCTGTAGCGCCTCTCAAGCAAGCTTGTAATAAATTCAAGTAGCTTGTAATAAATTCAAGTAACTTGTAATAAATTAATAACAATATTCCGAACTTCCATTCTAAATTTGATTTTATACTGTTATGCAGGAACTGTGAAACAATGGACGAACCAACCAATCTCTACACAATTCCTGTTACAGTTTCCGTTACCGCTTCATACTTTGAGATGCTCTATTATCTAATGTTTAAAGCTATCTTGTTATGGTGGGTGTTGATGACACACTGTCGTCAGACCTCGTGGGGTGGTCGTAATGCTTTGAAGAGACACTCTATTCGATCTATAACTCTTCGAAGAATGATATTTGAAAGTGATTTAGTTTGTGTTGAAAATACACGCATGAATCGAAGCGCTTTTTATAGCCTGTGTGACTTGTTGTCAAGTGTGGGGAGGTTGAAATGTGATGGAAGTATATCAGTTGAAGAGGCAGTAGCAATTTTTTTGCATATTTTGGCGCATGATGAGAAAAACAGGGTCATAAAGAGACAATTTGTGAGATCCGGAGAATCAATAAGCAGGCAATTCCGTAATGTGCTTAATGCCGTTATTAGATGCCATAATATTCTGCTTAAGAAGCCAACACCAATACCAGAAGATTCAACTGATGAAAGATGGAAATGGTTTAAGGTACTTCTACAATTCACCAATCATATAAAACAACAAGTACATGGTAAATAAAATCAAATATAACTATTGTCTCTATTTAACAGAACTGTCTTGGCGCACTAGATGGTACATATATTCAAGTGAATGTATATGACATTGACAAAGCCAGATACCGTACCAGGAAAAAGGAGGTTGCCACAAATGTTTTAGGAGTTTGTTCTCCAGATATGCAGTTCATATATATTCTACCTGGATGGGAAGGATCTGCCGCTGATTCAAGAGTACTACGTGATGCAATTGCTAGGAGAAATGGATTACAAGTACCTCATGGTAAGCATATTAATTAGTATTTATCATATATATTCAGTTTTCTATTTAGTCATGAACTTGTTTGAATTTCAACTTTTCAATCATTTTTGAAAGTTTTTAGTCCAATAATGAAAATATAGTTCACCAAGTAGAATGTTGTTGGATTTTCAAATTCTACCATGCAGCAGTTTGATTATCACAACACTGCAGTTTGATTTTGTTCCTTGGTGAACTAGTACTGAGTCCTTTTAAAAATGGGGATAGAGATTCAAATTTTCATGGGTAAAAATGCAAATCAAAGTTGTGAGCTTAATTCGGTCACTGAGATTCATTTTCAATTTTGACAAGGATACTCTTTGCTGTCTCTTCTGTCACATCACTGCACAGAAAAAATAACAAAATAACCAAGTATTAATTTCCAATATTAGAAGGGCAGATTGATGCTGATATATAAAATATACAAGATTTCAAACCTATCAGCTGCCTCTTCTTTGCTAATTAGGCTGATGCCTTTAGAACAAATGAGCCCAAAGAAACTAGCAGATCATGTATATCTTTGAATAACAATTTGGTCGGTTTATTGTTGAATAACAATCTGGTCGGTTTATTGTTGCCTTGTTCTTTCATTATTTTATGTTTTTACATGTCAGATTATGTATTTCTTTGAAACACTGCTATCTTTTTTTAACTACAGGTTCATTTCATATTCATGTCTCAAATTCAAAAGCTTGTATTTTTTTAACTACAGGTTACTACTATCTCTGTGATGCCGGTTATCCAAATGGAGAGGGTTTTCTTACACCTTACAGAGGTCAAAGATATCATTTAAGTGATTGGAGTACAAACAGCACGGGAGTTTTATAACTACAAATATTCTTCGGCACGCAATGTCATAGAACGATGTTTTGGTTTTCTTAAAGGGAGATGGGCAATTCTTAGGAGAAAATTATTTTATCCGGTAAAGATTCAATGTCGAATAATTGCAGCATGTGCGCTTCTTCATAATCATATTCGAAGGAAAATGCCTATTGATTCTTTGGATGTCGAAATGCAAGAGGCCAACGTACTGCTAGAGGAGCTAGATGGTGAGCGAATTGCAAATATTGAATCAACAGATGAATGGACCAATTGGAGGGACATTTTAGTTCATGAAATGTTTACCATGTGGAGAAGCTCAAGAAATAATCACTGAGTCAATATGCTATTAGTTGAATAAGATAGTTATTTTTCTATTTTGTCATTTAAAAAGTTTTAAGGGATATGAAGTATATGGTTTATGTATTAACAAGTTTCTTATTATTCTGTGTTTTTGTAAGAGATCTACGGCACATTTATAAACTTGTTACTGTTTTTTTTGTTGTTGCTCAAGTAGTTTTCAATGCTTAGCATTTAAACACTTTTTTCACGTTGTTATACTTCTTACTTTCTGATTTATAATTTACCTCTAAATAATATATAACTGTTTAGTAACGTAACATTATTTAGTTAATAATTTAAAAATAGTTAAAACATATCTTGATAGCCATTCCAATAGTCATGCGCGAACCAAACATAGTAATGGCTATTTTCTGGAATGTTGAAGCAATAGTCATGCGCGAACCAAACATGACAATAACACATTCCTTAGAATGACATTCCCTGGCATTGCATTCCCTGGAATTCTTCTATTTCCTGGAATGGTTTAAAGCGCAAACCAAACGCCCCCTAAAATAAGTCTGTTTTGATTGTAATGTTTTCACTATAATCTTTTGTCTTAACATATTTTTTGACAAAATAATTTTTTATCAAATTTTTTTCTACTTTAAAAAATAACTTTTGCAAAAAAAATTCTAGTTTCCAATCCGATTCGGTTGATTTCCACCGATTCACCCGATTCCGATTGAACGATCAAGTGACCGTTTCATATTCCAATTCTGATTTTCCGAGCCTTGGTCAAATTGGATGTAATGTTCTTTACTCTATTGTTTAGATTCTATTGTTTAGATCTGCAAGTTTTAGGAAATTTAATTAGAATGGAATCCGTTAGAGATGACAAACTTGGGTACATGTAGCATAACCAATTTGATTTTCCTCTCCGCCACATTTCTTTTCTTTTTGCTTCTTCCAATACTAATTACCAGTAAAAGGAAGAAAGGAAATACGTGCATTATTTGCTTCTGTGACATTTAAAAGAAATTCCTATCTTTCTGATTTTTTACAAAATATGTCATATATTTCTAAAAATAAAAAGAGCAGACCATTTTTTTTTACAAAATATGTCACCTTTGGAAAATCTCTAATTCATGTGCCACGTCAGCTACGATTAACAGAATCAGTGTTGTTTGATGCGATTTTTTATTTGACCTTCTTTTTTCTTGCATTTTTCATTTAAATTTTATGTAATTAAAAAAGCCTCACATAGTGAAACTAGTATTGATAATTACTAGAAAGAAGAATATATATATAGAGAGAGATGGGCTAACTTGCTTTGGGAATTAAAGGGGGTGTTTTACTTTGCGCTCATATCTTTATTTTCAAAGTTCAAATAGTCGATTCGAACCTTCCAACATGTTCTTCATATTAAAATATGTTTGGAGACCAAATTTTAGATTTTTTGAAAAAAATTTACTATTTTTTTAGAATTTTTGAAAATCATCACTTTGCTGAATTTTTTATTATTTTTTTGTTTATTGAAAAGTTGTGATTTTAAAATATTCTGAAAAAATAGTAAAAAATTTCCAAAAAATGTAAAATTTGGTCTCCAAGCACATTTTAATATGAAGATCATGTTAGAAGGTTTGAATCAACTATTTGAACTTTGAAAATGAAGATATGAGCGCAAAGTAAAACGTCATCTTTAATTCTCAAAGCAAGTTAGCCCAACTACATATATATGTAGTGAGCCATGATTAATAGTTTAAAAAGTAAAAAAAAAACATATTAAAAATATATCAAAAAGGTCTTCATTGACATGACAAAGTTACAAAAACGATTTGTGCAAACCAATCAAATCAATTAAAAATTTCACCGCTTCTTCATTTGATTCTTGATGAATTTAATTGACCTAATAATGCTCCTAAATATGCTTTTTTTCAAATGATCAGGGATATACTTCTGACAGCTGGTGCATCATTTTAATCAAACACTGCCGAGGATATCGAATTGCAATTTTTTTGAGAAAATAGGAGAACTAATTAACCAGCTCTCATGTTATTTGTTGCACGAATTTGTTAAAAGTATGTTGATTTTGTAAAATATTGTTCCATGCCATGGTCCAGCCATAAGCTGAACTTGTAATAGAACGCAATTCTAAGTTATCAACACAACATGCTTCACAAGGAATAGTTACAACAAACCAGTAAGCAGCGGTTAGCTCTTTTGTCTCTTCCCAAGTCAACCAGCAGTTATCGTTCTCTTCAAAACCGCCATCTCATCTCCTCCAAGTTAATAAATGTCATGGTTTTTGGTTTCCTGATCCTGGTCTATGTAAACCTATTAATGTATTGGTATTAAGAAGCTACAAATTTATACACCATGTCTATTTAAAATTTAGTCGATTAATCTTTCTCCTTCGAAGCTCAATCGTTGGTCATTCTTCAGAAAAACAAAAATGGCATGACCTTCTTTCTCCGATTTTGAAAATCAGTCTGGAGTCATAAGAATCGGTGCAAACTCACTCAACTTGGCCGATTTTACATTGTTCAACCCGGGTTTTTGCTGAAAATCGCTCTCCGTGTAACTTGGTCCAAAATTGCCTCAGTCAGGTCCGATTCCGGTCCAATCGGCCGATTCCGGTCGGACTCGGCCATGGTTTTTTAATGGACCTTCTTATTTACTGGATTGTTTGGTGCATTTCATTTTAATTTTATGTAATTACGACCAACACATAATTGAAGTGAAAGCCAATTCAAAAAGGTCTTCAAGCGGTATTTAGCTCGATGAGATGGTAATTTTTTATTTTTTTTGGAAAAAGACATAATGACATATAGTCCATTTGATTGAAGAAACTATAAAGTCTTACAAATAATAAGCCATAGCTACCCTACCAATACAGAAATAGAAATCTATACTTATCCAATACAGAAATAGAAATCAAGTTCCGTCTAAAAGACGGTACAACAAAAGTTTCATACAAATTCAAATAAAATCCGGTTTTCAACAATAATCTGTGAGTCCCAATGGCTTCCACCTCAACTTTCTTACCATCGCTCACAAAGATGTATCTTTCACCATCACTTGGCTTTCGGTAATTTAGGCAGCCTTGCAATGATACACTTATGTGAGTAGTTGCACCAGAATCTATCCACCAGTGTATTCAGAATGCTTCGTTTTATGCCTGTTTTAGCTCAAAAAACACTAGAAATCTGCAATCATACAGAATCAAGTAAAATGACAAAAGTAATCTGATTCTTCCTAAAATAAACAATTGTAACTCGAATTTTGACAATATTTTAAGTTAAGTGATAGGGAAAAACACTAATTATTTAAGCCCTATCACACCCCCAAACTTAAACCTTTGTTTGTCCCGAACAAATAATCTGAAGATTTTGTTCGTCCCCAAATAAAATACAAAGATTCACGAATGTGAGAGATTTGATTGTCCCCAAGCAAATCTAAACAATTCGTTCCCGAGTCATAACTCACTAAATTTAAAGGCCGGTTTGAACTCTAAAACATTTACCATAGAACTACAACACTTTGTTAAATTGTTTTGGATCCGGATTTATCATGAAATTGTCTATTCAAACTCTAATTTTTATACTTGATTGAAAAATTTAAGAAATAGAAATCTTTGCATTCACAACACTTTGATTTAATTGAAATTATTTCATAAACAATCCATCTTAAAATCATCGTGGCAAAAATATCCTAAAATCAATCAACACCCATTTCGCTTCCCTATTTATATTTTGATCCCTTTTTCAACCATACTTTTAGAAATTGGGACACATCAACCATCTTTTTAGAGTTTGAGGCAAAAAATACTTGACTAAGTATGTTAGTAAGATACGACTTATGAAATAAAATGAAGTTTATACAAGAAAAATAAAATAAACTAAAGCCTCCATCTCACTTGGTCCGGAAAATAAAATAAAGTTTATACTTGACTAAGTATGCTTTACAATAAAATGGAGTCAACCATGTTTTTAGACCATTGGAGGACTGGAAAAAGGAGATTATCATATCAAGTTACGCATTTAAGTATTAATATCTTATTTTGCAATTATTATTATCTTATTATTCAAGTATTTATACTTATGTAGATTGACACGGGAGGAGTGCGGGGACTGGGAACTGGGACCATATAATTAGTGGGGACCATAATACATGATTAGAGAAAGGTTGTTGCGGGGATTTTGAGGGTACTGGGAAGGGAGGATTCATATAATTACTCTTTTACAAATACCTAACATTCAAAGTTTCCATAATTTCATAATTTGAAAATTCCATAATGCCAAATCAAAATTGTTGGTGTCCCAATTCAAACAACTTTATATATTATTTTTTGTTTTGGATTCTATGAATGATTTTGCAAGTTCATAATTAATTGTAGATTTTCAGCAATATGATACCATCAGCAACAACGGTCCATCTCTCCATAATTAAGGCAAGATTTATTAATATATATTAACAGTGTATTCACCTTGAACGTTTTCATATATATTCTTCGAATCTTCATAATAAAATATCAAAGCACTGTCATTACCCTGTCACATGCGCCCACAATGTTGAAAAAAGGTGTCTTGGTGATTGGTTAATTGGTATAATTAAGGACAACTTGGATGAAGCATGGGGACTACAAATCCGTTAGTGAACCAGCACTTATCTTCATCTTGATCAAACCAAGATCTCATCTCTTCCTATTGGAAACTTTAATACTTGTATTCTCCTATTTAATTGTACTTGAGAAGCATGGATCCTGTGTCAATAACCTTTGCGGCAGTCGGTTGGGTAAGCTTAAATTTGACTCACCACACCTGCTCCAAGCTGACTCAATTCCGGAACATAAGGTGTGTATATCACCAGCTTTTCAAAAGAACACATATATACCTTTTAAAAAAAAAAATTATGTTTAGAAATATACAAATTATGTAAAATATTACTAAAAATAAAAAGAGCAGACCTTTTTATCCACCCACTGTTCACTATCGGAAGATCTCCAATTCCTGTGCAACGTACGTCAGCATCGAATATTAATGAATCACTGCTGTTTGATTTGATTTTTTATTTGACATTCTTATTTATTTGTAATTTTTGTTGCATTCCATTTAAATTTTATGTAACAAAGAGCCTCACATATATAATTGAAACTACTATTCATATTTACAGAAACCATTTCTTCATTTGACCAAATAATTACCGAGTCAGGTCATTACCGTTCAGAGACTTGAATTTCACCAAGTTTCCTGGCAATTAAAGCGCTCCGAGTCAAATCAGTTTGAACAAAGTATCTTACTAATACATTTTTGAGAGGAAAAATTGGAAAGTTGAAGAGAATTAGAGGAAGAATGCAAGATGAAATTAATGAAACTATAGTTGATACAACACGTTTCGTCATTAATATTTTACAAATAGCTAACATTCTAATTATATTTTCCATAATTTCATAGTTAGAAAATTCCATACTGCCAAATCAAAATTGTTGGTCTCCCAATTCAAACAACTTGATATATATTTGTTAATTTGGATTCATGATTTTTGCAAGTTCATAATTTAGATTTTCACAATTTGATATAGTAATGGTGTGCTAATCACCTCGAAAGCTTTAGTAATATATAGTAACGGTGTATTCACCTTGAACGCTTTGATATATTTCGCAATTTGATTTTCGTCCATCTCTCCATAATCAAGCCAAGATCTAGTAATATATAATAACGGTGTATTCACCTTGAACGCTTTCATATATATTCTTCATCTTCATAATAAAAAAATAAAATATCAAAATAATGTCATTATCCTATGACATGTGCATGCATAGTGAATTGAAAACGGGCCGGTCCGGTCCGGTCCAGACTCGGCCGGGCCACGGTCCACACGGGTTCGGTGGGTTTCAATGTCCGGGTCCGGCGGTCCCAATAATTGGGGGTCGGCCAAAACCCGTGCTTGGACCGTGGTCCAAATTGACATGGTTGGTCCGGTCCACAGTCCAGTCCGGATCCATTCCACGGTCCGGCGGGTCTGGTTCGGTTGTACACAGGTTCGGTCTGGTTCAATCCAAGACGGGTCCACGGGCCATGGGAAAAAAAACGGACTAGAACAGTGCTAGGACCGTCCCTAGACCTTGGTCCGGTCCGGTCCGGGTTTGGGGCACAGTCCGGATCGGAACCCCAGGTTGTCTGGTCCAGTCCTGGACCGGCCGGTCCATTTCAAAACACTACGCATGCACCACCGTGTTCCAAAAAGGTGTCTTGGTGATTGGTAATTTGGTATAATTAAGGACAACTTTGGGGACTACAAAGCCGTTAATCTCGGGCAACTTGGTATTTCATATTCTCTTATAATGATTAGAATAGTATATAGATGCAACAGGGTATCAAGATTCATTATTAACTACACGATCCGCTTCACAAGGAATAGATACACCAAACCCATTCACCCTCTTAATTGTCTCTTCCCAGAGTCAACCAGCACTTGTAGTTATCGTTCTCTTGAAACTTAGATCTGATCTCTTCCAAAACAAATTTTTCATACTGGTATTCTTCAGTTTGATACCCCAGTAACATGGATCCTGTGTCAATAACCTTAACGGCAGTCGGCTGGCTGATGAGTCCTCTGGTCGACAAGGCTGTAACTGCATTGTTGGAAGCATGGGCAAAGCGCACCGGCCTTGGAGACGATTTCAAAACCCTCAAGAAACAGCTGGTGCAGCTTCATACCCTGCTTACAAGCGCCCGCGGCCTTCCTACCGACAATAGTTCACTGAAGGATTTGGCTCTGGACCTTCAGCAATTGGTGAATAAAGCTGAAAACTTGCTTGATGAATTGGACTACTACCGGCTGGAGGACCAAATTCAGCAGACAGGTACCTGATAAAAGTTATTATTCTTTCATATTTACACAATCATAATTCGTACATGTATATTGAAATGAAATATAAAAAATTAAACCAAAATCTAGCTAAATTATGTCAACCAATTGATGAAAATCCCACATAGTATGCAAAATCGGCCGAGTCGGACAGGAATCGGCCGAGTCAGACCGGAATCGGCCGAGTCGGAACGGAATCGGACGACACCGATCCGATTTTTGACCGAGTTACGCGGTGACCATTTTTTCATACAAAACCGGGTTAAACAGTGCTGATTCGGCCGAATCAAGCGAGTCTCGACCAATTCCAGACCAATTCTCACGATTTGGAGGCGATTCTCTCCAAGATAAGCCGATTTTGCCTTTTCTTTGCGTCAATTTGGGTTTATCGTAAAAAAGCGTAGTCGATTTGGGAAGAAAGAAGGAAGGCACCTGTGGAGAAGAAAGGCCAATAGACACATCTTAAATGGACTCGGTGTACAAGTCCATGAAGTACATAAATAGAAAAAAACAGTTGGTCTATTGTGAACCAAGAGCAACGAAAAAACTCTGATTGAGAGATGGGGCCACTTGTAAGATTTAAGACATATTTAGCGCTGCCTCCATATTTTACTTCTCCTCTCCATTTCGGTCTTCATTGGACCCAACCATTTCCACAATTTTTTGCATTTTTATATTTGTTTTTGAATTGTCTTTCATGTTTTCTATACCTATTTGTTTGATTTTCTTCCTCTATTTTTCTTCTATATATTTATTTCATTTAGGAATCAAAAGTATTTTATTTACTTATTTTTTTCTATTTTTTTGGTACAAAACAAGCATCTGCCAAAAATATCTGAGTTTCCGATTCGATTTGGCCGATTCTGACCGATTCACCCGATTCTGATTTTCTGGTCAAGTGGCCGATTCCGATTCCAATTCCAATTTTATCCTTTTATGGTTATTTACTTATTTTGACTTTTTATGATTTGTAAAGTTCCCATGTCAAAAATCCGCAATTAACAATCAATAATTACCAAGGTTCTAAATAGCGCGCTATAGCGTTTTTGGACCCCAAACGCTACGCTATGACATCAACATGCGTTATTTGCGCTACGGCCGCTATAGCGGTCCGCTATTTGCGCTATTTGCGCTATACAATATGAGTTTTTTTTTTTTTTTTTAAGCAATTTATATGGGTTTTAAATAAAGATAAAAAAAATCTCAAACCGAAATTGAATTTGTTGCTACTTGCTACAGATAAATCAATTTGAAATTGAGAATATAAATTGAAATTTGAATAGAAAAAAAGTCCAACCGAAATTAAAATTTGAATAGAAAAAAAAATAGATTATGTCATGAATCATGATGCTTAAGATATTTTTAATAGGAAAAATCGATAGTTTATGATATTACTATGGATATTTTGAACCACAATTTGGACTTTGTACGGGTTCAATATGAATATTATAATTTCTTAATTACTTTGGTGTTATTTATTGTTCTATGGGACTTTAGATAATGTTGATATTTAGTACAAATATTGAATATACGAAATGTAAAAAAAAAAAATGCTATTTGGAATAGCTTCCACTATAGCGACGCTATTCGCTATAGCTTTTTTTTTAGTCTTCCCACTACGACGCTATAAACTTGATAATTACTAACTTATTAAACAAAAAAAATTAGACAAATCAACTATGGATAATGGATTCATTAAAACATCAAGTACCATGAAAGAGAGGAAAGCCAAACAATGCACCACGTAAACAAAGAAGCTCTCTCTTTTTCCCACTGTTTCTCTCTCTACAATTATCTCCCTTCTATGTAGATCGAAAATTTTGCCAAAATTTTTATTAATATCAAAACAAAATATTAAATTTCAAAATCTACACCATGTTGGATGAGATTTCGAAAAAAGATCCAAACCGCAGATTTATTTCCTAGTTTTAGGCTGAATTACTGCAGATTTATTTCTCGATTTTGGAATTCCAAAACTGCAAAATTAATTGCGGTTTTGGTTTTGGAATTCCAAAACTGCAAAAAAAATTGCAGTTTTGATTTTGAAATTCCAAAACCGTAAATTTAATTTGCGGTTTTGAATAACTTATATTTTTTTTCTGAGAAATGACTTGAATTTTATTTCGTTTTGGTTCTGACACTCTGACAAAGGTATAATTAAATAACTTACATTTTTTTTTTCAAAAATAAAAGGATTATAATATTTTATGTATTTACTTAGAAGTAACTTTGAACCAGAATCAATAACTCAAGGAATCAATAATATTTTATGTATTTATTTCGTTTTGGTTCTGACAAAGGTATGATTAAATTTACACCTTGTTGCCAATAATAATAAAATGATACAAACAAGAGAATATCTGCTAGTACAAGCTGCTGAACACTTAGGCTGATCGAGTGCGCCTGCAACCCAAACAATATTGAATTATTCCTTAAATACCCGGCATCTCTCTTTGATCTAAAATCAACAAATTTCCCACCGTTCCTAAAAGAAAAATGGAGATGGAAGAGAAAGCTCTAGTTTGAGATAATCCTCTGTTTAGAAAGTTGGAGAAGAAGTGATGTGCTGTCCATTTATTGCAGAAATGGACATCACCAGTACATCCTTAACTTGTCTTACTATCCCAGAAGTTATGCTAGATGACCATTTCTTTATTTTAGCCAGAGATTACGATTCAATTAAAATTTATTTATGTAATTGGTACAATTTTTCGAACAGGTAACCAGGAGAAAGTAAACTGCAGCAATAAATCATCAGCTGCATCCTCTTCTTCTGGCTTTCGGTTCGCAAGCCGTTCCATTCTTTCAACTTTGAAAGGGATGTCTTGTTGCTCTGCACAAGATGTGCAAGGTTGTGAAAACAGAATTAATCTGTCCCAAAGGATGAAAGATTTAGCCGAGCAGTTGCAGAAATCTGAGAAGGAAGTCCACAATGCTGTGCAAATAGAAGCACTAGTTAAAACTGTCCGGAATACAGAAAGAAGTCAAAGTGAAGCAACAAACATACCGCAAACGACAGCATTTCCCACAGAACCTATAGTTTTTGGGAGAGACCAAGAGTTTGACAAACTAATGAACATATTAACAAATGAAGAAATGGCAAAAGTTGGTAAGGTCCCTGTTCTAGCAATAGTTGGTAATGGTGGTATGGGGAAAACTACCCTTGCTAGGCAAGTTTTCAATGATCCAAAAGTTCATAGCTACTTTGAGGTTAGATCCTGGATTTGTGTGTCCACTCAATTTGATAGTGTCAGACTTACACGTGAGATGCTAGAAGCTGCATGTGGCAACAGATATGGCGAACTCTGTAACCTCAACGAGCTCCAAAATAAACTCAAGGAAAAATTGGAGTCCAAGAAATTCCTTCTTGTTTTGGATGACATGTGGGAAGATGAAGATAAGAGTCAATGGGATTCAATGGTAGCTCCATTAAATTATTGTAGTGTAAAAGGGAGCATAATCTTAGTGACGACTAGAAACCAATCTGTTGCCGAAATGGTCGATGCAAGAGATAATATTCATTTGCAGGGTCTAGATGAGAATGCATTTTTATCATTCTTCAGTATCTGTGTATTCAATGATCCAAACTTTGGAGGCAATTGGAGGTTAAGAAAAATCGGACAAGAAATTGCCAATAAGTTGAAGGGTAACCCACTAGCAGCAAAAACTGTGAGTGCTCTGTTAAAAGAAAATCCTGATGAGAGATATTGGATGCAAATCAGGGATAGCGAAGAGTGGAAATCTCAGAGTGGTCGAAATGATATTATGCCGGCACTCCGGTTAAGTTATGAGCATATGCCCTTTCATCTCCAAAGGTGTTTCTCATATTGTGCTATTTTTCGAGAGGATGCTTTTTTTACAGGTGAGTGGTTGGTATATCTATGGATGGCTCAAGGTTTTCTTGATGTAAGATTTGATGGCAAAAAGAAGGAGGATATTGGCAGTGCTTACTTCAATGATCTGGTCAACCGTGGTTTCTTCCAAACTACACAATTTAAACCATATGGTGGTAATGTGTTATATACTTTTCATGACTTGATTCTTGATTTGGCACATGTGGTTGGCTTCAAAGAATGTTTAAACGTTTGTGGTCCCAAACCAAGACAAATTCCATGTACACCAACCATTCGTCATTTGTGGATTATTAATAGTACAAAAATGGCTGAAAATGAAGAGGCAATAGTCACGGTATTGGAGTCTTTGGAAGGAGAAAATCTAAGCACAATATTTATTTCGGACAGGTTGCCTTCCCGTATTTCCCGTAGTATTTTGGACCTGCTCAAAAAAACAAAATTTCTCCGTGTAGTGAGATTAGATCTATGCAGCGCGGTACAACAACAAAATTGTTACTTCCAGAATTTTGTCAGCCTCCGGTATCTAAGATTAATTGTGTCGGATTTCGACAATTCCAAGACCCTTCCAAGAGAAATATGTAGGCTATATCACCTAGAAGTGTTGGAAATAGAAGATGGGCGTCTTTTGGATGAGTTGCCAAATAATTTTAGTGACCTTGTTAGCTTGCGGCATTTTATTGTTGGAGGGAATAGCAAACTGCACTCTAAGATATTGGGTGTAGGGAAGCTAACCTCTCTGCAAGAACTGAATTATTTTCATGTTCAACAAAATAATGGCTTTGAGATAGAACAATTAGGCTCTCTTAAGGAGATTGGAGGATCACTCCAAATCTCGAATCTTGAGAACATAAAATCTGAGAGAGAGGCAAACAAGGCTAGACTAGCAGAGAAAGGGAAGCTTGATGCCTTGCATTTAAAATGGAATCATGGTGAACAAGAGAATGAAAGTGTCCTGGAGGGCCTTAAACCAAACACCAACCTCAAATTGCTTGAGATAGATGGATATGGTGGTGTGGCGTCTCCCACGTGGTTGGATCCCTCTCTCATTTTTCTTGAGTCTCTGACTCTAGAGAATTGTAAAGCATGGGAGCTGCTTCCACCTATAGGGGAGTTTGAGTTTCTCAAGCAGTTGAAGCTGTGTAGATTGCCTTTGAGGGAAATTGGACCTCAGTGCTATGGTACTCGTCAAAGCATGAAATTTCAATCATTAGAAGAGTTGGAGATCATAGATATGCCAGATCTCGAAAAATGGGTGTGGAGTGACCAACTTCAACAATTTCTTTGCTTTAAAAAACTCAAGGAACTCACAATTCAAGATTGCCCTAAATTAGTGGATCTTCCTCTCTCAGGATATGCTACATCTGAGGTGTTGGGGAGGTTTCCTTCTCTAGAGAGTCTGAGAATATCCCACATCTCCAGTTTGGAATCCTTCCGTGAGAATTTGGTTATCCCACATCTGCATTCTCTAGAGATATCCCACATCTCCAGTTTGGAATCTTTGGACTTGCATTCTTTTGTGGCCTTAAAGAAATTGGTTATAGAGGAGTGCCAATCACTCACTTCCCTTATTTTTGGGGATCAATTGGTCTGTTTGATGTCCCTCAAAATTAGATCTTGTAAAACACTGAGCTCAGTAAAAGGTCTGAAGTCCTGGGTTAACCTGGAAAGGTTGTATTTTCGTGAATGCCCTGGTTTCATTGCAGCGTGGGACTCTGCATCAAAAGAAATAGAGAGGACTGAGCCAGACTTCTCCTTGTCTCTATGGAAAATCAAAGGTGACTCTCTTGCCCTTTTAACCTGGCCTATCTGCAAGCAGCTCACTTCCCTTGAATATTTTTGTTTGGAAGTTTCTACTTTTACTGAAAAGCACAAAGTTTCGCCGCAGCTCCTTACCTCTATCGACTTGGTCGATATCAGGGGCTGTAAAAAAAATCTTCAGTCATTTCCTTTTGATCTTTTCCCTTGCCTCAAGGAACTGCAGATCAGTTTCCCTCACATTGATGAACTGCCAACAAGCAGCTGTACTGAGATTACTGATGAATGCAAGAAGCTAAGAAACATCAAAGAAGTACATTTTGGCGATTATCCCCTTAAGGTAATACTTTAAATATTCCACTGTAGCTTAATGTTGACACTTCAATACAAGTACTTGCCATTATGAAATAGGCTTGCAAGTTCAGCAAATTCAAGCCATGCACTTCAATCATGTTTGCTTGAAACAGATCAATACATTGAAAATGGGCTTTACTGTCCAATTTGATATGTTCTGGCACTGGGCATATCAGCCTGGCAAACCTTTTTGTGTACCAGATGATTTAAGAACTTTTTGTTTATTTTGTCAATGATCATTATTTCCTTCTTTTCTTGCTTGTACAGTTGTAGTGGATGACGATAGCAAAAGTACTTTGATAGTTATCTAACAATTACCTTTTCTTTTAATATTGAAAACTAGATAAAATTTAAAGTGAGCTCAGAGGAAATGATATGCCAGCAGATGGATGCAGATAATTAGCAGCTCAAACTTCAATGTTAAGGAATGAGGTGAGCATCATTTCATAAACAGATACAATTATTAATTATTAAGCTTAATTTGATTATAACATGAGCTGGTCATATGCAAATTTTACTGCAGAATTGCAGGAGGATAGATCAAAGCATCTCACCATGCATATTGTACAAAAATGTACTTGTTACTGGTGGAACATTCTTTTTTTCTTTTTTATTTCTCTCGTAGAAATTCATTCTTGTTTAGAGTTTTTTTCAATATCATATTTCGTATTCCTTATTTTTCTTCAAATAAAAATCATTAGTATAGAAGATTATGTTGTACCAAAGTGCACTTTTCATGAGAGGCTAAACAGAGCTCCGGAGTGGTTTATATATTTATTTTTTTGCTTTTTTTGCAAGACTAAATAAAAGTCTGTTTTGATTGTAATGGTTGTATAATATTATATAAGTATTCTAATTCTTGTATTATATTATATAAGTGGATTATTTGTGGGTAGTATTTTGTCTTAACATTTTTTTGACAAAATATTTTTTTATCAAATTTTTTTCTATTTTATTTTAAATCTTATGCCAAAAAAATTCAAGTTTCTGATCCTATTTGGTTGATTTGTACTGATTCACCCGATTCCGATTCAACTATCAAGTGACCGATTCATATTCCAATTCGGATTTTCGGAGCCTTGGTCAAAAGGAATATAATTTGTTTGACTTTATTGTTCAGATCTTCAAGTTTTATTTCAAATGGAAATTTAATTAGAATGGAATCAGTTGGAGATGACAAACTTGGCTACATGTAGCATAACCAATTTGGTTTTTCTCACCGCCATATTTCTTTTCGCGTTGCTTCTTCCAATACAAATTACCAGTAAAAGGAAGTACGGAAATAGGTCCATTATTTGCTTCTATGACATTTAAAATAAATTCCTATCTTTCTGATTTTTTACAAAATATGTCATATATTTCTAAAAATAAGAAAAAGCAGACCATTTTTTTTATTCATCCACTGTTCACCTTCGGAAAATCTCCAATTCATTTGCCACGTCAGCTGCGATTAATAGAATCAGTGTTGTTTGATGCGATTTTTTATTTGACCTTCTTTTTTCTTTCATTTTTCTTTAAATTTTATGTAATTAAAAAAGCCTCACATAATGAACTACTATTCGTAATTACTAGAAAGTATATATATATAGTAAGCCATGATTAATACAATGGTTGGCTGGGTGGAAAAAATGTAAAAAATAGTAAAAAAATTCTAAAAATATAAAATTTGGTTTGCAAGTACATATTCATATGGAGATCATGTTGAACGGTTCGGATCGACCGTTAGGATTTTGAAAACTCAAATATTGAGCCGTAGAACAGAGGCTCTCTATTAGGGCTGTACAAAAAGCTCGTGACTCGTGACCCGCTCAAACTCAACTCGGTAACAAACTCACTAACAACTCGTTCATTTAAAATTCGAGTTAGTCTGACTCGAGTTGAGTAACTCGTTTAACTCATGAGTTGAGTTCGAGTTGGGTTCAACTTGCTCGTTACAACTTATGGACTCGTTTCGCTTGTTAAATTGTTGTGGATTGTTTGTTAATTCAATATTTACTTATCATATTATTACATAATAACAGTCATCAGTTCATGTGTTCAACATTTCAACACCTTAAACGAGTTGACTCACGAGTCACGAGCCAACTCGAGTTACTCGCAAGTTGAGTTAGAGTCAGTGAGCCAGCTCGGCTCAGTATTCTCAACTCGAGTAAACTTGACTGACTATCTTCCGAGTTGAATTCGAGTTATCCATAACTCGAGCTAACTCGGCTCGTTAGCAGCCCTATTCTCTATGCTACGCGTAGCATATTAGCCAGATTCTATATATATATATATAAAGGTGTTCATTGACATGATAAAATTACAGAAACGATTTGTGCGAACCAATCAAATCAATTCAAAATTTCATCGCTTCTTCATTTGATTCTTGATGAATTTAATTGACCTAATAATGCTCCTTAATATATTTTTTTTTCAAATGATCAGGGATATACTTCTGACAGCTGGTGCATCATTTTAATCAAACACCGCCGAGGATATCGAATTGCAATTTTTTTGAGAAAATAGGAGAACTAATTAACCTGTATATAATTTTATACAAGATTATCCTGTATGTAAATTTAAATTAGGAGATTATCCTGTATGTAATTATGAGAAAATAGGAGAACTAATTTTTTGATCATTTTTTTTAATATTTTGGTACTCCAACGAGTAAATTTAAATTAGAAGATTATCCTGTATGTAATTTTTTGAATTTTTATTTTGTGCGGTAACTAAAATCAGAACAATTTAAAAATTCATGAGACAGATTAATAAACAGGGAACAGGTGCGAATTTTTTACGGGTAATAATATGATTTTTTTTTTCCTTTCATGTTGAAATCAGCACGCAATAATTGGTTTAGTACCCAATTTTTCTGACATTGTCATAAAAAGGAGATGCATTTTTTTATCTAAGAGCCCCTAAATTTTTTTACGACAACTATTTTAATATTTTGGTTTGAGATTTAAAAAAAAAAAATACTCATCTAGTCTTTGTGATCAACATGAGTCCAATATCAGAAATATGTAATAACTGTTTGTACAAATTATATTTTATTTTTGGAATTGATCCAAATAATATATATATTATTTATATTAGCTATGAAGAAGAGAGGAAAATAATTTTGTATACATTACGATATTGCTTAAATAATACGTAATCAATTAAGTAAGCATTGCTTGTGTTTCAGAATTTAGCATATAGCTAAATAAAGTAGTTTTGGATTTTCGAGGGTAAATGGGTCATTCCTATATACTTTCAATTCATACACAGTGACATTTCAAATTATATGTGCTTGTGTAAGAGTCAGAAGTAGAGAAATGACCCATTTTACATGTATCCTTGAAAGCCGACTAATTAGAAGACTGATATTTATCATAAACATACTACATTAATAAATAGTAAAATGAGTACTTTATAAATTTAAAATGTGTTTTTATAGAAAAAAAAATGGATAAATTTGTGAGTTTTTGAAATTTAGAAGGGTAAAAATGATATTATGAACTTTAGATGGGAAAGTACGTAATTTTGATGTTTTTGAGAGATATACATGAAATTCCCCCTTAATTAAAAATGTAAATAATTTTAATCCTAATTTAAAATTGAGGAGGGTTCAAATACCTCATGTTTTTCATGCTTCATCACTCCTCACATCCTTTATCTTAATTTGTTTTCAAAGTCTAAACAGTCAATTTGAACCGCTCAACATGATTGACATATTAAAATCATTGTTTGTGGATCATCCATAAACAGGAAGGGGAGGTTGTAACTGAGCATATTTTGTTGAGGGGTATCGGAGTACCAGAGAGCAAAATAATGCACACAAAGAGAGAAATCGATAGAGAAATCAAAGAAATCGGAACACCAGAGTTTTACGTGGGAAACCCTCGAAGGGGAGAAAACCCACGGCCGCGCCAAATCCACTATTATCTCAAGTTAGGTTACAACACTCAGTTAACAAAAACGGAGAACACTTGAATGTATAAGCAAAAATAAAACAAGCCAACAGTAAAAGGCCTAAAATCTGGGCCGAACATACAGATCACAATTTAGCTAATCTGGGCCGTCGGATACAAGGATTCATATGCAATTGACTTCATAACCTCAGACATCGCTCGCAGGGGGCTGCCGCCCCCCTGCCACCCCCCGCATAATCCTAGAATCAGGCCCACATACATAACATATTTATGGGTTAATAAACGGGAAGGTTTTAACGGACCATTGGGCTTTGTCCCAAATTGAGTCTCTGGGCTGGGCTTGTTTCTGTTTAAACGAGAAAATCAACAAATTAGAAAGATCGCATTCTGGATTGGAAATTTGAGAATTGAGATTACAAGTCACTGTCACATAAACACTTGCTGTTCTGGCTGACACATGCATAGGAAGCTTCGGCATGTGCGAACCCTCACGTCGGGTTTCGTATCGCCCAATAGCTATTTCATGTTATGCGGATTGTATCGAAGACAACGTAGCTGCAGGGGTTTAATTTGTACACCATGGAATTGTTGTACCTTTGAGCTCGGAGATCGAACTCGACCAGATATACAAATAGCCATAACCACATGTAATTAAATTTAGTGTGAGACGGTGTCTTACCTAAGGATGTGCGTCTAATTATTGAATAATTGGTTACTTGTAAAATATATGTGTGGACCGTGCCACAGAAAAATCATCTCTTCCCTCTGTACACTTCTCTATTCCTTAATTTTTCAGATACCTGGTAATAATTAATCCCCTTTGGAATGCCGGTTTGGCAGCAGCTGATCACCGAACAAAAGAATCCCAGTTGTCATAATTTTTCTGATACTATGTAATATTTGCCAGAACATTTAATCAGCAAACGAAATCTTGGTATAATATGACAAAAGAAACAATTACCATATAGCAGCAACACAACTATTAACATAAAATAATATGCGTTATATACTGATGGATGAAGTATCAATATTTCCTGTGCCACGTCAGCAACGATTAATTAATTGAATCAGTGCTGTTAGATGCGGTTCTTTAATGGACCTTCTTATTGAATGGATATTTTTGGTGCATTCCATTTAAATTTTATGTAATTACGAGCTCACATAATGACACTACTAGTCTTAATTACTAGAAAGAAGAAAAAAAAGGATGATTAAGAGTGTAAAGAAGTATGATTAGTTGATTAGATTTCTCTAGATGAAATTACGAGTTTGAAGGAGTTTAGATCTTGGATGAGAGGGTCATTTGACTCGTAGTAAATATGTTTTTTATCAATGAAATTGTTAGTAGGAATTTAAAGCCACTAACCTTCGGAAAAAAAAAATAAGCCATAATCAATACAAAGGTATGTATGTGTAGGTGCAAAAACTAAAAAATACAAAATAAAAGAGGTCTTCAAGTGAAGTTCAGCTCAATGAATCCTATTGCACCCATTGACTATAAACTAATCACGCAATGAGAGTTATCCATGTGTAATCCTATTGCACTCTTAGGCAGTTAAATCTCGGTATAACAATAGTGTAATGAGTTATTAATTAACCAGCTCTCATGTTATTTGTTGCACGAATTTGTTAAAAGTATGTTGATTTTGTAAAATATTGTTCCATGCCATGGTCCAGCCATAAGCTGAACTTGTAATAGAACGCAATTCTAAGTTATCAACACAACATGCTTCACAAGGAATAGTTACAACAAACCAGTAAGCAGTGGTCAGCTCTTTTGTCTCTTCCCAAAGTCAACCGACAGTTATCGTTCTCTTGGAAACCTCCATCTCATCTCCTCCAATCTGAATTTTTCAGAGCCAAATAATGATGACATTAATGTAGAGTGAAATGAAGAATTATTAACATTTTCATATCTAACATATAGATTGTATGTGCTCGAAAATTCTTGACCACATCAATTAACAGCAAAATAAATAAAAAATACTAACATTATTTTATACTACCATTTCAAAAAGTCAGTCACTGAAAGAGTGCCACGTGGCAGTCTCTTAATGGGTGTTTTATAAGGGCACGGATCGAGGCCTAGATGTGTTTCTCGTGCGTAATCATAGCAGTTGATCTAGCTTGGATGAATGGCGGGTAGCACTTAGTAAAAAGGAAAAGTTCAGCAATTTATCTTCCAAGTTGATAAATGTCAAGGTTTTTGGTTTCCTGATTCTTGTCTATGTAGACCTATTAATGTATTGATAATGTATTGATATTTAGAAGCAACAAATTTATACACCATGTCCATTTTTAAATTTAGACGATTAATCTTTCTCCTTCGAAGATCAATCATTCGTCTTTCTTGATAAAAACGAAAATGGCATGAGCTTCTTTCTCCGAATTTGAGAATTGGTCTGGAGTCATAAGAATCGGTCTGGAATTGGCGCAGACTCGCTAAACTCGGCCGATTTAACACCATTCAACCCGGGTTTTTGTTGATAACTCGCTCTCCCAGAAACTTGGCCAGAAATCGGCTCGGTCAGGTCCGATTCCGGTCCATCGGTCAGGTCTGATTCGGCCGAGTTTGTAGATCATCATTTTTTAATGGACCTTATTTACTGGATGGTTTGATGCATTTTATTTAAATTTATATAATTACGAGCCTCACATAATGAAAGTAAAAAGAAATTCAATAATGTCTTCAAGCGGAAGTTAGCTCGATTAGATGGTATTTTTTTCTTTTTGAAAAAGAAAGTCCATTTCATTAAAGAAACTGAAACGTCATGCTAGAAATTAGACATATCCATTTCATTAAAGAAACTGAAACGTCATGCAAGAAATTAGACATATCCATTTCATTAAAGAAACTGAAACGTCATGCAAGAAATTAGACATAACTAATCAAGTATGTATTTTTACATCAAAATTGAGCTTACAGCTTTCAGCCCCTCAAGAAACATCCACCTTTGTTATATCCTATTTGGCAATCCTATGTTAACAAATAATCTATACATATATAATAGAAAACTAATATCTCCAAAATTCTTTTTTTACCCAATGTCATCTGTCTTGGCAGCATTTTAGTCAGCATCTAGCGGCACCATTGGTTTCTTCTTGTAAACCTACAGAGGTATACAATCAGTGTCTTCAGCCATCCACTCATTGAGCTCTTCCTTGACCTTCTCATCAATGGTACCTAGCCAGTAAAGGATGACATGATAATATTACATAAAGGATTTGTGCGAACCAATAAAATCAATTATAAATTTCATTATTTGTTCATTTGATCATTTGATGAATTTAATTAACCTAATAAAGTACCGAGTAAGATCATTACCGACCGGAGACTAGTTTACGTTTCATCAAGTTCACAGCCAATTAAGGCCCTTGGTGTGTTCCAAGTCACGTTAAAATTAAGTGATATATAGAACCTGGTGGTTGGTGATTCCCCCCTTCTTAATTGGTGGTGACGATGATCAGGACAACTTGGTTAGTGATGTGGTCACTGAAATTTGGAATTAGCATAATTAAGGACAACTAAAATAGATGCAACTGGGTATAAATTAAGATTCATTATTGTACCCATTGACTATAAATTAATCACGCCACCAAAGAGATCCATGTGCAAGCCTATAGCACTATGCACTTAATTCTCTGTATAAAAAAAGTGTAATGAGTTATTAACCAGCTGTATTAGTTGTTGCACTTGCACGAATTTTTTCTAGTACATTTTTAAAGTTTATAAAGTCAAATTATTCTATAAAAAATGCAATCTATAACTATGTTTGAGAATGATCGATTATTTAGATTGTTTAATTACACCAATAAATTAATACTATGTTTTTAAAATGGACAACCATTAAATTTTAAGACAGTAAAATAAATTCTCCATTCCATTATTAAGCACGTTGGATGTCTGATCCGCCAACGGCTACGATTGAGAGATGAAATTTCAAATTTAATCTCAGCCCTCCAATCACATAATTTGTCTTCTTTTAATTAAATGTATCTCTTTTATGTGTAGAAGTTCAGATTTAATTAGAAACATAATCACCACACATACTGCTACATTTGCTACATGATATGTTACAATTTTAAATGAATGACTATGTAGTGATTTTTCAATCCATTTCCTTATTTCTCCTTTATAGCTATCTTTGATTCATGCAATTAAATTATTTTCTTATTTCTCGGTTTCTTCTGTTTCATTTCTTCTCTTCCTCTATATTTTTGACAATGAAAATGGAAATTATTCAATATTTCCGATCTATTCTTTGTGTGAAGTGGAGAAATAATATTGATTAGAGCTATTATACGTATCTTTAGGAATAGATGAAGAGCAGACCGTCATATTCTGAAAACAATCATATCTTTCAGATATGGAGAGAAAATCAATAATGTATCTAAAACTTATCGTGTAGAGAATTGATCTGTAGAGAAATATGGGTGCAGATTTTAACAGCAAAATTTTGGCTCATGCAACGGTGAGATGAGAGAAAGATTTTATTTTGACCGTAATGCCCTTCCATCGTAAAGGAAACTAATAAAGGTGCTATTCAAATCTTTAAAATTATAGAAGTTATGGGTAATGAGACTCACTAAGCATTAATTACCTTTATATTTAGAACTTTTATACACAAGTCTCACCGGTTCTGCTTTTGTAGATGTGTATGCAGGAATAATAAGGTACTTTTTGATTGTCACTTGTTGCTTAGGGTATAAAGTAGGGGTGTTAATGATACTCTTTAATTGTTTATTCAATCTATACCGTATTCGATCAAGCGGATATGTGTGAGTGTTTTTTTGTTAGCTTATTGGGTAAGAGTATTGGGTAAGAGTATGGGTAAAAGCTATTTTGAACCCGCTACATCATAGGTATTTAATAAATATAAAATTATATATGATAATTTTTTAGTTACACATATAACTATATAATTTTATTATTAGAATCAGAGTGAGGCTATGGTACTATGCATAGCACATATTGGTTAGTTTGAAAATCCTAACAGTTGAGCAGAACCGTTCAACATGGTCTCCATATAAATGTGTACTTGTAAACTAAATTTTACATTGTTTAGAAGGTTTTTACTATTTTTTTATATGGGTAGAAAATCACTTGATCTGAAAATTCTGGACTATCCAAAAACAGTGATTTTCTACCCATCTAAAATAATTGTAAATTACTTTAAAAATATAAAATTTAGTTTACAATTACACATATTCATATGGAGATCATGTTGAACGGTTTGGATCGACTGTTAGAATTTTGAAGACAAAAATATTGATTCGTAGTATTTTCATATTTTTTTTATTTAGTATTTAACGATACAGTTAATTAATCAAACATTTTATATAATCTTTTAATTAGTAATTTATGACAAAATTAATTTATACAGTATTTTTACCATTTTATTTAATTGATAATTAATAATTTTTTAAATAATGGGATCAAAATTATAATGAGATAAAAATTTATTATTTTCAAAATGGGATCAAGATATAGTTGAAGACGGAAAGATCTTTTCTTTCACAGCTGTAAATATAAAGGATGCTCTGACGCAATACAAATTGGTAAATTCTGATATTGAATGCTTGTTGACCAAAGAAACTGAGATAGAGGAGCAAGATGATAAATAATATTACCATTATTTCATTTAATAATATTACCAATATGCTAATCAGGTCCCGTACTTGTATATCAGGTTGTACCAGCCCTTGTACCAGTCTTATGAACAAACGAATCCAAATGAACACCAACTGGTACACTGAAAACACCAAAAGACAACAAAAAGGAAAGAAAATAGAAAAAAACATAGCTACACAAATAATTTTATCAAACCCTTTTATAGGTACATAGAAAAATTTAAAACAAACATATTAGAATTTGATTTTGCATTTCTAGAATTTTTCTACTATTTTAAATGTCCATCTAAATCTCATCTTTCAAAAAACCAAAAAACTGTTAATTTAGCAAGTTGTTTCCCTAAACTACCTCTAGAAAAATGCATAAAAAATACGGTTCCATGCCTTGTTAAACTTTAACACCCTTCTTTCCTTCTTCTGTAATTATCCATCTCAGGTTTAACCTACTATCCGAGTACGCGATTGTTCTAAACATTTCTCAACTATGATACTGCTCGGTACCATCATTATTTTCACATTTTTGTAAATTCTGGCAAAATTAGAGGTAAAAATTGGCAAAAATGACTATAAATCAGTGCAAAACATGAGTACGACACTTTTGAGAACTAATACAAGTTAGATACTGTTCTTGTACTGTTCAGGGGTTGTTTTGTAACTTTCCAGCTTACTGTAATGTTTTAGAGTAATTCTGCAACATCCTAGGATCTTT
This sequence comes from Carex kokanica, assembly GCA_025461125.1. Lineage (NCBI taxonomy): Eukaryota > Viridiplantae > Streptophyta > Magnoliopsida > Poales > Cyperaceae > Carex > Carex kokanica. Next base: position 722,474 of record JAJGRX010001025.1, on the reverse strand, counting down.
TCTATAAAATTTAAGTATTATGTACAGCTCTAGATGAATTTTGGTAAATATCAGGGGCTGTAGTGCAAAAACCGTCTCTGGATAGGGACCTTTCTGTGACAGGATGTAAAAACTTGTAAGATGAGCCTTTTCTAATGGGAATTTGACGGAGATACATATAATTTGACAAATTCATAAGCCGGAGTTTGTAATTCTGATCTAATTTTTCAAATGTATGCTTCAATTGTAGAAGGATTTAAGCATGCATATTTGCAAAAATGTAGACTTGGAATCATTATAAAGGTCTATGAAATCAACATTATAAATAGGAGAGCTCTACTTTTCATATTTTGTTTGTTCATTTAAAAAAATATTGGACTACATCAAAGAGATCACACTGGCAATGATATTTCAAGATCCATTTGTTGTAGATCAAAAAAATTTGTCTTCGTTTTTTGGGTGTAAATAGTAAGGAAAATCACATTCCTATGACATCATCAATTGAAGAAATAAGTATATTTACCATTTGTGTGGAATGAAGAAATAAAACAATTATTGGTTTCTATTCATTTTCATATTTAGTACATATTTTTCATTTGTGTTATAAATAATCCTCAATAAATAAAAAAGTGTGTATGCTCTAACATGCACAGAAGGGGCGGTCAGGGCAAGATTTTTTGTGAGTACGTAAGAAGGATTCGAAGTAGGAGGCCGAAACGAATCATGGAAGATACAAAAAGAAGGATTCCCTCCTCCTTCGGTTTGTGTCTTTTTGTGTTTGGTTTTCGTCATTCCTGTAGAGACACAAAACGAAGGATACGACAATTGAGTTCATGGGACCATGACTATTGATCGACTATTGAGTTATCTCCCTTCCACTCTAAACTCTCAAGATGATGTTTCATACCTTACCTAACGCGTTTTATAATAAAAATATCTCATTTTATATATTATCCTCCTTGACTAGAAACTTCTTGGAAGTGATGGATCTGGATGTGATGAAGTTAATTAGTAATTAATTTTATAATTTGTTTGACTCGGTTAGCTAGGTACCATCTCTCCACCATTCATGCCATCGATGCACCCGATCGAGGTGCAAGCAATTAAGCCAGGCATTCACATGGAGGGAATAATTCTAGGACATGGTAAATCATTCCCTTCGAGGCAGATCTGAGGTGTATACAGTTTATTTTGTTTAATTAATTCAGTTGATCACTTAGATATTTAGTGTATGGCACACCATTGACTTCACACTTGTATTTAAATTCGTTACTCGTACTCAAAGACAGATTTCGATGTTAACTCAATTCATTTGTTTAATTCAGTTGATTTTGTTATATATGTCTCTTTTCTCACCATCTGTTATTTCCTATTTTCATAGGGTTATATTTGTAAAGTTACCTTTTTAATACTTTTGTACTCAAATCTTTGTAGTAAGAGAATACAGAAAATTGCCCCAAATTCTTCTTCGTTGCTGGCTGTTCTCTCTTCCAAAATCCTAGATATATAACAAGTGGTATCAGAGCCATTTTTCGCCGTCGTTAGTTTCGATCGGTGGTTCAGGGTTCGGATTGTTGTTCCGCTGCTGCTAGGGTTTTCTGATTTGGATTTCCGTTGTCGAGGTTTTCTTCTCCGGTCCGATCAGACCCATTCTGCTATAAATTGCGATCTCCTTTGTCGTTTCTGCTGGTGAACTGCGATACAAGCTCCTGTGAGCTGCGATTTAGATCTCCAGGAGATTTGACTTTGTTTTTGTGAGCCGCGTCAGTGGACCAAGACCAAGGTTTTGGAATTTTTAATTCAATTGGGTGTGCCGCTTTTTACTTTGGTTTGGAGTTTCTACACAGCACCAAAACCAAAAATTTTGCCCCATCTATTTTGCTTCTCCTGAACCGCGCAAGAGCCAGACCCAAATTTGTCGGGTCACAGCACCGGAAATTTTCTGGTAAATTTTTCAGATTTCTCTGATTTTGTGTGCATCAAACTGTCGAATCTGGTAATTACTCTTGGTGATTAAACAATTGTTACCATGAGTTCAAGTTCATCCATATCTACCAAATTTGATATTGAGAAATTCGATGGCACAAGTAGCTTTGCGCTGTGGCAAGTACGGATGAAAGCAATTTTGTCCAATTTGGGTGTTAAGGCTGCCATAACGGGTCGGCCTAAGGATTTAGAAGGAGGTGCAAAGGACAAGGAGTGGGAGACAATGAATGATAGGGCTCTCTCAACTATTCAATTGTGTTTGAGTGATTCAACACTTCAAGAAATTCTCTCAGAAACAAATGCAGCTGATGCTTGGAAGAAGTTAGAGGAAATTTTTATGAAGAAATCGGTTACGAACCGGTTGAGATTAAAACAAAGGTTTCACTCTTTGCGAATGGCAGAAAATACCTCCGTTAAGGCTCATGTTTCTGAGTATACCGCTCTTCTCAATGACATGGAGAGGATTGGTATAAAGGTGGAGGATGAAGATAAGGCCATTGTTTTGCTATGCTCGCTGCCCAAGTCATATCAGGGATTTAAGGAGACCATGCTTCATAGTAGGGTTTCACTCACCCTTGAGGATGTGAAGAGCAATTTGTTGGTCAAGTCCGACATTGAAAATAACTTGACCACATCTGAGAGAAGTAACCAGGAGGTTGGTTTGTATGTTGAGAGAGGGAGAAACAATGAGCGAAAACATCACCAAGGAAGAAGCCGTTCCAAATCTGCACATAAGAACCTCTCATGTAACTATTGCAAGAAAAAGGGACACATTGTTGCCGACTGTTACAAACTCAAGAATAAACAGAAGGCACAGAAAGGTACCAGTTCAGGAGAGGCAAATGTAGCTGACTCAGAAGTTGGTGATTTGTTATTTGTTGGGGACGGTAAAGAAAAATTCGATAAGAATTGGGTGATGGATACGGGTGCTTCTCAGCACATGACCCCAAATCGAGAGTGGTTTACCACATATGAGGTGACCAATGAAGGTGGAGTCCTTTTGGGTAATGATCATCTGTGTAAGGTTGCAGGTGTTGGTACCGTGAAGATCAAGATGCATGACGGGATTACCCGTACTTTGACGGGTGTGAGACATATCCCGGATTTGACGAAGAACTTGATCTCTTTGGGCTCTCTTGAGGATGTTGGTTGCAAGTTTCAGAGTGAAGGTGGAGTCCTTAAAGTGTCAAAAGGGGCTCTCACCATGATGAGGGCAAAGAAGGTGGGCACTCTCTATTTCTTGGAGGGTACCACGATCACAGGCTCAGCTGCCGTTGCTGGCTCTACCTCAGATTCTGACATTACCAAGCTGTGGCACATGAGGTTGGGACATATGAGCGAGCGTGGCATGGCAGTGTTGAGCAAGAGAGGCCTTCTATGTGGCCAGAGTACTGGCAAGGTGGAGTTTTGTGAGGACTGCGTCTTCGGCAAGCAAAAGAGGCTCAGTTTCAGCACAGCCATCCACAACACAAAAGGTATTTTGGATTACATTCACTCAGATTTGTGGGGTCCTTCTCGTGTTCCCTCAAAAGGTAACGGTTCTCGTTACATGCTCTTATTTATTGATGATTTTTCGAGAAAGGTTTGGGTGTTTTTCTTGAAGGAAAAAAGTCAAGTGTTTGTCACATTCAAGCAATGGAAGACACTTGTTGAGAACCAAACCGGAAAGAAAATCAAGAAGTTGAGAACCGACAATGGTTTAGAATTTTGCAATGAGGAGTTTAACACCTTCTGCAAGGATGAAGGAATAGCTCGGCATCGTACAGTTGTTGCTACTCCACAACAAAATGGAGTGGCCGAGCGCATGAATAGAACCCTACTCGAGAAGGCTCGGTGTATGCTTTCCAATGCAGGTTTGGGTAAGGAGTTTTGGGCGGAAGCCATTAACACTGCTTGTTGGTTGGTGAATCGCTCACCAAATACTGCGATTGAGTGTAAAACTCCCGAGGAGATGTGGTCGGGTAAACCGGCAGATTACTCGGGGTTGCGGGTATTTGGATGCCCGGCCTATGCACATGTTAGTGAGGGGAAGCTCGAGCCAAGGGCCAAGAAGTGTATCTTTCTCGGGTATGCTTCAGGTGTTAAGGGATACCGTTTATGGTGTCCAGATTCAAAGGGTAAATTCCTTATCTCAAGAGATGTGAAATTCGATGAGTCGGCTATGTTGCGGGCAAAGGAGCAAATGCCCGAGCCGGTTAAGGAGGTCGAGAGAGCTACAAAGGAGGTGGAGTTGGAGACTCCAAACTCACAGGTTAGTGTGACTCAACCTCATTCAGTGCATGTTGATGTTCCTCACTTTGTTGGTGAATCAGATGAGTCTGATGAGGAGAACCAAGAGGAGCAACCCTATGCTTTAGCAAGAGATCGTGCAAGGAGGGAAATCAAACCACCTACGAGGTACGGTTATTCAGACTTTGCATATTGTTTGGCTATGGCCGAAAATGTAGAGTGTTGTGATCCCTCAAATTACAAGGAAGCGATGTCTTCTTGTGATGCGGCAAATTGGACAGCCGCTATGGAAGAGGAGATTAACTCTCTTCTAAAGAATCAAACTTGGACACTAGTTGAGGCACCTAAAAGAAAGAAAATTGTGGGTTGCAAATGGGTGTTCAAGAAAAAGGATGACACTGCCGGGGTTAGATACAAAGCAAGATTGGTGGCTAAAGGCTATAGTCAAGTTGAAGGCGTTGATTTTAATGAGGTCTTCTCACCCGTGGTAAAGCACACCTCTATTCGAGTGTTGCTTTCTTTGGTTGCTATGGGAAATTTGGAGTTAGAGCAGTTAGATGTGAAAACTGCTTTCTTACATGGTGACATCGAGGAGACAATTTACATGCAACAACCAGAAGGTTACACAGTTGCGGGTAAAGAGAATCACGTGTGTCTGTTAAAGAAATCTTTGTATGGCCTAAAGCAGTCACCAAGGCAGTGGTACAAAAGGTTTGATTCTTTCATGTTGAGCATCGGATTTTGTAGATCCGAATTTGATAGTTGTGTCTACTTCAAGAGGTTGCCGGACAAGAGCCTCATGTATCTACTTCTCTATGTAGATGACATGTTAGTTGCAGCCTCGAATAAGGAGGAGATTAAGAAGGTGAAAGAACAATTAAGCTCGGAATTTGAGATGAAGGATCTCGGGGCTGCCAAGAGGATTCTAGGCATGGAGATCACAAGGAATAGGTCAAATGGAAAATTGTATCTTTCACAACGGGATTTCGTTGAGAAGGTGTTGCATCGTTTCAACATGAAGGATGTAAAACCCGTATCTACTCCTCTTGCGACAAAATTCAAGTTGTCAAGGCAACTAAGTCCGCAAACCGAGAAGGAGAAGGAAGACATGTCAAGAGTCCCATATTCTAGTGCCGTTGGAAGCATCATGTATTTGATGGTGTGCACTAGACCCGATATAGCACACGCTGTTAGTGTGGTGAGTCGTTATTTGTCATGTCCCGGTAAGAAGCATTGGGAGGCGGTCAAGTGGATACTCCGCTATTTGAAAGGTACCGCAAATGCACGTTTGGAGTTCGGGAGAAACGATGAAAGGCTAACGGGTTATGTTGATTCGCACTTTATGGGTGACCTTGACAAGAGACGGTCTTTGACCTGTTATGTCTTCACCTTAGCTTAGGCGGATGTGCAATTAGTTGGAAGGCTAATTTGCAATCTACCATTGCCTTATCAACCACAGAAGCTGAGTACATGGCGGTCACGGAAGGCGTTAAGGAGGCAGGCCATTTGGCTTAAAGGCTTGCTTGGAGAGATCTCGACATATGGTGGTCTACCATCTTTTGTAATAGTCAAAGTGCCATACATTTGGCGAAGAATCATGTGTATCACGAAAGAAGCAAGCACATTGATGTCAAGTATCATTTTGTTCGGCATGTTATCTCGAAGGGTATAGTAGAGATAAAGAAGATTGGCACTGCCGACAATCCACACTACAAAAGACAGGCACCTTTCGCGAGGATAAAAAATGACTTTTCGCGACGCTAAACCGTCATAAATGTGCTTTTCTTTTTGCGACGGTACTTTTCGCGACGAAGTCCCGTCGCGAAAAGTGCCTATTTTGTTGTTGTGCCAGCCGATATGCTCACCAAGCCTATACCGACCATGAAGTTCAACCATTGTTCAAATTTAATTTCTGTTGGTTGATAGTTTTTGTTATTTATTTGTTTTCTCTTTTAGGTGAGATTTCGATCCAAGGTGGAGATTGTTATATATGTCTCTTTTCTCACCATCTGTTATTTCCTATTTTCATAGGGTTATATTTGTAAAGTTACCTTTTAATACTTTTGTACTCAAATCTTTGTAGTAAGAGAATACAGAAAATTGCCCCAAATTCTTCTTCGTTGCTGGCTGTTCTCTCTTCCAAAATCCTAGATATATAACAGATTTAATAGAGTAGTTTAGATCGCATATCTGCATCCAGCTGCTCATATATATGTACGTTCTAAACAATAATTAAAAATGATTAACTAACAGAGTTGTTAATCCACAAATCATAACTTCACACATGCAAATGAGGCATCATTGGCTGTGTTACATTCATTTGACATGCCTTCAGTACATTACATATGGCATTGGTAATCATTGGCCACACAATTTGCTTGTCATATCTACAGCTAATCACTGTAGTAGGCTCATTTATATTTATTCACTACAATCTAATTAAGTGCAAGGGTTATTTTGATTTATCCTATTCATTGCTCTATAATTTCCATTTTTCGAAACGATGCCATTAGAATTTGGAGCCTAGTCTCACCACCCTGATTTATAAGTGGTTAATCTTTTAATTTGCGTGTTAATATTTTAAATTCCAATTTATCTTGAGTTTGACTTGTAACAAATCTAGGTTTGGTTTCAAAAAAAATATATGAAATTGATCGAGTATTGGGACACTATTTTGAATTGACAGGACCTAAATTCAAATATGGGTAGTTACATGCATAAACTGACTTTTTTGCATATATATGTATTAATGTAAAGGCGTTGAAGGATGTTATGAAAAATAAAATAACATGTTTGTCTAAAGTCCTTAATGCACTTGTTGGCTATATATGAATGTTTGTTGCATGATCTGAATTTACTTTATAAATTATGACAGAAAATGATGAAACTAACAGCAATTCTTTATCACTCGAGCCGAAAACAGAACCTGACACATGAACCATATATAAGGCTAGAATGTCAGGTTTTGTTTTCTTTAATTTTGGTTTTATTTTCTTCTTGGTTCCTTTTGTTAGGGTTTTGGTTTTTTGTTTAATTAGTAGCTCTGAGAGGTGCACTGGAGATTTGTTGTAGAAACATGCATGCCAAGTGTTCTCATAGGTGCTCTCAAAGGTGCTTTAATTACTAGCACTCCGAGGCACTCATAGGGTTTTTTTTTGTTTTTGTTACGTAGAAATATGCATATATGCCAAGTGTTGTAACATTTCTAGAATATATATGTATATGTATTTATGATTGATATTTATTGAATTATGGATGTATATCGGTTTATGTTTGTTGAATGTTGAATGAATATTATTAATTTCTATATGTTGTGTTGAATATTTATTGAATTAACTATGCATAATATTTTATGTTTAATGGCTAGCAAATTAATATGGGTGCCAGCCAATAAAACATTGTTAAAAAACAACCAAAACATATTCAAAACAACAAACCTGGTATGGTTGCCATAAAAAACACGGATGCCTTGTAGAAATCGTGTAAATAAAACTTGTTAGTATACACGGTTACTTTGACAATGTAGAAATTGTGTAAATAACACTTGTCACTATTTTTAGCACTTTTTTGTGGGAACTGACACGGTTCACTTCTATTAACCATGTATGTTAGTACTATATAGTCATGGTTCACTAACTGTGTACAACTTACCTACCTATTCATACACGATGCTCGCTAACATGGTCGTTGAACCGTGTATCATTAGCTTTTCGGACCTGTATAGTCATTTTTCTGCACTAGTGATGCTATAGTTTGTGGAGTCTACCTAGCAAAAAAATTATATATATAGAGAGAGAGAGAGCTGGGCTATGGTGAGTTGCGAAGTAATAGGTCATTTTTACTTCATGCTCATATTCTTATTTTGAAAATCTAAACAACCGATCCGAACAGCTTAACATGATCTCCATATTGAAAGTGCTTGGAGACCAAATTTTATATTTTTTGGAATTTTTTTACTATTTATTAAGCCACTTTGAAAATCGCTGATCGAATGGTCCAGAAGTTTTTACTTTTTTTTACTGTTCACTCAAATCAGTGATTTTCAAAGTAGCTTAATAAATAGTAAAAAAATCCAAAAAAAAATATAAAATTTGGTCTCCAAGCACATTTCATGTTGAACAGTTAGGATCGATGGTTTGGATTTTCAAAATGGAATATGAGAGTGAAGTAAAACGTTGTTTTACTTCACAACTCACCATAGTCTATCTCTCTCTCTCTCTCTCTCTCTCTCTATATATATATATATACATATATAATTTTTTTACTAGGTAGACATGCGTGTGCGTGTGAGTAGATCTACAGTGTTCCTAATTAACTTCACCAAGTATCTTTGTGAACTCAACTCTAAAACTTGTCGGATTGACTTCAAATGACGAATCCGAACTATTAAAACCCATTTACCTTATGAATGATGCATCTACATACAAAATTTTAAAATTTTCGAATTAATTTTGTATAAAGTCAAGTGGTAAATAAACATTCAATAAATGAATGCATTAAAATTAATTTATGAACTTTATAATTTTGACTATTTGACTTTATACTAAATTAATTCGAAAGTTTAAAATTTTTGCATGAAGATGCATCACTCGTAAGGTATATGAGTTTCAAAATTCAGATTCATCATTTGAAGTCAATCCGATAAGTTTTATAGTTGAGTTCACAAGAAGACTTGGTCAACTTAGGAACACCCTAGTTCTACTCTATATATGTATATGTATATTTATATGTATATATGTATTATGAATGCCAAAGTCTATTGAGTCTATCCGGACGCCTTAAACTAGGACGTACCCTGAAGGGAGGCATTGAGGTATATATGAAGTGTTGTTAGTGAACGAGAAAGTTGTTGGTAGTGATGAGAACCAGAAAGTTGTTAGTGATCCCCCATTGTAATTAGGAACAACTTTGCATGAAGCATGCACGGTTGACTACAATTAAGCCGTTAATCTCGGGCAACTTGGTATTATCTATTCTCTTATAATTATTAGAAAATAGATACAACTGGGTATATATTAAGATTCATTTATTGTACCCATTGACTATAATTAATCACGCCATGACAGATATCCATGTGCAAGCCAATTGTACTCCATATGCAGTTAAATCTCGGTATAACAATAGTGTAATAGAGTTATTAATTAACCAGCTGTCATGTTATTTGCTGCACTTGAACGAATTTGTTAAAAGTATGTTGACTTTGTAAAATATTTTTCCGTGCCATATGGTCCTGCCATAAGCTGAACTTGTAATAGAACGCAATTCTAAGTTATCAACACAACACGCTTCACAAGGAAAAGTTAAAACAAACCAGTAAGCAGTTGTCATTCTCTTGGAAACCTCCATCTCATCTCTCCTCCAATCTAAATTTGTCAGAGCTAAATAGTGATAATATTAATGTATAGTCAAAGGAAGAATTATTAACATCTTCATAAGCTGAACTTGTAAAATATTAATGTTGATTTTGTAAAATATTTTTCCGTGCCATAAGCTGAACTTGTAATAGAACGCAATTCTAAGTTATCAACACAACACGCTTCACAAAGAAAAGTTACAACAAACCAGTAAGCAGTGGTTAGCTAGCTCTTTTGTCTCTTCCCAAAGCCAACCGACAGTTATCGTTCTCTTGGAAACCTCCATCTCATCTTTCCTCCAATCTAAATTTTTCAGAGCTAAATAATGATAGTATTAAATTATTAATGTAGAGTGAAAGGAAGAATTATTAACATCTTCATATCTATCATATGGATTGTATATGCTCAAAAATTCTTGAATACTACAATTAACAGCAAAAAAAAAAAGAAAAAGAAAAATACTAACATTATTTTATACTACCATTTCAAAGTCAGCCACTGAAAGAGTGCCACGTGGCAGTCTCTTAATGGGTGTTTTATAAAGGCATGGATCAAGGCCTTGATGTGTTTCTCGTGCGTATTCATAGCCGTTGATCATAGCCATTAAGATTCCACCAAAACAAAACAAACTGTGATAATTGATGACAAAGACATGTGAACTACCTCGATATGTGTACAAATTGACTAGGACTCAATTTTTAGGTCGTCCCATCTAAATTGTCCCACCAATTAAAAGAGAGAGAGAGTAATTAAATTAAGGAGAAGGTTATTAGAGCGCTAGGAGACTTAACTATTCCAACAATTACATTAGCATCTACAAACAACTCTTTCCGTATTTGACAAGAAGCACTGAGTGAAGGGGGCAGTTTCACATCCAAGGGAGAAGGCTCAATTAACAGTTCGAGCAGAAGGTCAGCTGCATTTTTCCAAGGAATAGGCGAAGCACATCACTCAAAATGAATCACATCACCCAACATCACCCGGCATAATCTCGGAGCTGAGCTTGTGTAATTAAGGAGAAGCTCAAAGAGTTTTCAGGTAAGCACACTTTATATATTGAAATTAAGGAGAAGGATATTAGAGCGCTAGGAGAGTAATTATTCCAATAATTCTATTAGCATCTACAAACAACTCGTTCTGTATTTGACAAGAATCGTGTCGTGAAGGGGGCAGTTTCACATCCAAGGGAGAAGGTTCAATTTACTGTTCGAGGAATAAGCGAAGCCGATCACTCAAAACGAATCACATCACCCGGCATAATCTAGGAGCTGAGCTTGTGTAATTAAGGAGCAGCTCAAAGAGTTTTCAGGTAAGCACACTTTATATATTGAAATTAAGCATTTAACCTATATTATATTTTTCATAAACTTATCTAAATAAATATATTTTTTCTTTAGTGGCATTAGATTGAAAAATGAAAAAAGTTTAGCGTTGAAAACAATTATAAAGGCAAAACAATTATTTTATACTACCATTTCAAAGTCAGCCACTGAAAGAGTGCCACGTGGCAGTCTCTTAATGGGTGTTTTATAAAGGCATGGATCAAGGCCTTGATGTGTTTCTCGTGCGTACGTATTCATAGCCGTTGATCATAGCCATTAAGATTCCACCAAAACAAAACAAACTGTGATAATTGATGACAAAGACATGTGAACTACCTCGATATGTGTACAAATTGACTAGGACTCAATTTTTAGGTCGTCCCATCTAAATTGTCCCACCAATTAAAAGAGAGAGAGAGTAATTAAATTAAGGAGAAGGTTATTAGAGCGCTAGGAGACTAACTATTCCAACAATTACATTTAGCATCTACAAACAACTCGTTCCGTATTTGACAAGAAGCACTGAGTGAAGGGGGGGAGTTTCACATCCAAGGGAGAAGGTTCAATTAACAGTTCGAGCAGAAGGTCAGCTGCATTTTTCCAAGGAATAGGCGAAGCCGATCACTCAAAACGAATCACATCACCCGGCATAATCTCGGAGCTGAGCTTGTGTAATTGAGGAGCAGCTCAAAGAGTTTTCAGGTAAGCACACTTTATATATTGAAATTAAGAAGGATATTAGAGCACTAGGAGAGTAATTATTCCAATAATTCTATTAGCATCTACAAACAACTCGTTCTGTATTTGACAAGAATCGTGTCGTGAAGGGGGCAGTTTCACATCCAAGGGAGAAGGTTCAATTTACTGTTCGAGGAGAAGGTCAGCTGCATTTTTCCAAGGAATAGGCGAAGCCGATCACTCAAAACGAATCACATCACCCGGCATAATCTCGGAGCAGCTCAAAGAGTTTTCCGGTAAGCACACTTTATATATTGAAATTAAGCATTTAACCTATCTTAAAGGGTATCTTTAGATTTTCAATCCCCTAGTTAGCTCTTCACTCCTATTATTGGATCAAGCGAAATTTATAGCTGAGAGACTTCATCCGGCCCGTCATTTGTCTTAAAAAAAATTCAAAAATTCACTATTCATTGTTGAACCTAATATTATATTTTTCATAAACTTATCTAAATAAATATATTTTTTCTTTAGTGCCATTAGATTGAAAAATAAAAAAAGTTTAGCGTTGAAAACAATTACGCCTTATCTAGAGATCAACCAATTACATCTTATCTAGGAGTCAAACACTTACACTCCCGGAAAGGGGAAGGAGAAATAGTTCTCCACCTTAACCAATGGACTATTCTATACCAAAACCGACTAATAGAAATATAATCATAAGTGCGGAATACAAAATTTGATTCCATAACATTGGCCATGGAATCCTTAAGTCTGAAGAGTCATCTCCAAGAGCACGAGACAAGTTTTCAACGGCAAGAAACTCTTCTCGCCTTTACATCGCATGGTCATGGATCAAGTTTTCTAATGTGTCCAAATTGAACTGCTACTTTTAAAGATTTATAAACCCTAATTTCTATTTACGTTCAGATCACAAGCGCATGATCCCACTGTGTAGTATGATTGAGGTGTCGATCCACACGGATAGTGTATTAGATTATAAACAATTTTCACTAGTCTAGGTTCTTAGGAGTTTTTATAAGTTTGATGCGGTGGCGCTAATTGTGCTAAGGTTCAAGTTAAACAGTAAATAGAGGGTTTCTAGGGTTCAGGTTCTTTCATTCTTAATTATGCAAAATATAAATTTTGACGTCTCTCTACGTCACATTTGGCACTGCCACTGTCGCATGCGGTCTAGATTATCCCATAGCTACCCCGCATGCGGCACTGTCATTACCCCGCAGGACGTGCCGAGCTCTTATTTATGCGATTTGAAAAGTTTTCCGATCTTGCAATCGGCTTTTGAGCTATCAAGGCTAAAATATTTTTGCTACGCAATTACATTTTTTCCCTATACTACCCTGAAGATGAAATATCCCAAAGACCCTACCTAATCTAGGCGTTTCAAAATATAATCCAAAATTGACAATTTACACTATCCTGCCAAGGGAGCCCACTAAGTTCTAACACTAGTCTTTGAAACACTGCCAAGCCTCGTTAGCTAAAGTGTTCGAAGTACTTGCATGCATTATCCTTCTCACACAAGGATGCAACGACTTACACATATTGGCATGTGGAGGACATTGGCATATAGTAGACAAAACTATGTATGCAAGGACTTAATAAAAAAAATTCAAATAATAAAGAACACTCAAATCAACATAAACAAAACATAAACATAATTAAAAATTCGATTACAACCCTCACCCTAAAGATGAGAAGTATAAAAGGAATAAAATAAAGATAACATAAATTATAACCCAATTGAAGATGGATGAACCTCTGCCTCCATAGATGACGCCTTCTTCTCTTGCTTTGCTTCTGATGTCTAACCTTCTCCCTCTGAGTAACTCTCTAACCTAACATAGCAATGAGGATAGCTAATATTTATTATATGGACTTAACACAATTAAACACGCACACTAAAGCTATTTACAGGAGGGGTATTTATAGCCTTCCTAAATGAGAGGAGGAGTATTGGAAGTAATGGAGAAGGTGGAAACTTGGAGTGCATAGCTAAGATAGCTTGGGTCTGAAGCAATTGCGTCCTTCTAGAAGAATTATGCCGAAAATAGAATCAACGATGGAGATTTGATCAGTATCAAACAGTCCACAGATCGTGCGACATAGGTCTATGCTGTATGCGGCATAGGGGAGGTCACATAGCTTCCTGACTTAGCAGATTTTGTTGTAATTTTGTCATTTTGCATGTTGTGCGTTCGTGTGCAGTGTTGCCTGCCTTCGTGCAGTGTCGGCGATGCCGTGTGGGTTGCGGGCTGAGCAGAAGTCTCGCGTGCATGTGGCTCTGTCTCCTGATCTGATATGTTGACTGTGTATGTCACTTCAGGTAGTGCTAGTGCCTGACTATGTACCTTGTATGGCTTACTTCTGCTCTTGGACCTTATGGGACGTTCCAATCTACCATATTTTCTTTCTTTTCCTCGTGAAACACTTCGAGTAATGACTTGGTTGGCTTGTTGATGGTCCTCGTCTGGTCCTTTGATAGGTTCACCTTCTAAGGTTGGATGGTGATCTCCTTCTGGTTCCTTAGCAAGTCCATCTTCCAAAGTTTTGGTGGTTTCGCTAGAAGTTGAAGTGATTGTGGTTGCATACATGAACCCTAGTAGTCCATCTGCTATGCGGATGTAGACATGGAGCTCCTTGTCACTACTATACCATGTGGTCATAAGTTGACGATGCTCTACTAGGTATGTAAGGTTGATGTAGGGATCACTATGCACCTCCTCTTCTAGTATGGTTACCTCTAGGTATTTAGCAAAGAGGGAAACGTATGCGCCAATTGTTATATCAAGGTCTTTACGTGTCTCCTTGGCTACCTTAAGTGCTCTATGATGAAGAACCCTAGATTGGGTGGCCATTGTTGATGAAGTCCCTTCAATTGAGCGAAAAGGAGGATGTCTCTATCACTCACTTCTGTGTTGAACTCTCCAATTGGGAAGATTGAGTTTGTCAAGAGCATGTGGGCAAATCTCAATGGTTTGTTGTAGATGTATGTGGATAGCCTAGGCCTCCCTCAATCTGCTCCTTGAAGAGAGTGTTTCTCCCAAAATGCCTCCCTCTCTACCTTGGTACCATGAGACATGTGCCCCCCATAAGGTAGACCGAGTGCCTCATTGATACCTACCGTGGTGACAGTGTAGCGCTTATTGTTGAGGTTGAAACTTATTTTTTCACCTTCTTCTTGTAGGGTTGCTAGAAACTCTATGATGGCACATGTATAGGTTGGCTCATGCCTCAATTTGAATGTCAATTCCCACAGGTTGATTGAAGATAGAAGTATACGTACTTCATCGTAAATCTCCAATTTCTTGAGAGAATAACAACAAGACCCTTCGGAAACTTTCACAGTGCGCTCCTGCAAGATTTGAAAGCGTGCACAATGTTCTTCAAAAGGAAACAACATCCCAATCAGCTTGCTATTGTATGGAGGTGTGGATGGTCGAGATTGATCATTGGTTTGGTTGAATTCGGCCATTGATCACCTTTTCTGTCTGCCCTGCCACTTAGGCGTGCGTCCTCGGGGGTGGAGTGTGACCAGGACTTAGAAGAAATTTCTGGCTGAAAATCAAAAAGCTACTAAGGAAGAGGAAGAACTCGAAAATTTAGGAAAAGGTTGTGAGGAGGGAGAGAGATTTGGATGCCCTTCTTATAGAGGAGTAGTGGATAAGGAAAGTCGTGGCAAGGATAAGAGGAGTGGGGTAACCCATAATCTCATCTCTATTTCCAAACAATCTAAAAATAAGTTTTTCTATAATTCAAAAATAGAGAATCATCTAAAAATAGTCTTCATGCGGCCTCTGACGTGCCGTACACGGTATCCCGTGAGGTAAGAAAACTCGGCCGACAATTTTCCTAACACAGTTCTTCCCTATGTCGCATGCGGGTAAGGTATGTCGCATGCAGACTCAACTTAGACCCTATTTCTACATTTTTCTGCAGTCTGTCTGGTTGGTACCGTACGGAGCTTGAGCATACCCCGCATGCGGTATGGAATGGTACTGTATGGGTTGTATACTGAATAAAAGAATGGTTCTTCTTGTCCTTGGTTTCTTGCTATGTCACAATCCTAATCATCTACCTGTTAGTTTTGGTTTAGTAAGTTACCCATGACTCTAAACTGAAAAAGTGCATAAAAAGTAAAAAGATCGTGGGTTGCCTCCCACGTAGCACTTATTTTAGGTCGTTAGCTAGATCTTTCTTGGCTTAGTTGGATGGAGGTGGGAAAGGTGCCCCTTTGGTTAGATGATGCACGTCGTAGAGTTGATCATCCTTGGTTGCAATGCATCGAGTTGATTCTCGTGGATTGACCTCCAATCGATGGTGAGAACACTCCCTCTAGAGGTTCTTGAAGCAATCCCATGCGTCGCTAAGAGATTCTCCATCCTATTGCGCGAAAGAAGTGATACGGCTTCGATACTACACAGTCTTGGCATGTGGAAAGTACTTAGCATTGAAGGCTTCTGTCATTTGAGCTCAGTTTGTAATTGAACTCGATTTCAATGATTCAAGCCATAATTTTAGTCGTTCTCCTAGGGAGAGTGGGAACAAGCGAAGATGGAGGTTATCAGGTGTGACTCCGTTCACCTTGATCGCGTTGCAAGAATTCTTAAACTTGTTGAGGTAGATCTGAGGGCTCTCATCTGATCTTCCTTCAAAAATACTCCTAGTCACCAAGTTCACATAGGTGCTCTTAATGTCAAAATTGTTTGCCTCTATCTCGGGTACTATGATGCTGCTTTGATCTTTCAGATCTTGAGGAAGGGCGAAGTCCCTTAGTGGCTGTGAAGTGTTGGCTCTTACTGCTTGTCCTGCATTAGGAGGTTGGCTCACCATCCCAGCAGGTTGTGATGTGTAATGGGGTAGATTGGCAGCAGTTTTACTCATGTTGATAGAACTTGAAGCTAGCTCATCTACAGTTGCGCTTTCCTTGGTTTGGCGAGTAACCTTTGCCTTTGGTTTAGGAGAAGTTAGAGTGTTAGTGGTTCAGGAGTTGGAAGCTCCCGATAGCGGGACAATAAATAAGATAAAATATGCAAGTGCTATAAATATGCTACTAATCCTAATTGATATTTTTGGGGTTTTTATGCAAATAAAATATTCTAAGAATAAAAGTGCGAAAAGTAGGATACAATAAAATTTTTTTGACCTAGTCCCAGCTATTATGTTAGACACCTAATGATAGAGCAAGAATTTCTCAAAAGGAGAATTCTTACTCTCTCTGGCAACGGTGACAAAAAACTTGATGAGTCCAAATTGAACTGCTATTTTTAAGATTTATAAACCCTAATTTCAACTTACGTTCAGATCACAAGCGCATGATCCTACCGTGTAGTATGATTGGGGTGTCGATCCACAGGGATAGTAAAAGAAATTCATTAGTCTAGGTTCTCAGGGGTTTTTATAAGTTTGATGCGGTGGCGCTAATTGTGCTAAGGTTCGAGTTAAATAGTAAATAGAGGGCCTTTAGGGTTCAGGTTCTCTCCTTCTTAATTATGCAAAATATAAATTTTGATGTCTCTCTACGTTGCATGCGGCACTATCACTGTCGCATGCAACCTAGATTGTTCTACAGCTACCTCGCATGCGGCACTATCACTATCCTGCAGGGCGTGCTGGGTTCTTATTTTTGCAATTTGAAAGGTTTTCCAATCTTGCGATGGCTTTTGGGCTATCAAGGCTAAAGTATTTTAGGAACACAATTATGTTATTTCCCTATAACCCCACAGGCAAAATATCCCAAAGACCCTACCTAATCTAGTTGTTTCCTAATATAATCTAAATTGATAATTTACGCTATTCTGCCAAGGGAGCCCACTGGGTTCTAATCCTTGTTTTTGAACCGCTGCCAAGAATCTTTAGCTAAAGTGTTCGAAGTACTTACATGCATTATCCTTCTCACACAAGGATGCAATGACTTTACACCTATTGGTATGTAGAGGATATAGGCATATAGTAGACAGAAATATGTATGCAAGGACTCAATAAAATAGATTCAAATAACAAAGCAAACTCATATCAATATAAACAAAACAAAGATATATATTAAAACATAATTAAGAATTCGATTACAACTCTCACCCTAGAGATGAGAAGTTTAGTTTCTCATGGCTATGGCAAAATAAAAGAATTAAAATAAAGAGAACATAAATTACAACCCAATTGAAGATGGATGAACCTCTATCTCCTCAGATTACGCCTTCTTCTCCTTCTTGGCTTCCGATGGCTACCCTTCCCTCTCTAAGTAACTCTCTAACCTAACCTAGCAATGAGGATTGTTAATCTCTATTCTATGGAATTAACACAATTAAACACGCACACTAAACCTAATTACAAGAGGGGTATTTATAGCCTTCCTAAATTAGAGGGCAGTAGTGAAAGTAATGGAGAAGGTGGAAACTTGGAGTGCACTCCAAATTTGGGTAGATGAAACCAATAATAGCTAAGATAGCTTGGGTCTGAAGCAATCGCAACCTTCTAGAAGATTTTGTCAAAAATAACATCAACGTTGGAGATTTGATCAGAATCAAACAGTCCACGGGTTGAGTCCACAGATTGGGCGGCAGGTCTATACCGCATGCGGCATTGGGGAGGTCGCACGGCTTCCTGACTTGGCAAATTTTACTGTAATTTTATCATTTCGCATGTTGTGCACTTCGTGTGAGGTGTTGCATGCTCCATGTGATACCCTATTTTGGTGTTATCTCCAGAAATTGCCAAAATATGATACTTTTGCTCTGTTTTTGGACTAAATAGGCAACTTTCTCCAAAACCTGCCAAAATAGCCTAAAAACACTTTTGCAGTAAATAAATTAGGAAAATAGCGATTTTGCATTCGCTTTTGGCCATTTTCGCTATATATTTTGGCTTCATCATCTTCCAAGACAGCAAGATTCGGCCCTTGAGATTTCATCTCCTTTTTTCTTAATGGACCTCTTCTCTTTATTATTTGATGGTAGAAGAAAAAGAGAAGGCACACAGATCTATATTTTCTAAAGAGAAAATATTTGTTCAGTTTCTGTGATTTTCTATGTTATCTTGTGTGTTTGGGACCAATCCTTACATAGAGTAACCTATCTGGTTATCTGCCAACTTAAAAAAAAAGGTATTTTGTGTGATCGCATCAAAAACGGTGCAGTCACATCAAAATCTGTGCGGCTGCATCAATATTCATATGGCCCGCACAAACCACTAGAAAAGCAGTTTTCAGAATTGCAAATCTTAAAATCAGTCCATCAATGATTTGATCTTTGTCTAAATTATTGTACACATTTATGAACCACACTCTATTAGACTTACTCTATTGATACCACTTGTCGGGGAATCATAAAGGCCAAACAATTACGTCTTATCTAGAGATCAAACAATTACATTTAATCTATGGGTCAGACACTTACACCCCGGGAAAGGAGAAACAGTTCTCCACCTTAAACTATGAACCATCCTATGCCAAAGCCGACTCAAGGAAACATAATCATAAGTGCGGAATACAATACATGATTCCATAACATTGGCTATGGATCCTCAAGTCTGAAGAGCCGTCTCCGTGAGAATGAGACAAGTCTTCAATGGCAAGAAGCTCTTCTGGCATTTACGTCATATGGTCGTGAATCAAGTCTCCAAGACAGCAAGGTTTGGCCCTTGAGATATCCTCCATTTTTCTTAATTTATCTCTCCTCTCTATTCTTTGATGGTGGAAGAAGAAGAATATGCACACAGATCTGTATTTTTAAAGAGAAAATATATGTTCAGTTTATGTGTTTTTCTATGTTATCTTGTGTCTTGGGGACCAATCCTTATATAGGTTAACATATCAGGTTATCTACCAACTTAAAAAAAAAAAAAAAGTATTTTGTGCGACCGCATCAAAAACAGTCTAGTGGCATCAAAATCCATACGGCCGCATCGATAGCCGTATGGCCCGCACAAACCTCTAAAAAAGACAGTTTTCTGAATTGTAAATCTCAGAATCAATACATTAATTATTTGATATTTGTCTAAATTTTTTTACATATTTATGGACTACACCCTATTGAATACATATATTGTCTAATATCTTAATTTCATAATAGATCACTTAATTGTGACAATCATATATGATAATATACAATTCATAATTATATTACATATATGCTCAACGTTGGATTATGATCCAACAAGGATGTCTTGCCAAAAACTGCTATATTTTTTTACAATTATGTAATTATTATGTATCTCGCATATGTTATCATTATTTTTGTCAAATTTGAGGCCGATGGGTTCCGTGTACGCGCACGGATATTAAATGAAGATGAAAAACAAACAACAAACAGTTCTATAAAAAGGAGTAAGAATTAATTGGATTGCCATATATAAGGATGTCCTTTGTCTTCAGTCACTTCCCTTTACAACCATTAGATCTACCAAGCAAGCCGAGCAAATTAAAAGCACATTATAGTTCTTGGTATAAATTCTTTAATCAAATTTTAAAATATGGAAACATATAACATAGATAGTTATCTGCTCCAGAACTGAAACCTCTCTTTTCTTTGTGAAAAAAGGTACCAGGATTTTCTCTCAAACTAAGCACGATGGACAAAAGAGAAGATTAGAAAAGAAGAGTGTTGCGCATTCATTAGCAGAAAGGAGAGAGACAAAGAAAAACGATTAATTTGGCCAAGGGAATATATCTAACAAACAATTTTCAGAATGCCAATAATAAAAGAGAACTGGACGAGCCTCTGGAATGCTCAGGAAATGAGAATCCTGGTGCTGGCAAGCCTATGCTTTCAATGGGGAATGATCTTCTTGTCTCCCTTGAGAAAACGCTCTGGCCAAAAGCTGCTCATCTTTCTTCTATGGTTGTTTTACCTTTTAGCTGATTATGTTACCATCTTGGCACTCGGTAACCTTCTCAAGAAGCAAAAAGATGGCGCTAGCGGTTCTCACGAGGGCGTAGGCCTGGGGGCCTTTTGGGCTCCTTTCCTCCTCCTCCAGCTTGGTGGGCCAGACACCATCACTTCATTGTCAATTCAGGATAATGAGCTCTGGTTGAGACATTTACTCGGATTGGTCAGTCAGGTTGTTGTAGCAGTGACGGTATTGCTTGAATTGGTGGTTATTCCCCAGCTAGGTGTACCAGCTTCCTTTGTTTTCATTGCTGGATTGATGAAGTACTCAGAGAGAATTTGGGCTCTCCGTTCTTCCAGCATGGATAAATTGCGAAGTTCAATGTTCAAATCAATTAAGAAAGCTGGGAATATCATAGATATCACACGAAGTAATGAGTCGCTGCTTTCCAATATAGTTGATGGCCATTATTTATTTAAGAGAACCATGCCTCTTGTAGGAGACCTCAGGCTCACCTCCAATGAGCTATACAATTGTCGAGCTTATTTCCAGAACTGTAGTGTATGGAAGGCATTTAAATTGGTGGAAATAGAGCTTTCGTTCCTATACGATGTGCTTCACACCAAGGCGGTCCTTACCAATGGTCCACGTGGTTGTATCTGGCGATTTGTCTCTCTTGTGCTGATCTATTCTCCTTTCGTACTCTTTCTTATGAATGACGAGAAAACAGATTACGCAAAAGCAGACATCATAATAACTTATGTTTTATTTGGTTCTGCTCTATTCATTGAATTGATTTCCCTTCTTCAAATCATATTCTCTAAATGGATGATAGTCGCACTTGAACAAAAGGAATACCCTCTACTAAAGAAAATGGCACATATTATTGCCACAGTTATGTCATTTTTTTATTCCGAGCGCAAGCCCCAGTGGTCAAACTCAATGGGTCAATACAGTTTGTTGGGTGCTGTTAAGGTGAAAAATTTATGGGATAAGGTGAAAAATTTATGGGATAAGTTTTTCAATCACTCTGTTCTTGTGCGAAGTGAGTTAAAACATCTTTTAGTTGAACAGCTCCGCAACAGGTTGGGTGTCGACTTGCAAGAGCTAAAAGATGGCAAAGGAGAGAGAGTGCTCCAACAGGAGGAATGTGACCATTTGAGATGGAGCATCAAAGATAAGGAATTTGAGGAGAGTATTCTATTATGGCACATTGCCACGGATCTCTGCCATCCCACCCACGTTGCTAGGAATGACGATAGCAGTAGTCCCCCAGACCGTGACATAAGTTTGATAGTTTCAAACTACATGGTGTACCTTTTAGTAATGCAACCGTCCATGATGCCCGAAGGAATTGGGAAAATAAGATTTGAGGACACATGTGCCGCTGTCGAATTTTTCTATCACAGCAAAGAGAGAAGTGGGTTTACAGAAGAAGAGGCAAGGAAAGCATTATTGGATTTAAGTGAAGCGAATGATGAGTACTTAGAGCAGAAAACAACGTCGGTGTTGTCTGATGCGCGCCGGCTTGCAAACCAGCTGCTAGATATTAAGGAAGAGGACAAGAGGTGGCGCCTTATCAGTAGAGTTTGGCTGGAGATGCTGGGCCATGCGGCTATTAATTGCAAGACGTACAACCATGCCATGCAATTGAGCAAGGGAGGAGAATTGCTCACGCACGTCTATCTGCTCATGGCTCACATGTGCATTGGAGATGCTGGAGATGCTGTCCATGGTGGATATTATCGAGCGTTCACAAATAAAATGCTCCTTAAAGCTTGACTTTCTTATTTAAATTCTTCTTTGTTTTTGTGCTTGTATTTTTTTACTACTGGATTTCTTGTGTGCTGTACTACTATTTATGTACCAACTTAAATCTTCTAGACATAATAAGGTGAAGACAATATTTGTGTGCTTAATAATTTTGTTGTCCTGCTAATTCTTTTTGTTGTCAAACAAATATATGGGTACAAATCTTTATATTTGTTCTCAAGCATATATGAATCAGGTGACTCGTTTACTATTATGAAGTTGTGATTACAAGATTATATATGACATTAGCCTATAGGTTTGTATTATAAAAAAAATACAAAAATTTGTAAAGTAACTAAATTAAGGATCAGTTTTAATTTAAATTAGATTTCATTGCTCTCCTTTATATATATTAATTATGTCATATATAGAGTAGCAAAAGTTGCAAAACTAGAAAATTTCTATTTAGTTGGCTTACTGAACTGTCTTGTTTTAATTTTTTTTATTTTTAAAAGGCAATTATATAGCATATTTTTACAAACATATAGACTGTTAAAGACAAAGCTATGTAATAGAATATACGATGACTTCTTAAATAATCATCTGATGATTATATATTGAAAAAAAAATATAGTAGAGAAAATGTGATGTCGATGATGTAATCACCAACAATATTTTTACTATAAGAGAAAATGTGACGTCGATGATGTAACCGACAATTTTACTAAAATACAAATAGATGGAAGCACTTCTAAGTTTATGACAAGTTCTTCAATAATATATGTTTAGGTAAATATTTATTATATGTTTACTATTAGCATCAATTTGTAATTTATATAATATCATGCAGTTAATAATATTGTGTTTTTAACTATACAACTTAACTTTACTAGAATACTTTAATTAAAATAAAAAATTTGTTGGCCATTATGATCATAAAAAAAAAATTGGCCACAATGATCCTAAATACTCTTATGTGAAGTTGTACTAAGGTGTCTTATATTAGAAATTGAAGAAGTTATTGGTCTATTTGCAACTAACACCCAGCTTTAAATATAGATCACATGAACAGAGCACCCACCTAACTAAACCTAACTAATTAATGATAGAATCTTCCAAAAGCTGTTACGTTGTGAGTATGTGATTATGACCATCCTATATTTTGGTTACTTGTTAGACTTCATTATTTCTTTTTAGTTCATTTTTATGATATTCTGTTTTAAGTTATTCTTCTTAGTTTTTGTGGATGTTTTGTTACTACTGGATTAATTGTTGTGTGGTGTAGTACCATGTACCAACTTAAATCTTTTATTTTTGTGTGCTTAATATAGACTCCGGTTAATATGATATTGGTGTTATTTCAACCTAAATGTCACCAACTCCAAAACCTATTAGATAGGTTTTAAGCGATGAATCTAAACCGTTCAATCCGATCTACTTGATAAGTGATGCATTTACATGTAAAATTTATAATTTTTGAATTATTTTAGTATCAAATCAAGTGGTCAAATGTGGAGGTTCTTTAAGTTAATTTTAATGCATTCATTTTTCATCAATTTTTTACTGCTTGACTTATTACTAAAATAATTTATAAATTTTATGTGCAAACACATACTCATTAAGTAGGTTTCAACGGTTTAAATTTGTCATTTAGAATTTTGGATTTAGGGTGTATCAGTTTTGATGGCGGTGGACTCGGCCCACGAAGAAAGCCCAGATTTACCTTGCAATTGGATTTACCCAATAACACACGAAACATGCTACTTTGCTCAGAAATCTAACGGGTTTACAGACCCGATAACAGGGCTACTTGAAAAAAGAAAGAAAGATGCATGCTTGTGAAAGCTAAGAGCGCACATGTGCATGGAGGGAAAGAATATATAATAATCAGTTCAAGCCAAGAACATATCCCATTTTGGTGGAATATTATATAGTTTCCACTTTACACCAATTAAAGTTCAATTTGGACGCACCTTTGAGCAAAGAATAAAAAAAAACAAAGAGAGTGAAATAATCTACTTAATTGCTATTAATTCGATTAATTTTGAATTAGTAAATTTATTAATCTTAGTTTTGTTGTGAAATATTGAATGGGTGTGTCCACTTCAGAACATTTCTCATGTCTCATATATATATCTCTCTATATATTTATAGAGGTTAGCTAATATCAAAACGTTTGTTCCTAGGCCGTGGAACAAACGCTTCGGTTTTTATATTTTCAAAGTTAAAAAGGTCAATCCAAACCGTTCAATATTCAATCTATATTAAAATGTGTTTGGAGACCAAATTTTATATTTTTTTTAATTTTTTTACTATTTATTAAGTCAGTTTTAAAATTGTTGTTTTCAATGATCCAGAAATTTTTCACTGTTTATTAAAATCAGCGATTTTAAAACTGACTTAATAAATAGTAAAAAAATTCCAAAAAACGTAAAATTTGGTCTCCAAGCACATTTTCATATAGAGAACACATCTAAGGGTTTCGATTGACCATTTTGACTTTGAAAATCGAAAAAACCAATTGGTTGCACCACGGCTCTGGACCAAACGTTTTGATATTAGCCAACCTATATATATATATATCCCGTAAAAAAATTAATTGTCAAATCAGACGCATCTTTGTAGTAATATTTTTTATTTTTGTGTAAGATACTAATTTTTAATGATGAATATATAATATATAAACACTCATTTTTTAGAGACTATATATAATTCAGAAAAAGCAGTTATTATCAATTTATGAATATAATTTTTGAATTGGAATATGGCACACGTAATGGAAATTAATTAACAGTGTGAAATTAAGAAGCATAAACCCTAATTTCTTTACATGGAAGCTAAGAATATATACCCCTTCAAATAAAAGAGCGCTACGAGATTCAGTTCTTCCAATACCATTAATTACCATCTACAACCATCTCTCTCCGGATTTAATTCTTCGGGACAAGAATCGATCGCTACAACTGAACCACATCACCTGGGCCCATTCTCGGAGCTGAGCTCGTCTAAGGTGCACCACAAAGAGCTTTCAAGTAAGCACTGTATAATTATTCTATATATTGATATTAATTAAGCGCTACTCCTATATAAAAGGGAATATTTTGATTTTGAATGCAGTAGTTTATGGTATAAATATGGAAACATATATAGTTATCTACTTCAGAACTGAAACTATGGGTGCCAATGAAACCCTTTTAATTATTTACCCGACTCATATCACATACGATAACGCGGGTATGGGTGTATGGGTAATAAAAAAAAATTGTTAGCTTAACAAGTAAGGGTTTGGATAACAGCTATTTTGTACCCGTTACCTATAGGTAATTGATAAATATTAAATTATTTATGATATTTTTATTTATACATATAATTAACTATATATTTTTTTGTTATGTTGATTACATTGATTTATACAACAATTTATATTGTTTCTTAATTAATAACTTATGATAAAATTGAATTATATACCATTTTATATCGTTATATTTGATTAATAATTTATTATTTTTAAACTTATGGAATAAAAAATTATTATTTTATTATTTTATTATATTACGTACATGATGTGTTTAATATATTTATTTTTTTGTTATATTACAGATTAAATTTAAACTATTTATTTATTCGATAATTGCACATTATTCGTTTTGTTATCATTTATCTTAACGGGTAAGGGTAGGATATGAGCAAGGCCAAAACTTAACGGATAAGGGTTGGATAATGGATAAGGGTAGGGTATAAGTAAGGACAAAACTTAACGGATAAGGGCTGGGTAATGGATAAGGGTAGGGTATGAGTAAGGACAAAACTTAATGGATAAAGGTAGGGTATAGAAATGAAAATGCCTCCACCAGATCCATACCGTCCTCATTGACATCCATAACTGAAACCTAACTGAAACCTCTCTTCTTTGTGAAAAAAGGTACCACGATGCCAATTATAAAAGAGAGCTTGAAAAGGCTCTGGAATGCTGACGAAATGAGAATCCTGGTGCTGTTAAGCCTAACCTTGCAATTTGGTCTGGTCTTCTTATCTCCTTTGAGAAAACGCACTGGCCAAAAGTTCCTCAAACTTCTTCTCTGGTTCTTTTACCTGTTTGCTGATTACGTTGCCACCTTGGCAATTGGCAACCTTCTCAGGAGGCAAAACGTAGGTGCTGGTGTCGTAAGCCTGATGGCCTTTTGGGCTCCTTTCCTCCACCTTGGTGGGCCAGACACCATCACTTCATTTTCAATTGAGGATAATGAGCTCTGGTGGAGACATTTCCTCGGATTGGCCGTTCAGGTTGTTCTAGCATTTATGGTTTTGCTTGAGTTGGTAGCTATTCCCAGGCTACGTGTAGCAGCTACCCTTGTTTTCATTGCTGGATTGGTCAAGTACTTAGAGAGAACTTGGGCTCTCCGTTCTTCCAGCATGGATCAATTGCGAAGTTCAATGTTCAAACCCAAATCAATTACGAATGCTGGGAATAGCACAGATATCACAAGAAGTAATGAGTCACTGCCTTACAATATACTTGATGCCTATGATTTATTTAAGAGAACCATGTAAGTAGATTTTTATCGTGATCAACTACTTATACATAATTATTAAAATAAGTACAACTAATCATCTTTAAAGTTTTTGACAGCGGAATTAAGAATTAATTAAACAAATTAAAGACCTTAGAAATCATAGTCTCCACGTGTAAATCAATCAAATTAATTTCATACCTTTGTCCATAGTAAACTGTAGAACAATACATGAAACGTTCTTCACAAACCGTCAGAAGAACTGCAAAGTGATTTCTCTCCTCTTTCTCTTTCTATGCAATGACAACTTTTGTTCTTTCTGAATATAGATGAAGAGAGGATCAACCTTACTATTAGAATTCGTATTTTTTTGCCTGTCATTAAAGCAATTATTTATAGGGGAGATGCACCCTTTAATCAAGTAGCACCTTTTAATTGATGCATGCACCTTTAATCAAATAGCCAATCCATATGGTAACGCATCAGTCAGTAAATGGGCTGTTTTAATTTGGGCCACTTAATTTTTCCTTACAAACCATGCCTCTTGTAGCAGACCTCAGGCTCACCTTCTTAAAACTACACCATTACCAATTTTATTCCCAGAACTATGGTGTACGTAAGGCATTGAAATGGGTGGATATAGAGCTTTCATTCGTATACGATGTGCTTCACACCAAGGCTATCCTTATCAATGGTCCACGTTGTTGGAAATTGTAATCGGACTGTGGAATTGAATGAAGAGAGGAGTATACTTCTAAATTTCTTTTTATTTCTTAGAAGAAGAGTACAAGTGATTAGAGTACAATGCCTTTGATGTATTTTCTTTTTCACACCTAGCTAGCAAATGGATATCTATACTCAATTTATACTCTTGCTATGTCGGCTGTGGAAATTTCTGGATTCTACAAATTAATTCCACCGACATTGCAATAGTTGGTTTGGTATTTTTCTAGATCACTCTCTATTATACATATTTCTTCAAGTTTCTAGATTTCTCTCTATTGTACATATTTCTTCAAGTTTCTAGATTACTCTCTATTGTACATAACAAGTCTCTATTATACATATCTCTTTATAAGTTGCTTCTAGAAAATTTTAGATATATAATTTTGGGCCTGGGCCTTCCGGTTAGGTGCTGTTATTTTTAACACTCCCCCTCAGCACCAACTGGATCCTCTCTAAATTTTGATATGCCGATCAATTTTCTGTTGTGTACAAATTTATCTTTGGACAGTGCCTTTGTGAAGATGTCAGCGAGTTGTTGATCTGTGCGGCAGAATTTCAATTTTACTTCTTGTTGCTCGACTGCGTCTCGAATGTAGTGGTACTTAATCGCAATGTGTTTGGTCCTTTCATGACTTATTGGATTTTCGCTGATTGCTATTGCTGACTTGCTGTCACAATATATTGTTATCGGCTCTTGTTGCTTCTCACCAATATCTTCAATGATTCTCTTTAACCAAACGGCTTGTGTCACTGCTCGAGCTGCTGCTACATATTCGGCTTCGGCTGATGATAGTGCGACTATACTCTGCTTTTTTGTTGACCAAGAGCAAATACCAGAACCGAATGAGAATGCATACCCTGATGTGCTCTTCATATCGTCGAGGCATCCGGCCCAGTCACTATCCGTGTAGCCGATTAGTCTAGAGTCTTCCAAGGGCTTGTACCAAATTCCATAGTCTTTTGTGCCTTTAACATATCGTAAGACTCTTCTTGCAGCAGCTAGGTCTATTTGGCTTGGGCTACTCATGTATCTCGATAGCAGACTTGCAGCAAACATAATGTCGGGTCGTGTGGCGGTGAGGTATAGCAAGCTTCCGACTAAACTTCTATAGATTGCAGGGTCTGCCTTCTTTGCTCCATCATCTAATTTTAGTTTTTCGTTCGGCATCAAGGGGGTCGCCACTGGATTGCAATCTTGCATCTTGAATTTCCTCAAAATGTTTTCTGCATATTTTTTCTGGAATATAAATATGCCAGTAGAAACTTGGCATACTTCTATACCCAGAAAATAATGCAGCAAGCCGAGGTCGCTCATCTCATACGTCTCCATCATGTCTTTCTTGAACTCTTCCATCATCTTCTCATTGTTCCCCGTATAGATCAAATCATCAACATATAATGAAATAATTAAAATATCAGTACCTCTTTTCTTGACGTATAAGGTCGGCTCGCTCTTGCTCTTCTCAAAACCTTTATGCATGAAGTACTTGTCAATCTGACTGTACCACGCCCTTGGTGCTTGCTTGAGTCCGTACAATGCCTTTCTTAACTTGTATACTTTATTTTCTCCCCCTTGAACTAAAAATCCTTGTGGTTGCTCCACGTAGATTTCTTCTTCTAGGTAGCCATTCAGAAATGCTGATTTAACGTCAAGTTGATATAATCGCCACTTCTTTTGAGCTGCTAGAGCAATAATTGTTCTTATTGTCTCTAGCCTTGCCACTGGAGCATATGTTTCGAAATAGTCAATGCCGGGCTTTTGTTTGAAGCCTTTTGCCACAAGTCTCGCCTTGTACTTTTGAACCGAGCCGTCAGGATTTAACTTCGTCTTGTAAATCCATTTAACTCCAATGACTTCACGATCTTTTGGTCGATCTACAAGCTCCCAAGTGTTGTTCTTCTCAATCATGTGGATCTCGTCCTCCATGGCTTTTATCCAATTTTCATGCTTTTCGGCCTCTTCAAAGCTTTGAGGTTCAACAATTGAGAAATTACATGACTCGTAAATTTCAGCTAAAGATCTTACTCGCCTAGGAGGTGACTCTGATGTAGTTGAATCTTCTCTGGCTCTTGGGCTAGAACTAGGGCTCGAATCTGGACTTGAAGTGGTGCTTGAGCTTGGCCCGTCTTGACCTTGTGTACCACCTTGCTCTTGCGGCTCGATTGTAGGAATGATCGGCTGATCTAGTGTGATAATAGTTGGCATTGGCTGACTTCTATGAATCTTCTCTTCTTCCCAGTTCCATGAAGCATTCTCTTCAAACACGACATCTCTGCTTATTATTAGCTTCTTCCTCTCCAAGCTATATAACCGGTATCCCTTCGTGCCATCGGCGTAGCCGACAAATATGCATCTCTCACTTATATCATCGAGCTTGAATCGATTTTGAGTCGGTACATGTGCATAACACATACTCCCAAAGACCTTCATGTGACCGATCTCCGGTTTGACACCATTCCAAGCTTCATACGGGGTCCGGTTTGGAACTGACTTTGTGGGACTTCTATTTTGAATATAGACAGCTGTATTCACGGCTTCGGCCCAGAAAGTATTAGGCATACCTTTCTCCTTGAGCATTGCTCTGGCCATCTCGACAATCGTCCGATTTTTTCTTTCAGCCACTCCATTTTGCTGAGGAGTATAAGGTGTCGTCAGCTGCCTTCTTATGCCATGCTCCTCACAAAACTTGGTGAATTTCTTTGAGGTAAATTCTCCACCTCGGTCGCTTCGTAACACCTTAATTTTTCGATCGCTCTGGTTCTCCACCATGGCCTTAAACTTTTTAAACACCTCAAAGGCCTCCGACTTCTCTTTCAAAAAATACACCCACGCCATTCTTGTATAATCATCAACAAAGAGTAGAAAGTACCAGCTTTGTCCTTGCGATTGGGTTTGCATCTTTCCGCATATGTCGGTGTGGACCAGCTCCAGAGGTGCACGTGCTCGCCAAGCTTCTCCACTAGGAAATGATGCTCGGTGTTGCTTACCGAAGATACACCCTTCACATGTGTTAGAATTTACTTCTATCAATGGTAGCCCTCGCACCATGTCCTTCTCTTTTAATAACTTTAAGGCTCTGTAATTAAGATGGCCAAACCTCTTGTGCCAAAGATCAGAGTCATCGATCACTTCATTTCTTAGCGCAAAATGTGGAGCGTAATTTATTTGCAATGGAAAGTTTCTAGATCTTTCCATTTCTATTTTGGCTATTACTTGGTTTTTATTTCTCCGGTCAAAAATTTTGCAGCCTCCATCTTCAAAATGAACTGCGTACCCGTTTTGAACAAGTTGCCCCACGCTAAGCAGATTTTGTTTTAGATCCGGAACCAGTAGCACATCTCGGATAAATTTCAGACCCATCTTGGTTTGTACGGCAATACTTCCTTTGCCTTTTGCTTGAACAAGAGCACCATTTCCCATGCGTACCTTCGTCTGATATGAAGTATCGATATGTTGGAATAATTCATGGTTGCCAGTCATATGGTTCGTGCAGCCACTGTCAAGGAACCATATATCGCCCTTCTCTTCTTTGGCTGAGTGACACGCATAGAAAATACTTTCGTGGCTCTCCTTTTCTTCTATGAAGTTCGCTAGGTCGCTTGCTCTTGATCTACATACTCTTGCGATGTGGCCATGCTTCTTACATTTGTTGCAAATCTTTTTTGACCAGCATTGGGATGTACTGTGGTTCGACCATTTGTGTATGTCGCACCAGAACTTGGAATGACTCGTACCTGAAGATTTCTCTTTTTGCACCATCTTCTTTTCTGCATCTTGTCTCGCACCGCCTTCGTTCTGGATATTTTGTTGACTCGTGGGGTTATATCGAGGTCTGAAGCTCAGCTTGGAGTGGAATGCGTCTTCTACCAAATTTGCTTCGCGTTGGAGCTTTCTCTCTTCATGTGACTCCAAAGAGCTCATCAATTGTTGAATCGAAAGCGTTGATAGATCTTTTGATTCTTCTATTGCAGTAACGATGTAGTCGTACTTGTCAGTGAGGCTAATTAAAATTTTCTCGACTACCTTTTGATCGGAGATGTCTTCCCCATACTTCCGCATTTGGTTCACAATTTCGATGACTCGTGAGAAGTACTCCTTGATCTTCTCCGACTCCTTCATTTGGAGGTTTTGAAATTGTCTTCTTAGCGTTTGTAACTTCACCGCTTTCACCTTCTCAGAGCCTTCAAACTCCTGACTCAAAGTTTCCCATGCCTTCTTGGATGTAGTAGCCCCACTTATCCGTGGAAACAAGTTTTCAGCAACACCCTGTTGGATTAGAAACAGGGCCTTGGCATCGTTCATTTGTTCTTGTTTCTGCTCCGGCGTCAATTCTCCCGTAGTTGGCACCGTATAATCTTTGTTGACTATATCCCACAATCCTTGCGAAAGCAGCAGCGTCCGCATCTTGATCTTCCACATGTCGTAGTTTTCTCCTATCAACATGGGAACCGTCGATTGCGCCATGGTTGCGCCTCCTGAAGACATCGACTTGTGATGCTTCTTATATTTTGCGAACGCCCTTGTCTACTTTGCTAACTTCTTACTCGAACCTTGGAGCTCTGATACCAAATGTTGGAACTTAAACTCGGACTGTGGAATTGAATGAAGAGAGGAGTATACTTCTAAATTTCTTTTTTTTATTTCTTAGAAGAAGAGTACAAGTGATTAGAGTACAATGCCTTTTATGTATTTTCTTTTTCACACCTAGCAAATGGATATCTATACTCAATTTATACTCTTGCTATGTCGGCTGTGGAAATTTCTGGATTCTACAAATTAATTCCACCGACATTGCAATAGTTGGTTTGGTATTTTTCTAGATCACTCTCTATTATACATAATTCTTCAAGTTTCTAGATTTCTCTCTATATTTCTTCAAGTTTCTAGATTACTCTCTATTGTACATAACAAGTCTCTATTATACATATCTCTTTATAAGTTGCTTCTAGAAAATTTTAGATATATAATTTTGGGCCTGGGCCTTCTGGTTAGGTGCTGTTATATTTAACACACGTGGTTGCCTCTGGCGATTTGTCTCTCTTGGGATGATCTTCTCTGCTTTCGTACTCATTCTTAAGAATGAGAAAAGAGGTTACGCAAAAGAAGACATCATAATATCTTACGTGTTACTTGGTTCTTCTCTATTCATGGAATTGATTTCCCTTCTTCTAATCATATTCTCTGATTGGATGATAGTCGCACTTGGACAAAAGGAACACAGTCTACTAAAGAATTTGGCAGTTATTATTGCCAAAGTTATGTCATGTTTTTTCTCGGAGAGCAAGCCCCGGTGGTCAAACTCAATGGGTCAATACAGTTTGTTGAGTTTTACCCTGAGAGATAAAAATACCATCATTAAAAGGATTTTGGGTGGTGTTAAGCTGAAAAAGTTTTGGGACAACTTTATTTTCATTCACTCTGTTCCTGTACCAAGCAAGTTAGAAGGGCTTTTATATGGACAGCTCGTACCTGTGATCAGTTTGCAGGAGTTAAAAGATCGCAAAGGAGAGAGAGAATCGAAAAGGAGGTATTAACCCTTTGATGACATGGTGCATCAATAATAGGGAATTTGACCAGAGTATTCTAATATGGCACATTGCCACGGATCTCTGTTTCCACACCCACGATGCTAGGAATGACAATCACACTCACTCAGAGATCCGTGAAATAAGTTTGATAATTTCAAACTACATGGTGTACCTTTTAATAATGCAACCGTCCATGATGCCAGATGGAATTGGGAAAATAAGATTTCAGCACACCTGTGCCCATGTCAAATTTTACATTCACACAGAGAGAAATGGGCTTACGGAAGAAGAGGCAAGAAAAGCATTATTGGATTTGCATTTAGACATGGATGATAATATCTTAGGGGACAAAATTACATGGTCGGTGTTGTCTGATGCGCTCTCGCTTGTAAAACAGCTAACTGTGATGGCAGAGGATCGGAGGTGGCGCCTTATCAGTGGAGTTTGGATGGAGATGCTGGGCCATGCGGCTATTAATTGCAAGACGAACTACCATGCCAAGCAATTGAGCCAAGGAGAATTTCTCACGCACCTCTATCTGCTCATGAGTCACATGTGCATTGGAGATACTGTTTGAATTTTAATAATTATCAAGTGTTCAAGTTAAGCAGTAAAACTCTTGGAGCTCATAAATAATCTTCCTTACTGCTTGACTTTCTTATTTAATTTCTTCTTAGTTTTTGTGAATGTTTTATTTTACTACTGGATTTCTTGTGTGCTGTACTACTATTATATATGTACCAACTTAAATCTTTTACACAGAATAAGGAGAAGAGAATGTTTGTGTGCTTAATAATTTTGTTGTTAATTTGATCTTTTATACTGTAGATATATTCATCCTTAATTAGTCTTGAATAATTAAAAAGATTCATGTTCCACCAAAAATTTCTGAATATTTCTCGTCTGACATATGCAATATTGTTGTCTATTACGAAATAAGGAATTTCATTTCATATATTAAGAGCCCCCAACAAACATGATCAGATCAAAACCTAATCAAAGAAATTTCTAATTTTTTTTCGCATATACAATGACAAATACCCTGGTAAGTTCTTTTCGCATATATTAAGAGCCGAGATACACATTCACCATCTGTTACTCCCCTAGTTCCAATGTCTTTCACATAAATGAGGGAGACATAAGGAGGTAGTTTGTATGATATTAAATTTAATGGCACGGATTCTAATTTCCACTAATTGCTACCCGTAGGTTGTACTAGGTGAAGTGGCAATGTGAGGTTGATTACGTTGAATAGGCTCAATTGAATGTCATCTCTTCTCGGGTGGTACTATCCTTTATATTAGTTATAGGTTGCAAGAAAGAGAAGCATTTTTTATTTAAGTCAAGTAAATAGATTTTTTATGGCAATTAACTTGGATAATTTGGTGTCTTTTGTGTGTTTTGTGGATATATGGCATGTAATTTGGATAATTTGGATAATTTTTATGGCAATTAACTTGTTTGGTATCTTTTGTTTGTGATTGTGGCATATTAATTATTGACTAACAAATTTGGTGGGGGCTGACAACATTAAAATATTATTTAAAAAAACTACAATCACGATCGGCTGATAATCGTTCTTGATAGCTGATCTGGTTCTCCACCATTAAAAAAGAAGAAGGAACAGTTGTTTACTAAAAGGCCGTTCGTGATGATTAAAATCAGTATCGGTTGTTCTTAAAGGCCGTTCCTGATTGTCAACATCAGTATCGGCTAATCCAAACGACCATTCCTGATTATGGAATCAGTATCGGCTCTTTGACCGATCCTGATTGTTGGTACTATCAGTAACGCATGTATCTGTATCACCCCTAGGTCCGTTACTGATGTCCCTTTTTTACCGTTATTGCTGATTCTCCACTAGTGCTTCCACTCTAAACTCTCAATATTGATGTTTCATACCTTACCTAACGCGTTTTATAATAAAATATCTCATTTTATATATTATCCTCCTTTACTAGAAACTTCTTGGAAGTGATGGATCTGGATGTGATGAAGTTAATTAGTAATTAATTTTATAATTTGTTTAACTCGGTTAGCTAGGTACCATCTCTCCACCATTCACACCATCGATGCACCCGATCGAGGTGCAAGCAATTAAGCCAGGCATTCACATGGAGGGAATAATTCTAGCACATGGAAAATCATTCCCTTCGAGGCAGATCTGAGGTGTATACAGTTCATTTTGTTTAATTAATTCAGTTGGTCACTTAGATATTTAGTTTATGGCCCACCATTGACTTCACACTTGTATTTAAATTCATTAGTCAAACTCAAAGACAGATTTCGATGTTAACTCAATTCATTTGTTTAATTCAGTTGATTTAATAGAGTAGTTTAGATCGCATATCTGCATCCAGCTGCTCATATATATGTACGTTCTAAACAAGAATTAAAAATGATTAACTAACAGAGTTGTTAATCCACAATTCATCACACATGCAAATGAGGCATTATAGGCTGCGTTACATTCATTTAACATGCATTCAGTACTGTTGGAACTACAAGTTGACACGTGTAGTTGGTGCCACACCGGATCTAAAGGAGGAAATCAAGAAGGTGGATCCGGCCAAAGATTTCTTGAAGATAATTCAAGATACCATGCAGCTTTGATAGGATCTACCAAATATAGCTAGCTGGAGATTTATTTCCTGATTGTATTCATGTGATTTCTTTCCTTATTGTATGGGTGTACAGCTCCAATGAGGGCATATAAGCTCTGTCTCTCTAAACAGAAAAACAAAGAAAGAAAAATACAATTCAGTGTTGTGTGAGTTGTAATCAGAAATTATTATGAAATAAAAGAGTGTGTGTGTGTCTTGATCCGTGGAGTGCGCTATAGGCGATACCACGTTAAAATCTCTGTGTTTTCTTGATCAATTGTCTGTGGTGATGTTATAATTTTGTCATGGTATCAGAGCAGGGATCCTAGGACCAAGCGTGTTCGACTAATCTCGCCGAAACCACAAAAACCAACCCGAAATTTTTGTCATTGAAACAATGGCAGAGACGCCACCTGAAAAACCTCTTCCAACCATTGAATTAGGAGAGCCTTCAACTACTACCGCTCTTTTAGAAAAATTAACTCAACTCCTTATCCTACAGCAATCTTCCCCTAGCACTACACCCTCAACCGAAGGATCTGCACCTCCTATTTCCGTGAAACTAGATGGTACAAATTATGGGCTGTGGTCTCAGGTGGTAGAGATGCACATCAAAGGACGAGATAAGTTGAGACATCACCGGCATCCCGAACCAACCGCTGCCAACAGATCCACCATATCGAAAGTGGAGTATTGATGACTCAATTGTGAAGGGATGGCTCATTAATTCGCTTGAACCAAGGTTAATTGGCAATTTCATCCGTTTCCCGACTGCAAAAGATGTTTGGGACGCAATAGCTACAACATTCTTCGACGGCTCGATGCATCTCTCGTGTATGATTTGAACAAGAGAGTTGCAAAACTCAAGCAAGAGGGGGGACCAGTTGAAGGATACTACAGCAAGTTGCAAACCCTTTGGCGGGAGATAGATTTTCGACGTCCTAATCCGATGGAGTACTCCAGCGATATTGAGAAATTCAACTCTTATATTCAAGAGAGCAGGGTATACACTTTTCTAGACGGACTTGATGATCGTCTCGACAACGTGAGAGCTGATGTGCTTCAAATGAAACCATTTCCCACTATCGAACAAACCTTTGCACGAGTACGAAGGGAAGAGATGCGTCAGATAGTGATGATGAAGGGAGACGAGGTGGGCAACAATCCGATGGCCTTAGTCTCGCGTGGCTACAAGCCAGCTGAGGTAAATCTGACCCTTACTAAAACAGGACCGAAGAACAATCTGACTTGCACTCATTGTGGGGGTTCAAAGCATACCAGAGAAAATTGTTTTAAGTTGGTTGGATATCCCGACTGGTG
This sequence comes from Carex kokanica, assembly GCA_025461125.1. Lineage (NCBI taxonomy): Eukaryota > Viridiplantae > Streptophyta > Magnoliopsida > Poales > Cyperaceae > Carex > Carex kokanica. The sequence continues at coordinate 685,638 of JAJGRX010001025.1, read as the reverse complement.
GAAAGAACAGAAAAAGAAGAAACAAGATGGTCAAAAAGGGCGTGCAACTGTCGTGACGTCTGGACCAGCAGAACCGAACCAGCAAGGTCAGAACAGCACCTCGGGTCAGAACCAAAGTGGCTCGGGTCAGAACAGTGGAGTTGCGCATACCATAACAACAGTGCCTCAGGATCGGTTAGTTTTGAGTTCTAATTCTGGTACAGCAGGTAAACAGTCAGCTCAAGGTAATGTTTCAATTTCTGAAAATAATTGTGAGTTTCAAAATTTGCAAAAATGGGTGATTGATTCTGGAGCAACTGACCATATGACCTTTTCAGAAAAAGACCTCGTAAACATTACTGGACCTAGGAAGAATGAGATTCTAAATGCAAACGAAATTTCTTATCCAGTAAAAGGAACTAGAGATGTACCCATTTCTCAAAACATAACTCTTAGGAATACCCTACTTGTTCCATCGTTGTCTACTAGACTGATATCAGTTAGTCAGATTACAGAGGAATTGAACTGTGCAGTCTTAATTTTTTCTGAATTTTGTATCTTCCAGGATGTTCTGACGAGGGAGATTATTGGGCGTGGTACTAAGCAGGAGGATTGTATTACTTGGACAACTCAAAAATAGGACATACATGCATTGCAAGAAGTGAATCCGAAAGTTTGAAAAATAAAGTTTGGTTGTGGCATAGGAGACTTGGGCATCCCTCATTTGGGTACATGAGAAAATTATCCCCTACGTTATTTTTGGGTTTAGATAATGAAGAATTTGTTTGTGAAACATGTATTAAGGCCAAGAGCCATCGTGCAACTTATCCTGATAGCTTGAATAAAAGTCTTGTTCCTTTTGATTTAATTCATACCGATGTTTGGGGTCCATGCCCAGTTGTGTCTAAATCTGGTTGTAGATGGTTTATCCTTTTTACTGATGATTGTACTCGTATGACATGGCTTTATCTTCTCAAGTCCAAAGATGAAGTACCAAATGTGTTCAAAGTTTTTTACAAAATGGTAAAAACACAATTTGAGAAAGAAATAAAGGTGGTAAGAAGTGATAATGGTAGGGAGTACATTAACAAAAATCTACAAGATTTTTTTAAAGACAATGGCATAGTACATGAAACCTCGTGTGTAGGAACACCCCAACAAAATGGAATTGCAGAGCGAAAAAATAAACATATCCTTGAAACCGCTAGATCACTTCTATTCGAAAACAATGTACCACAAACTTTTTGGGATAATGCTGTGTCCACTGCCGTCTATTTGATCAACCGGACTCCTACAAAAACCAACCAATTCAAAACCCCGTTACAAAGGTTAGCTGATCATGTAAACATCCCGTCTATCCTAAACATGTCCCCAAAAATATTTGGATGTACCGTGTATGTTCATGTCCAAAAGAATTCTCGTTCCAAAGTAGAACCTTGTGCCGAAAAGTGTGTTTTTTTGGGTTTCGGGTCACAACAGAAAGGGTATAAATGTTATAATCCTTCCACTCGGAAATTATACACAACAATGGATGTAACTTTTCTTGAAACTGAACCTTATTTTAATAAACACCAAGTTCCCGTTCAGGGGGAAACAGAGTATGAACCTGAACTGTTGTTTAGTGAGTAAACGGGCCCAAGTTTTGAACATGTGAATTCGGTCACAAACCGAACCCAGTCAGCCAAAGAAACAGAGCCGAATCATGCTGAAACAGACCCAAACCCAGCAGAAAACCGAAACAGAGCACATTCAGAAACAGAGCTGAATCATGCTGAAACAGAACCAAACCCAGCAGAAAATCGAAACAGAGCACATTCAGAAACAGAGCTGAATCATGCTGAAACAGAACCAAACCCAGCAGAAAATCGAAACAAAGCACATTCAGAAACAGAGCTGAATCATGCTGAGACAGAACCAAACCCAGCAGAAAACCGAAACAGAGCACATTCAGAAACAGAGCCTTGTGCAGAACCTAAAATTTCAGAAACTGACCCAGTCAGAAACTGACCCAGTCAGAAACAGAACCGAAACAGAGCATAGTGCAGAGTCTCCTGGAGTTAACATCTGGATTGAATTGGATATGAGTAATGCAGAAGTAATACAATCTGAATCGCAACCACATGGCCCGGAGTCTCCCGGAGATATTCATGAGGTAAATCCACAGAACTCAAATTCTATTATACAATCTAGGTTACCACCAAGAACCAATAGAGGTAAACCACCAAAACGGTACATTCATGAGAACAGAACAAACAATGAAAATAACTACCCTATTGCAAATTACATAACAACTGACCGACTCTCTGAACCTTTGAGAAGTTTTGCCCATCAAGTCTCTTCGGTAGTTGTACCAGAAAGGGTAGAGGAAGCTATTAAAGATCCAAAATGGGTAGAAGCAATGGAAATAGAAATGGATGCACTAGAAAAAAACCAAACTTGGAAGTTAGTGGATTTACCCGAGGGAAAGAAAACTGTGGGATGTAAATGGGTCTACTCTATAAAGTACAATGTAGAGGGAAAAATTGAGAGATATAAAGCACGACTCGTGGCCAAAGGATATACTCAGACATATGGAATTGATTTCCAAGAAACTTTCTCACCAGTTGCTAAACTAAATACTGTGCGAGTTCTCTTATCCCTTGCAGCAATTTTGATTGGCCATTACACCAATTTGATGTAAAGAATGCATTCCTACATGGTGATCTAAAAGAAGAGATTTACATGGATCTTCCACCCGGGTACCAATATTCTGAAACAAAACGGAAAGTGTGCAAATTAGAGAGGTCCTTGTATGGCTTGAAACAATCTCCTAGAGCATGGTTTGGTAGGTTTTGCAGTGCAATGAAGGGGTATGCGTACGAACAAAGCAACTGCGATCACACTCTGTTCTTTAAACGGAACCAAGGTAAACTTACAGTGCTAATCATATATGTGGATGATATGATTATTACAGGTAATGATCATGAGGAGATCAAATTGCTAGAGACAAAACTGTCTAAAGAATTTGAAATGAAAGATTTGGGTGGCTTGAAATACTTTCTAGGAATTGAAGTAGCTCGGAGTAACAAAGGTATTTTCCTATCTCAAAGAAATTATATTCTTGACCTACTTGCTGAGGTTGGAATGCTAGAGTGCAAACCAGCTGACACACCAATGATCCAAAATCACAAGTTGGGGTTAGATTCGAATCAGAGTCCAACCAACAGAGAAAGGTACCAAAGGTTAGTGGGAAAATTGATTTATTTATCTCATACTAGACCTGACATAGCTTATGCAGTGAGTGTTGTCAGCCAATTCATTCATTCTCCAAGTGAAGAACATATGGAGGCGGTAATGAGGATTCTTAGGTACCTAAAAGGCGCCCCTGGAAGAGGGATAATGTTTGAGAAACATGGACATCTCGAAATAGCTGGCTATACCGACGCAGATTAGGCTGGAAGTGTGAGTGACCGGAAATCAATGGCAGGTTACTTCACATTTGTGGGTGGAAACCTAGTTACTTGGAGAAGTAAGAAACAAAATGTGGTAACCTTGTCCAGTGCCGAAGCAGAATTTAGAGGAGTGGTAAAAGGTATTTGTGAATTATTATGGTTACAAAGACTTTTAACCGAACTCGGTTTTGAACCAACCAGTGAAATGAAATTGTTTTGTGATAACAAGGCTGCAATAGACATCTCTCATAACCCGGTACAACATGACAGAACAAAGCACATTGAAGTAGATAGACACTTTATCAGAGAGAAAATAGACTCAAAGATCATAGAAATTTCGTTTGTAAGGTCGGGTGAGCAGCTAGCAGACATGCTAACCAAAGCTGTGTCAAGCAAGGTGTGTAATGAGTCTCTGTGCAAATTGGGTATGATCGATATTTACGTGCCAACTTGAGGGGGGATGTTGGAACTACAAGTTGACACGTGTAGTTGGTGCCACACCGGATCTAAAGGAGGAAATCAAGAAGGTGGATCCGGCCAAAGATTTCTTGAAGATAATTCAAGATACCATGCAGCCTTGATAGGATCTACCAAATATAGCTAGCTGGAGATTTATTTCCTGATTGTATTCATGTGATTTCTTTCCTTATTGTATGGGTGTACAGCTCCAATGAGGGCATATAAGCTCTGTCTCTCTAAACAGAAAAACAAAGAAAGAAAAATACAATTCAGTGTTGTGTGAGTTGTAATCAGAAATTATTATGAAATAAAAGAGTGTGTGTGTGTCTTGATCCGTGGAGTGCGCTATAGGCGATACCACGTTAAAATCTCTGTGTTTGCTTGATCAATTGTCTGTGGTGGTGTTATAATTTTGTCAAGTACATTACATATGGCATTGGTAATCACTGGCCACACAATTCGCTTGTCGTATCTACAGCTAATCACTGTAGTAGGCTCATTTATATTTATTCACTACAATCTAATTAAGTGCAAGGGTTATTTTGATTTATCCTATTCATAGCTCTATAATTTCCATTTTTCGAAACGATATCATTAGAATTTGGAGCCTAGTCTCACCACCCTGATTTATAAGTGGTTAATCTTTTAATTTGCGTGTTAATATTTTAAATTCCAATTTATCTTGAGTTTGACTTGAAACAAATCTAGGTTAGGTTTCAAAAAAAATATATGAAATTGATTGAGTATTGTCACACTATCTTGAATTGACAAGACCTAAATTCAAATATGGGTAGTTGCATGCATAAACTGACTTTTTTGCATATATATGTATTAATGTAAAGGTGTTGAAGGATGTTATGAAAAAAAAAAATAACATGTTTGTGTGAAGTTCTTAATGTACTTGCTGGCTATATATGTATGTTTGTTACATGATCTGAATTTACTTTACAAATTATGACAGAAAATGATAAAACAAACGGCAATTCTTTATCACTCGAGCTGAAAACAGAACCTGACACGGGAACCGTATACAAGGCTAGAATGTCAGGTTATGTTTTCTTTATTTTGGTTTTATTTTCTTCTTGGCTCCTTTTGTTAGGGTTTTGGTTTTTTGTTTTAATTAGTAGCTCTCAGAGGAGCACTGGAGATTTGTTGTAGAAACATGCATGCCAAGTGTTCTCATAGGTGCTCTCAAAGGTGTTTTAATTAATAGCTCTCAAAGGCGCTCATAGGGTTTTTTTTTGTTTTTGTTATGTACAAATATGCATGCCAAGTGTTGTAACATTTCTAGAATATATATGTATATGTATTTATGATTGATATTTATTGAATTATGGATGTATATCAGTTTATGTTTGTTGAATGTTGAATGAATATTATTAATTTCTATATGTTGTGTTGAATATTTATTGAATTAACTATGCATAATATTTTATGTTTAATGGCTAGCAAATTAATATGGGTGCCAGCCAATAAAACATTGTTAAAAACAATCAAAACATACATGGTTCAAAACAACAAACCTGGTATGTTTGCCATAAAAAACACGGATGCCTTGTAGAAATCGTGTAAATAAAACTTGTTAGTATACACGGTTACTTTGACAATGTAGAAATTGTGTAAATAAAACTTGTTAGTATACACGTTTACTTTGACAATGTAGAAATTGTGTAAATAACACTTGTCACTATTTTTAGCACTTTTTTGTGGGAACTGACACGGTTCACTTCTATTAACCATGTATGTTAGTACTATATAGTCATGGTTCACTAACTGTGTACAACTTACCTACCTATTCATACACGATGCTCGCTAACATGGTCGTTGAACCGTGTATCATTAGCTTTTCGGACCTGTATAGTCTTTTTTCTGCACTAGTGATGCTATAGTTTGTGGAGTCTACCTAGCAAAAAAATTATATATATAGAGAGAGAGAGAGCTGGGCTATGGTGAGTTGCGAAGTAATAGGTCATTTTTACTTCATGCTCATATTCTTATTTTGAAAATCTAAACAACCGATCCGAACAGCTTAACATGATCTCCATATTGAAAGTGCTTGGAGACCAAATTTTATATTTTTTGGAATTTTTTTACTATTTATTAAGCCACTTTGAAAATCGCTGATCGAATGGTCCAGAAGTTTTTACTTTTTTTACTGTTCACTCAAATCAGTGATTTTCAAAGTAGCTTAATAAATAGTAAAAAAATCCAAAAAAAAATATAAAATTTGGTCTCCAAGCACATTTCATGTTGAGCGGTTCGGATCGATGGTTTGGATTTTCAAAATGGGATATGAGCGTGAAGTAAAACGTTGTTTTACTTCACAACTCACCATAGTCTCTCTCTCTCTCTCTCTCTCTCTCTCTCTATATATATATATATATATATATATATATATATATAATTTTTTTACTAGGTAGACATGCGTGTGTGTGTGAGTAGATCTACAGTGTTCCTAAGTTCACCAAGTATCTTTGTGAACTCAACTCTAAAACTTGTCGGATTGACTTCAAATGACGAATCCGAACTATTAAAACCCATTTACCTTATGAGTGATGCATCTACATACAAAATTTTAAAATTTTCGAATTAATTTTGTATAGAGTCAAGTGGTAAATAAACATTCAATAAATGAATTCATTAAAATTAATTTATGAACTTTATAATTTTGACTGTTTGACTTTATACTAAATTAATTCGAAAGTTTAAAATTTTTGCATGAAGACGCATCACTCGTAAGGTATATGAGTTTCAAAATTCAGATTCATCATTTGAAGTCAATCCGATAAGTTTTATAGTTGAGTTCACAAGAAGACTTGGTCAACTTAGGAACACCCTAGTTCTACTCTATATATGTATATGTATATTTATATGTATATATGTATTATGAATGCCAAAGTCTATTGAGTCTATCCGGACGCCTTAAACTAGGACGTACCCTGAAGGGAGGCATTGAGGTATATATGAAGTGTTGTTAGTGAACGAGAAAGTTGTTGGTAGTGATGAGAACCAGAAAGTTGTTGGTGATCCCCCATTGTAATTAGGAACAACTTTGCATGAAGCATGCACGGTTGACTACAATTAAGCCGTTAATCTCGGGCAACTTGGTATTATCTATTCTCTTATAATTATTAGAAAATAGATACAACTGGGTATATATTAAGATTCATTTATTGTACCCATTGACTATAAATTAATCACGCCATGACAGATATCCATGTGCAAGCCTATTGTACTCTATATGCAGTTAAATCTCGGTATAACAATAGTGTAATGAGTTATTAATTAACCAGCTGCCATGTTATTTGTTGCACTTGAACGAATTTGTTAAAAGTATGTTGATTTTGTGCCAAAAGCTGAACTTGTAATAGAACGCAATTCAAGTTATCTACACAACACGCTTCACAAAGAAAAGTTACAACAAACCAGTAAGCAGTGGTTAGCTAGCTCTTTTGTCTCTTCCCAAAGTCAACCGACAGTTATCGTTCTCTCGGAAACCTCCATCTCATCTCTCCTCCAATCTAAATTTTTCAGAGCTAAATAATGATAATATTAATGTAGAGTGAAAGGAAGAATTATTAACATCTTCATATGGATTGTATATGCTCAAAAATTCTTGAATACTACAATTAACAGCAAAAAAAGAAAAAGAAAAATACTAACATTATCTTATACTACCATTTCAAAGTCAGCCACTGAAAGAGTGCCACGTGGCAGTCTCTTAATGTGTGTTTTATAAAGGCATGGATCAAGGCCTTGATGTGTTTCTCGTGCGTATTCATAGCCGTTGATCATAGCCATTAAGATTCCACCAAAACAAAACAAACTGTGATAATTGATGACAAAGACATGTGAACTACCTCGATATGTGTACAAATTGACTAGGACTCAATTTTTAGGTCGTCCCATCTAAATTGTCCCACCAATTAAAAGAGAGAGAGAGTAATTAAATTAAGGAGAAGGTTATTAGAGCGCTCGGAGACTTAACTATTCCAACAATTACATTAGCATCTACAAACAACTCTTTCCGTATTTGACAAGAAGCACTGAGTGAAGGGGGGCAGTTTCACATCCAAGGGAGAAGGTTCAATTAACAGTTCGAGCAGAAGGTCAGCTGCATTTTTCCAAGGAATAGGCGAAGCCGATCACTCAAAATGAATCACATCACCCGGCATAATCTCGGAGCTGAGCTTGTGTAATTAAGGAGAAGCTCAAAGAGTTTTCAGGTAAGCACACTTTATATATTGAAATTAAGAAGGATATTAGAGCACTAGGAGAGTAATTATTCCAATAATTCTATTAGCATCTACAAACAACTCGTTCTGTATTTGACAAGAATCGTGTCGTGAAGGGGGCAGTTTCACATCCAAGGGAGAAGGTTCAATTTACTGTTCGAGGAATAGGCGAAGCCGATCACTCAAAACGAATCACATCACCCGGCATAATCTCGGAGCTGAGCTTGTGTAATTAAGGAGCAGCTCAAAGAGTTTTCACGTAAGAACACTTTATATATTGAAATTAAGCATTTAACCTATATTAAAGGGTATATTTAGATTTTCAATCCCCTAGTTAGCTCTTCACTCCTATTATTGCATCAAGCGAAATTTATAGCTGAGACACTTCATCCGGCCCGTCTTGTCTTAAAAAAATTCAAAAATTCACTATTCATTGTTGAACCCAATATTATATTTTTCATAAACTTATCTAAATAAATATATTTTTTCTTTAGTGGCACTAGATTGAAAAATGAAAAAAGTTTAGCGTTGAAAACAATTATAAAGGCAAAATAATTACGCCTTATCAAGAGATGAACCAATTACATCTCATGTAGGAGTCAAACACTTGCATTCCCGGAAAGGGGAAGGAGAAACAGTTCTCCACCTTAACCAATGGACTATTCTATACCAAAACCGACTAATAGAAACATAATCATAAGTGTTGAATACAAAACTTGATTCCATAACATTAATTGGTCATGGAATCCTCAAGCCTAAAGAGTCGTCTCCAAGAGCACGAGACAAGACTTCAACAGCAAGAAACTCTTCTCGCCTTTACGTCGCATGGTCGTGGATCAAGTTTTCTGATGAGTCCAAATTGAACTGCTACTTTTCAAGATTTATAAACCCTAATTTATATTTACGTTCATATCACAAGCGCATGATCCTACTGTGTAATATGATTGGGGTGTCGATCCACACGGATAGTGTATTAGATTATAAACAATTTTCGCTAGTCTAGGTTCTCAGGAGTTTTTGTAAGTTTGATGCGGTGGCGCTAATATAAATTTCGACGTCTCTCTACGTCACATGTGGCACTGTCATTACCCCGCAGAGCATGCCAAGTTCTTGTTTATGCTATTTGAAAGGTTTTCCAATTTTGCGATCGGCTTTTGGGCTATCAAGGCTAAAGTATTTTTTGTATGCAATTATATTATTTCCCTATACTGCCCCACAGATGAAATATCCCAAAGACCCTACCTAATCTAGGTGTTTCAAAATATAATCCAAAATTGACAATTTACGCTATCCTGTCAAGGGAGCCCACTAGGTTCTCACTCTAGCCTTTGAACCACTACCAAGCCTCGTTAGCCGAAGTGTTCGAAGTACTTACATGCATTATCCTTCTCACAAAAGGATGCAACAACTTACACCTATTGGCATGTGGAGGACATTGGCATATAGTAGACACAATTATGTATGCAAGGACTTAATAAAAAGGATTCAAATAACAAAGAAAACTCAAATCAACATAACTCAAACTATGTATGCAAGGACTTAAGATACAAGGGTTCAATCCCCTCCCCCAAGCTTAAATCATGCATTGTCCCTAATGCAAAGGTAAAACTTTCGATGGGTCAGAACTTATAGTCAGAATTGATGAGACATGCTGTCGAAGGACAAGCCTTCTTTAGCACCATATCTCCTGAAAAATTTGCCCACGGTGACCATGAGAGCTCTATAAAACTCTAGGCTTTCAAGCCTACGCTTGATTCCTGTGAGTTCTTCCATGGCTAGGCACTAGAGAGGATGATCTGGTCTTGCAGAAGTACTAGGTTTAGCGGCAGTGGTCGATCTGCACTGTTCGTGGTTGCTGAACAAGTTAGGCTGAGGTATAAGCTGAGGTCGCATGCGACATGCGGTCTAGAAAGCATATAGCGGTATGGCTAAGGTTGCATGCGACATGCGTGATGCCGTATGAGCCGCCTCAGCTTGGCTCGGTTGCCTACCTTCGTGCAGTGTCGGCGATGCCGCGTGGGTTGCGGGCTGAGCAGAAGTCTCGCGTGCATGTGGCTCTGTCTCCTGATATGATATGTTGAGTGTGTATATCACTTCAGGTAATGCTAGTGCTTGACTATATACCTCGTATGGCTTACTTCTGCTCTTGGACCTTACGCGACGTTCCAAGCTACCATATTTTCTTTCTTTTGCTTGTGAAACGCTTCGAGTAATGACTTGGTTGGCTTGTTGATGGTCCTCGTCTGGTCCTTCGATAGGTTCACCTTCTAAGGTTGGATGGTGATCTCCTTCTGGTTCCTTAGTAGGTCCATCTTCCAAAGTTTTGGTGGTTTCACTAGAAGTTGAAGTGATTGTGGTTGCACACATGAACCCTAGCAGTCCATCCGCTATGCGGATGTAGACGTGGAACTCCTTGTCACTACTATACCATGCAGTCCTATGTTGACGATGCTCTACTAGGTATGTAAGGTTGATGTAGGGATCACCACGCACCTCCTCTTCTAGTATGGTTACCTCTAGGTATTTAGCAAACAGGGAAACGTATGCGCCAATTGTTATATCAAGGTCTTTACGTGTCTCCTTGGCTACCTTTTTTAAGTGCTCTATGATGAAGAACCCTAGATTGGGTGGCCATTGTTGATGAAGTCCCTTCAATTGAGCTAGAAAAAGGATGTCTCTATCACTCACTTCTGTGTTGAATTCTCCAGTCGAGAAGATTGAGTTCGTCAGGAGCATGTGGGCAAATCTCAATGGTTTGTTGTACATATATGTGGATAGCCTAGGCCTCCCTCCATCTGCTCCTTGAAGAGAGTGTTTCTCCCAAAATGCCTCCCTCTCTACCTTGGTACCACGAGACATGTGCCCGTCATAAGGTAGACCGAGTGCTTCGTTCATACCTACCGTGGTGACGGTGTAGTGCTTATTGTTGAGGTTGAAACTTATCATTTCTCCTTCTTCTTGTAGGGTTGCTAGAAACTCTATGATGGCACATGTATAGGTTGGCTCATGCCTCAATTTGAATGTCAATTCCCATAGGTTGATTGAAGATAGAAGTATAAGTACTTCGTCGTAAATCTCCAATTTCTTGACAGAATAACAACACGACCCTTTGGAAATTTTCACAGGCGCTCCTGCAAGATTTGAAAGCGTGCACGATGTTCTTCAGAAGGAAACAACATCCCAGTCAGCTTGCTATTGTATGGTGGTGTGGATGGTCGAGATTGATCGTCAACTTGGTTGAATTTGGCCATTGATCACCTTCTCTGTCTACCCTGCGACTTAGGCGTGCGGCCTCGGAGGTGGTGTGCAACCTGGACTTAGAAGAAATTTCTAGCTTGAAATCAAAAAGCTACTAAGGAAGAAGAAGAACTCGTAAATTTAGGAAAAGGTTGTGAGGAGGGAGAGAGATTAGGACGCCCTTCTTATAGAGGAGCAGTAGATAAGGAAAGTGGTGCCAAGGATGGGAGGAGTGGGGTAACCCATGATCTCATCTCTATTTTCAAACATTCTAAAAATAAGTTTTTCTATAATTCGAAAATAGAGAATCATCCAAAAATACTCTTCCTGCGGCCTCTGACGTGCCGTGCACGGTATCACATGCGATAAGAAAACTCGGCCGACAATTTTCCTTATTCTATTTCTAACATAGTTCTGCCCTATGCCGCATGCGGGTAAGGTATGTCGCATGCAGACTCAACTTAGACCCTATTTCTACATTTTTCTGCAGTCTGTCTGGTTGGTATTGTACGGAGGTTGAGCATACCCCGCATGCGGTATGGAATGATACCGTATGGGTTGTATACTGAATATAAGAATGGTTCTTCTTGTCCTTGGTTTCTTCCTCTGTCACAATCCTAATCATCTACCTGTCAGTTCTGGTTTAGTAAGTTACCCATGACTCTAAACTGAAAAAGTGCATCAAAAGTAAAAAGATGGTGGGTTGCCTCCCACGTAGCGCTTATTTTAGGTCGTTAGCTAGATCTTTCCTCGCTTAGTTGGATGGAGGTGAGAAAGGTGCCCCTTCGGTTAGAGGGTGCACATCATAGAGTTGATCATCCTTGGTTGCAATGCATTGAGTTGATTCTCGTGGGTTGACCTTCGGTTGCCCTGGAAGCTTGCCTCTACCTCACGAAAAATTCGAAAAAATCATGAGCCAGTTGAGCTACTAGATTTTCTAGGGTCTTTGTTCATTCGCCTATTGGATTAATGTTGGTGTTGATCTCATCTATTGTTCTCCCTTACCTTTCAAACAACTTGTCCATAACATACTCGATGTATGGTTTGCGAGGAGGTTGTTGCTCGAATTGCCTCTGCTGATATGGTTAATGTGTCGACCCTACTGATAGTTTGGTTGATATCCTTTCGGATTTGCAGCTCCTTAGTCGTTCTTGTAGGGGTAGTTCACTTGATCTGTCAACCTTGGTTGTATGCATTAGCATTTTGGTTGTTAGGCTTGTAGGAATTGTTTGCTCTACTTCTACCTCCGTTAGAAATGGGCATGTGTCTTCTAGGTTGTGAACGTCTCCACATGATTGACACAGCGCTATGCTTGCTACAGTGCCATTTTTCTTTGAAAGGTCGTTGACAAACTTGCACAAGGCATCGAGCTTAGCGTCGATGGCAGCGTTACTACTAACTTCAAGTTTGCCAACTGTGGTACTCTTCACGCTTTGTCCTAACATCAAGTAGTTTTGACTTTGGCACAAGTCTGCAATGGTTTTCTTGACTTCTTCGACATTCAGGTTCATTAAAGATCCTCCGGCAGTTGGGTCTATTGCTTGTCTTGCATAGGCTTGTAGTATGTCCTAAAAGGATTGAATCATGAGCCACTACTCCAGTCGATGGTGAGGACACTCCCTCTAGAGATTCTTGAAGCGGTCCCATGTGTCGCTTAGAGATTCTCTATCCTATTGCACGAAAGAAGTGATACGGCTTCGATACTGCACAATCTTGGCTTGTGGAAAGTACTTAGCGAGGAAGGCTTTTGTCATTTGAGCTCAGTTCGTAATTGAACTCGGTTTCAATGATTCAAGCCATGATTGTGGTCATTCTCCTAGGGAGAGTGGGAACAAGCGAAGATGGAGGTCATCAGGTGTGACTCCGTTCACCTTGATCGCGTTGCAAGAATTCTTGAACTTGTTGAAGTGGGTCTGAGGGTTCTCATCTGATCTTTGCTCAAAAATACTCCTAGTCACCAAGTTGACATAGGTGCTCTTAATGTCGAAATTGTTTGCCTCTATCTCGGGCATCATGACGCTGCTTTGATCTTTCAAATCTTGAGTAAGGGCGAAGTCCCTTAGTGGCCGTGAAGTGTTAGCTCTTACTGCTTGTCCTACATTGCGAGGTTGGTTCACCATCCCAACAGGTTGTGATGTGTTATGGGGTGGATTGGCAGTAGTTGGAGGAACACTAGTGTTACTCATGTTGATAGAACTTCAAGCTAGCTCGTCTACAGTTGCGATTTCCTTGGTTTGGCGAGTAACCTTTGCCTTTGGTTTAGGAGAAGGTAAGATAACGTCCTTCTTATTGGAATTGTTAGTGGTTCGGGACTTGGAAGCTCCCGATAGCGGGACAATAAATAAGATAAAATATGCAAGTCCTATAAATATGCTACTAATCCTAATTGATATTTTTGGGGTTTTTATGCAATTAAAATATGCTGAAAAATAAATATGCAAAAAATAAAACTAGTCCTAATTGATATTTTTTGGGATTTTTATGCAAATGAAATATTCTAAGAATAAAAGTGTGGAAAGTAGGATACAATAAAATTTTTTTGTCCTAGTCCCAGCTATTATGTTAGACACCTAATGACAGCGCAAGAATTTCTCAAAAGGAGAATTCTTACTCTATCTCTGACAACGGTGACAAAAAACTTGATGAGTCCAAATTGAACTGCTACTTTTAAAGATTTATAAACCCTAATTTCAACTTACGTTCAGATCACAAGCGCATGATCCTACTGTGGAGTATGATTGGGGTGTCGATCGACAGGGATAGTGTATTAGATTATGAACAATTTTCACTAGTCTAGGTTCTCATGAGTTTTTATAAGTTTGATGCGGTGGCGCTAATTGTGCTAAGGTTCGAGTTAAATAGTAAATAGAGGGCCTCTAGGGTTTAGGTTCTCTCCTTCTTAATTATGCAAAATATAAACTTCAACGTCCATCTACATTGAATGCGGCACTGTCACTATCGCATGTGACCTAGATTGTCCTACAGCTATCCCGCATGCAGCACTATCACTACCCGCAGGGCGTGCTGGGTTCTTATTTATGCGATTTGAAAGATTTTTCGATCTTGCGATCGGCTTTTGGGCTATCAAGGCTAAATATTTTCGGAACGCAATTATGTTATTTCCCTGTACTACCCCGCAGGTGAAATATCCCAAACACCCTACCTAATCTACTTGTTTCCTAATATAATCTAAATTGACAATTTACGGTATCCTATCATGGAAGCCCACTGGGTTCTAATCCTATTTTTTAAACCGCTGCCAAGCCTCTTTAGCCGAAGTGTTCGAAGTACTTACATGCATTATCCTTCTCACACAAGGATGCAATGACTTTACACCTATTGGTATGTAAAGGATATTGGCATATAGTAGACAGAACTATATATGCTAGGACTCAATAAAAAAGATTCAAATAACAAAGTAAACTCATATCAACATAAACAAAACATAGATATTAAAATTTAATTAAGAATTCGATTACAACCCTCACCCGAGAGATGAGAAGTTTAGTTTCTCATGGCCATGGCAAAATAAAAGAAATAAAATAAAGAGAACATAAATTATAACCCAATTGAAGATGGATGAACATCTACTCCCTCAGATGACGCATTTTTCTCCTGCTTGGCATCCGATGACTACCCTTCTCTCTCTAAGTAACTCTCTAATCTAACCTAGCAATGAGGATTGTTAATCTCTATTCTATGGAACACAATTAAACACGCACACTAAACCTAATTACAAGAGGGGTATTTATAGCCTTCCTAAATTAAAGGGGAGTAGTGGAAGTAGTGGAGAAGGTGAAAACTTGGAGTGCACTCCAAATTTGGGTAGATGAAACCAATAATAACTAAGATAGCTTGGGTCTGAAGCAATCGCAACCTTCTAGAAGAATTTTGCTGAAAATAACATCAACGGTGGAGATTTGATCAGAATCAAACAGTCCATGGGTTGAGTCCACGGATTGTGCGGCATAGGTCTATACTGCATGCGTCATTGGGGAGGTCGCACGGCTTCCTGACATGGCAAATTTTACTGTAATTTTGCCATTTCGTATGTTGTGCATTTCGTGTGAGATGTTGCATGCTCCATGTAATGCCCTATTTTGGTGTTATCTCCAGAAATCATCTAAATATGATACTTTTGCTCTGTTTTTGGACTAAATACGCAACTTTCTCCAAAACCTGCCAAAATAGCCTAAAAACACGTTTGCGGTAAATAAAATAGAAAAATGGCTACTTTGAATTCTCTTTGGTCATTTTCCGCAAGAAAAGATAGTGATTTTCGCTATATATTTTGGCTTCATTATCTTCCAAGACAGCAAGATTTGGCCCTTGAGATATCATATCCCTTTTTCTTAATGGATCTCTTCTCTCTCTATTCTTTGATAGTAGAAGAAGAAGAGAAGACACACAGATCTGTATTTTCTAAAGAGAAAACGTTTGTTCAGTTTTCGTGATTTTCTATGTTATCTTGTGCCTTTGGGACCAATCCTTACATAGGGTAACCTATCTGGTTATCTGCCAACTTAAAAAAACAAGGTATTTTGTGTGACCGCATAAAAATGGTGCAGTCACATCAAAATCCGTGTGGCTGCATCAATTTTCGTATGGCCCGCACAAACCTCTAGAAAAGCAGTTTTCGGAATTGCAAATCTCAGAATCAGTCCATCAATGATTTGATATTTGCCTAAATTATTGTACACATTTATGAACCACACTCTATTAGACTTACTCTATTGATACCACTTGTTGGAGAATCATAAAGGCCAAACAATTATGCCTTATCTAGAGATCAAACAATTACATTTAATCTAGGGTCAAACACTTACACTCCGGGGAAGAAGAAACAGTTATCCACCTTAAACTATGAACAATCCTATGCCAAGGCCAACTCATGGAAACATATTCATAAGTGCGGAATACAATACCTGATTCCATAACATTGGCTATGGATCCTCAAGTCTCAAGAGCCGTCTCCGTGAGAATGAGACAAGTCTTCAATGGCAAAAAGCTCTTCTCGCATTTACGTCATATGGTCGTGGATCAAGTCTCCAAGACAGCAAAATTTGGCCCTTGAGATATCCTCTCCATTTTTCTTAATTCATCTCTCCTCTCTATCTTTGATGGTGGAAGAAGAAGAGTATGCTCACAAATTTGTATTTTCTAAAGAGAAAATATATGTTCAGTTTATGTGTTTTGCTATGTTATCTTGTGTCTTGGGGATCAATTCTTATATAGGGTAACCTATATGGTTATCTGCCAACTTAAAAAAAAAAGTATTTTGTGCGACCGCATCAAAAACCTAGTGGCATCAAAATCCATATGGCCGCATCGATAGCCGTATGGCCCGCACAAACCTCTAAAAAAAGCAGTTTTCTGAATTGTAAATCTCAGAATCAATACATTAATGATTTGATATTTGTCTAAATTGTTTTACATATTTATGGACTACACCCTATTGAATACATAGATTGTCTAATATCTTAATTTCATATTAGATCACTTAATTGTGACAATCATATATGACCGTATACAATTCATAATTATATTACATATATGCTCAACGTTGGATTATGAACCAACAAGGATGTCTTGCTAAGTACTGCTATAATTTTTTACAATTATGTAATTATTATGTATCTCGCATATGTTATCATTATTTTTGTCAAATTTGAGTCCGATGGGTTCTGTGTACGCGAATATTAAAGCGGATGCGCACGGATATTAAATGAAGATGAAAAACAAACAACAAACAGTTCTATAAAAAGGAGTGAGAATTAATTGGATTGCCATATATATATAAGGATATCCTTTGTCTTCAGTCACTTCCCTTTACAACCATTAGATCTACCAAGCAAGCCGAGCAAATTAAAAGCACATTATAGTTCTTGGTATAAATTCTTTAATCAAATTTTAAAATATGGAAACATATAACATAGATAGTTATCTGCTCCAGAACTGAAACCTCTCTTTTCTTTGTGAAAAAAGGTACCAGGATTTTCTCTCAAACTAAGCACGATGGACAAAAGAGAAGATTAGAAAAGAAGAGTGTTGCGCATTCATTAGCAGAAAGGAGAGAGACAAAGAAAAACGATTAATTTGGCCAAGGGAATATATCTAACAAACAATTTTCAGAATGCCAATAATAAAAGAGAACTGGACGAGCCTCTGGAATGCTCAGGAAATGAGAATCCTGGTGCTGGCAAGCCTATGCTTTCAATGGGGAATGATCTTCTTGTCTCCCTTGAGAAAACGCTCTGGCCAAAAGCTGCTCATCTTTCTTCTATGGTTGTTTTACCTTTTAGCTGATTATGTTACCATCTTGGCACTCGGTAACCTTCTCAAGAAGCAAAAAGATGGCGCTAGCAGTTCTCACGAGGGCGTAGGCCTGGGGGCCTTTTGGGCTCCTTTCCTCCTCCTCCAGCTTGGTGGGCCAGACACCATCACTTCATTGTCAATTCAGGATAATGAGCTCTGGTTGAGACATTTACTCGGATTGGTCAGTCAGGTTGTTGTAGCAGTGACGGTATTGTTTGAATTGGTGGATATTCCCCAGCTAGGTGTACCAGCTTCCTTTGTTTTCATTGCTGGATTGATTAAGTACTCAGAGAGAATTTGTGCTCTCCGTTCTTCCAGCATGGATAAATTGCGAAGTTCAATGTTCAAATCAATTAAGAAAGCTGGGAATAGCATAGATATCACACGAAGTAATGAGTCGCTGCTTTCCAATATAGTTGATGGCCATTATTTATTTAAGAGAACCATGCCTCTTGTAGGAGACCTCAGGCTCACCTCCAATGAGCTATACAATTGTCGAGCTTATTTCCAGAACTGTAGTGTATGGAAGGCATTTAAATTGGTGGAAATAGAGCTTTCGTTCCTATACGATGTGCTTCACACCAAGGCGGTCCTTACCAATGGTCCACGTGGTTGTATCTGGCGATTTGTCTCTCTTGTGCTGATCTATTCTCCTTTCGTACTCTTTCTTATGAATGACGAGAAAACAGATTACGCAAAAGCAGACATCATAATAACTTATGTTTTATTTGGTTCTGCTCTATTCATTGAATTGATTTCCCTTCTTCAAATCATATTCTCTAAATGGATGATAGTCGCACTTGAACAAAAGGAATACCCTCTACTAAAGAAAATGGCACATATTATTGCCACAGTTATGTCATTTTTTTATTCCGAGCGCAAGCCCCAGTGGTCAAACTCAATGGGTCAATACAGTTTGTTGGGTGCTGTTAAGGTGAAAAATTTATGGGATAAGGTGAAAAATTTATGGGATAAGTTTTTCAATCACTCTGTTCTTGTGCGAAGTGAGTTAAAACATCTTTTAGTTGAACAGCTCCGCAACAGGTCGAGTGTCGACTTGCAAGAGCTAAAAGATGGCAAAGGAGAGAGAGTGCTCCAACAGGAGGCATGTAACCATTTGAGATGGAGCATCAAAGATAAGGAATTTGAGGAGAGTATTCTATTATGGCACATTGCCACGGATCTCTGCCATCCCGCCCACGTTGCTAGGAATGACCATAGCAGTAGTCCCCCAGACCGTGACATAAGTTTGATAGTTTCAAACTACATGGTGTACCTTTTAGTAATGCAACCGTCCATGATGCCCGAAGGAATTGGGAAAATAAGATTTGAGGACACATGTGCCGCTGTCGAATTTTTCTATCACAGCAAAGAGAGAAGTGGGTTTACAGAAGAAGAGGCAAGGAAAGCATTATTGGATTTAAGTGAAGCGAATGATGAGTACTTAGAGCAGAAAACAACGTCGGTGTTGTCTGATGCGCGCCGGCTTGCAAACCAGCTGCTAGATATTAAGGAAGAGGACAAGAGGTGGCGCCTTATCAGTAGAGTTTGGTTGGAGATGCTGGGCCATGCGGCTATTAATTGCAAGACGTACAACCATGCCATGCAATTGAGCAAGGGAGGAGAACTGCTCACGCACGTCTATCTGCTCATGGCTCACATGTGCATTGGAGATGCTGGAGATGCTGTCCATGGTGGATATTATCGAGCGTTCATAAATAAAATGCTCCTTAAAGCTTGACTTTCTTATTTAAATTCTTCTTTGTTTTTGTGCTTGTTTTATTTTACTACTGGATTTCTTGTGTGCTGTACTACTATTTATGTACCAACTTAAATCTTCTAGACATAATAAGGTGAAGAGAATATTTGTGTGCTTAATAATTTTGTTGTTCAGTTGATCTTTTATATTGTAGATTCATCCTTAATTAGCCTTGACTATTTAAAACGATTCATGTTCCACCAAAAAATGCTGAATATTTCTAATCTGACATATATACAATGACAAATATGGTTGTCTATTACCAAATAAGGAATTTCATTTCATATATTAAGAGCCCCCAACAAATATGATCAGATCAAACCTAAGTCTTGTGCATATTCTAGAAATGCTTTTTATTGACCTGCTAATTCTTTTTGTTGTCAAACAAATATATGGGTACAAATCTTTATATTTGTTGTCAAGCATATATGAATCAGGTGACTCGTTTGCTATTATGAAGTTGTGATTACAATATTATATATGACATTAGCCTATAGATTTAATTTTAGCATCCATTTGTAATTTATATAATATCATGCAGTTAAAATAAAAATTTGTTGGCCCCATGATCATAAAAAAAAATTGGCCACAATGATCCTAAATGTTGTGCTAAGGTGTCTTGCGAAGTAAAAAAAATGTCGGTATTCTGCACTAAAATTTTAATTTCAAAATGAACAACTGTTTCGAGCATGTTAATGAAATCAAAATTTGAACTATTTTTTTAAAGAAAAAGAAAGCATTTTTACTGGACGATTTAGAATTTCTTCCTTGCTGCATGACTTTCTTATTTAATTTCTTCTTAGTTTTTGTGAATGTTTTATTTTACTACTGGATTTCTTGTGTGCTGTACTACTATTATATATGTACCAACTTAAATCTTTTAGACAGAATAAGGGGAAGAGAATGTTTGTGCGCTTAATAATTTTGTTGTTAAATTGATCTTTACTTTATACTGTAGATTCATCCTTAATTAGCCTTGTCTAATCTAAATGATTCATGTTCCACCAAAAAATTCTGAATATTTCTAATCTGATCAGATCAAAACCTAATCCAAAAAATTTCGAATTTTATTTCACATATGCAATGACAAATACCCTGGTAACTTCTCTTTTATTTTTCGAATTTTATTCTAATAATCACGGAGCAATTTTTAACAGAGTAGAGTAGCACCAGATAAAGATTGAATCCACGTCCTCTACATTAACATACCATTTGAGTTAATTGTCGGACCATACGATTAGAATTCAGACCAATCCAATCCACGCCTATAATGCACGGAATCCTTTATACTTAGTACGGATTTAAATCGTACGGTCCAAATCTTAACTCAAAATTTGAGTTAACTCGGAGGATACGAATTCATAAAGATTATGATTGTGATCTTGAATGGGAGCAGAATTGCACCGGATAATGATTTTAACAGAGCAGTTTTTGCTTCATGCAACGCACAAACTATAGAATGAAAACAGCTCTCCATATAATTCGTGCGTTGCATGAAGTAAAAACTACTCTGTTAAAATATTTACCCAGCATACATCCCTAGATAATCATCAAATCAAGTGAAATATCAGAACAAACAGGTCGAATCACAGCTGAGAACCTATAAGGAAGAAGAGATTTCAGAAATGGGAAGATGCGTACCAGTGCTGGTTCTGGAATCGGCGCCAAGCACGAGAGAATGCTCCGTTGTAATCTGACCTGAGAGAGAGCAAGCGAGAGAATGCTCCTGACCTGAGAATACCCCTTCTTCAAGAAAGGTTCGTCTTTTCTACAAGGCCTTATTTGGGCCGATTCGGTCGAATCAAATAAAGGCCCAATAAAAGGTCATGGACATAGGAATTTAAAAAGATGTCCATTCGGCCCACATATCATCACGCCTCCTCCGACTCCTACTACTACTACTGTCAAATTGCCGATCTTACGGAATTACCAAAATGCCCTCAATTCCCTTCTCTCCTCCTCGCTTCTCTGCACTCCCGCAATTCTCCCTTGCTAGGCGCCTTCCTTCCACTCCAACCCGGTTCGCCTCCACCGACTCATCGGTTCGGTTTGACTGGGCCGATGCGCTCCGGTTCGGTTCCATCTACGACGATGAACCGTCGGATCTCAACGGTTTCTTTCAGAGAGTTAGCGTCTGCAACCGAGGATCTGTGAGTCTCTCTTTTTTGCACAAAAACCCCTGGAAATTTTGGAATTTTTATTTGATACTCTCCCTCATATTAAATTGGTACAAGAATTTTATTTCACTCTCCCTCATATCAAATTGTTATATCCATGTTTACCTTTTTTTCCCTTTTGCATGCAAACCCCTAGAAAAGTTGGAATTTTTGTTTGGTACTCTTTCTCTTATCAAAATGGTATAGAATATGGAATTTTTATCTGATATTCTCCCCCATATCAAATTGGTACAGAATTTTTATTTGAGACTATCCCTGGTAATATCAAATTGTTATATCCATTTTTAGATTTTTTTTTTCCCTTTTTGCACACCAATCCCTAGAAAAGTTGGAATTTTTGTTTGGAACTCTTTCTCATATCAAAATGGTACAGAATATTTTGGGTGGATTTGTAATATGTATTTATACACTCTTAAGCTTGTAATTTTGCCACTGTGGCTATGGTACATATTAGAATTTGAGATTGAATTGAAAGAGAAACAATTTCATTTATTAATTTTCAGTACATTGCTTACAAGGGTTTATATATATAGGCTAATTAGTCCTTATGTTTGCCTAATTTTCTACTAGCTTTTATGGGTTTTTTTAATTACACAACTCTTATTTGATTTGATTTTCATTTGACTGATAATGCAAACTTAGAAGATAATTTTGGTAAGATTACATTTAATGATAAAACACTAGTGCTTATGAATTTACAATTATATTTATAAAAATTTGTAGGAAAAGAAGGATGAATTCATGCCATTTATGATTAATAATCAGATTGCTGGTTATACTCACAAAGTGTAAGTCTTTTGTTTATCACATTTTTTTGAATTGTTTTAACTGTTACTTATTCTCAATAGTTCTCTTTGAATTTGTTTTGTTTCAGATTTACTGAACACTTGAGCAAACACAATGATGTATTTCACATTGTAAAAGATAAAAATGTAAAAGAAAAAATAGGCGAGCATCTTAAATTTAATCCATCACTAAAAACATATGAGGATAGAACGGAAGCAGTTGCACATGTCATTAAATGCTTAGGCAACCTTATTCCAGGTATTCGAAATGAGGTACTTCTATACTTTCTCATGATTAGCCTTTTGTGAAATTTGCATAGCATGTTTTATATAATGAGATAACTCTGTCTAATAATATACTTCTTTTCTTATATATAATTTAGTTGTATCCCGTGACATTAGCATTTGGAGTGCCGCCTTTCTTCTCATTGGAGCGTGCAGCTGCCCCTTATTTTGGCATAAAGGTCTAAAATACCCTTCAATTTATTTATTTTTTATTTCAAACCCATAGGTAATTCATTAAACTAAAAGACAATAGTAACAATAGTACATAGTTCAGAGAAAACCAGAAAATTACATAGATACCAGAAAATACTGGTAAATACCAGAAATTACCAGAAAGTACTGGTGAATACCAGAAATTACCAGAAAATACTGGTAAATACTGGTCAATTTATGTTACCATGCAAGGAACCATTAACATGTATCTTTCTTTGTGCCTTATTACTTCTTATTTATACATTTCCTATTTTGATCAATTAATATATGATTAGGCTTATGGAGTACACATGAATGGATATGTGGAGATTGACGGTGAAAAGTTTTTGTGGGTTGCTAAAAGAAGCGAAGATAAACCTACTTTTCCTGGAATGCTCGATCACATTGTTGCTGGTGGATTGGTTTGTGTTTTAAATAGTATATAATTATATACCCAATATTTTATATTATGCAAATAAAACCCAACAGTAAAAGTCAATAGTTAAGTGAGAACAAGAATGACTGAATTGCCTTATGTTAACTTAACCAAATTACTCACTATTGGTTTGAGTAATTCTTTTTTCTTTTATGAAAGTGGGAATTAATTCACTCTGATTTCTATTAGAAATCATGAAAAAGTTTTGGTACCAACCATCTTGTACCTTTTACAGTATAACAGATATCTCAACATACAGAACCAAAATTCTCAACAAAATACCTAAAAAACACAGAGATTCCTAACTAGCTATATTGGATGTTGTCCATAACGGGTCCACACCCGTTATGGATGATTTCAGCTCAATTTTGGCTTGGGGAGTAGGGGCTAAAAGCATCAGCATTTAATTTGATGTAACTTGCAGTGACACTAATGTTTAAATAAATGTCGGGTGTCAGTTCAAAGAGTGAGGCTATGGTGCTATGCATAGCACCAATGGCTAGTGTACTACGGCTCAATATGGTACTTTTTAAAATCCTAACGGTCGATCCGACCGTTCAATGTGATATCCATATGAATATGTACTTGCAAACTAAATTTTATATTTTTTTGAATTTTTTTACTATTTTTTCAGATAGGTAGAAAAATCAGTGTTTTTTGAAAATTCTGGACCATCAAAATTCTACCTATCTGAAAAAATAGTAAAAAAATTCGAAAAAATATAAAATTTAGTTTGCAAGTACATATTCATATGGTTATCACATTAAACGGTCGGATCGACCGTTAGGATTTTAAAAAGTACCATATTGAGCCGTAGTACACTAGCCATCCGTGCTATGCATAGCACCATAGCCTCACTCCAGTTCAAATATGAAAAATGTCATGTGTAATGTGAAAGCATGATAAAATGTATTATATCCTTTTATAAGCATGGTCAAGTGTGTGTTTGCATATCTAAATTGACAAGAATGGTATTTTTTTAATCTGAAAAAACGACCTCATTAGATTTTGTTGTTTCAAGTTGTTTCCAAGGGAAATTTATTTCTTTAAACGATCATTTCAATTAACATATTGCATATTATGCTCTGAAGTCAAAAAAATGCTACATTATGTATTTGAGAAAAAAACATCCTATATCAAGAAAGAGTATCTTTGACCAATAATTGGCATTTAGCATTAGGATTTTATATCCATTTAATACATTATTTTTGTTTTCCAGCCACATGGAATTTCATGCAAGAAGAACATGATTAAGGAATGTGAAGAAGAAGCTGGAATCCCAGCATCTATATCTACCAAGTATACATCACAACCTTGTACTTTTATCTAAATATAAGAAATTTATGTATTTTTTTATAGTTATAGTTGATATTTTTGTGGTGGTATTGGTTTTTCAGTGTTATACCTGTAGGGGCAGTTTCGTACATGGATATTGAGGGATATCGGTACAAAAGAGATGTACTTTTTTGCTATGATCTGAAGCTGCCTCCAGATTTTGTTCCCAAAAATGAAGGTTTTACTCTTCTTTTATGGAGTGAGGCTATGGTAATATGCACATTACGGATCAACCCGTGCTATGGATCCATATTTCTATTTCCTCTATATGAAAATATACTTGGAGATCAAATTTTACATTTTTTAGAATTTTTTACTATTTTTTTTTAGATTGGTAGAAAATCACTACTTTTGATGATCTAGAATTTTCAAATCAAGTAATTTTTTGCCTATCCAAAAAAGTAGTTTAAAAGTTCTAAAAAATGAAAAATTTGGTTTGCAAGTACATTTAAATATGGAGGTCATGTTGAGCGGCTCGTATCTATTGTTTAAACTTTGAAAATAGAGATACGAGTCCATAGTACTGGCCACTCTGAAATATGCATTTTACCATAGCCTCACTCTTTTTTATATTCAATTATGTGGTGTGCATACATCACTGGATAACCAAGAAATTCCATGCATATACACATTTTTAAATAACACTCGTTTTCCTAAAATCTAAACCTTTTGTGATTGTTCTTTTTTTTTTCATTCATTTGTGCTAATGTCAATCGGATCAGAATTTGTAAGAGATTTAACTGTGATTTTTACTTTTTTTGTGTTATTGTAATTTAACTTTTCAGATGGAGAGGTGGATAGTTTTAGGTTAATAACTGTTTCTCAAGCTGCAAATATCGTCAGAAGAACTGAATTTTACAAGCCAAATTGCTGCCTTGTTATTCTCGACTTCCTCTTTCGACATGGGTTCTCTCTCTCTCTCTCTCTCTCTCTCTCTCTCTTTCTCTGTTTTTTTGTTTTGAAAACTTGACAGTGGCTCTCTCTCACACACACACACAATTATATAACAGGGCATATTAAAGCTCTAGGTTTAGGCAGCAAATGAAGAATGTAGCAACCAAATTAACTATTTTCTAATCTTAATTCAAGTGTGGTCATCTCCAACTGAAAAGAAACCATAGCTCATTAGGAGTAGATTAAAATTTGTCAATCTTTGGTAGGAGGTGTTTTTTCTTTCATACAGTCTAATGCTTGGGTATTATTGGAAAATTTTGGAAATAGATGATTGGTGTCAGTTGCACATGAAAATTTGATTGATTTTTTTTTTTTTGTTATTTGTTTGTTTGTCTATTTATAGATACATAGACCCCGATTGTGAAGGTTATCTACAACTGTTACAGAGCTTGAGGAGTAGCGATTGTACTTGATCATGACATTTCCAGTTCAAGTATTTGATAGCAATAAGTTCTTTTTTCTCCTAGTTTCCGTGAAGTGTTATTTTTTTATTGGATTTTACTGGTACTTAGAGCTGCTTGAAGCAATTTCATGTGTATATGGGTGTGCTCCCAAGGAATTCAGATCCTCCCGGCTACCGTAATAGGGAATCTTTTACAATTACTGGATCTGGACCATTCTTTTTAACTTGGCACGAATCTCAAAGCCGAATAATATTGCCCCTTGTGCTAGCCTGTATCTCAAAGCGGTTGGGAGTTAATCTCAAACCGTAAAGTGAATGGAATCTTTTACAATATTGGAGAGGATACTTGTCCGCTCCCAAGAGGGTAAATGGGGAGGACGGGAAGGACGGAAGGAAATGGAAGGAAGAAGCACATTTTACTTTGCTCTTGAATTCTAATTTCAGGAGGTGAATAAAAGTGAATTGAGTACTATACATAGCACACATCGGTCTGTATTATGAATTCATATTTTTATTTTCAATGTTTGAATAGTCGATCCGATTCACTCAACATCATCATCAAATGAAAATATAATCGGAAGCCAAATTTTACATTTTTTAGGTACTTTTACTATTTTTTCAAATAGAAAATCTCTACTTTAAGATGGTTCAAAATTTTCAGATCAAGTGATTTTCTATCTATCTAAAAATATAGTAAAAAAATTTTAAAAATGTATAATTTGACATCCAAGTACATTTCCATATGGAAATCATAATGAGTGGTTTGGATCGACTATTTGGATTTTGAAAATGGAGATATATCCCCTTTTTTGTAATGAAAAGCTTTTTTAATTGGATGGGTTTTGATGGAAATGATTGATTTAGGAAGTTGAATCTCTCACCATAATACCATATTAAAATGTGTTTGGAGACCAAATTTAATATTTTTTTAGAAATTGTTTACTATTTTTTTAGATAGGTACAAAATCAGAAGATTTTGGGTCATCCAAAAACAATGATTTTGTACATATATCCTAAAGAATAGTAAAAAATATTCAAAAAATATAAAATTTGGTCCCAAGACACATTTTAATATGAATATCATGTTATATGTTTCAGATCGACTGTTCAGACTTTGAAAATATAAATAAAGATGTTAGATATGATTGGAGCACAAAATCAATGGTGCATTTTAATCCTACTCATATTTATGTTGTGATAAATTGGAAACTTGGATGCTATAATACAAACTTTAAACACAAATTGCACATCTTTAATCAATTTCAAGTCGTAATTATAAGACAATTTCCATCGAACAAATGTTGGTAAAGAATCAGAAAAATATAAAAAAAAAAAAAAAGGTAATTCTTGCCACAAAAGAAGAAAAGAAATATAGAAACGAGAGGGTTATTGTTTCCAAATAAGATTCACCAGGTGAATTATTTTGTAAATCTCAAAAAAAAAAAAAAAATCTTTGCTAAATTAGGTGCTCTTTCTTGATTTAATGCAGCCAACATTGTGTTGTATATTATAGTAACTAATTGCATTTTGTCTAAGCACACAGCATTCAACTTGCATCATATTAAAATACTATTAAGGATTCTAATATCCAAAAATTATCACCCTAATTAAAATTGGTTGGTTGAAAATCAACCTCTTCTTTCTCTCTCTATCTCTGTGAAAGACAAAAAAAGAAAGTTACAACTAGCAATTTATCTTTGTCAATACAGTTTCTCTTTCTCTCTCTATCCTGTTTTTTTTTGCCATTGTTACTAAGCTGTGAAATTGAGGAAGAACACAATGCAATTATTTGGTTAATTTGGAGAATGGGATTAGATTACTATGAGATATTAAATGTGAATCGAGACGCATCAGATGATGAATTGAAGAAGGCTTACCGTAAGCTGGCGCTGAAGTGGCACCCCGATAAGAACCCGACCAATAAACAAGAGGCTGAGGTGTTTTTCAAGCAGATCTGTGAGGCTTATGAGGTACTTTAACATTTTTTATTTGTTCTGTTTTCTGACTTGTTAAATAATCTCTGATAATAATAATATATGATGGTAATCCTATTTGATTATTACTTTTTGGCTTTTTTTTCTTAGGGTTGATGGTACATATAGTTTAAATTTCAAATTGTAGATGTGTTATCAATTATTTAGATAAAATGTGTATCAAATTTGAGTCAATTTGAAATTGATCATCATAAAACTATTAAAAACTCTAATTTTAGAAATTTTAATTTGTTTGATGAAAGGCTAAACGTTTTTCTAATCAACCTAAATTTGATTTATGTGCTATTAAAGAAACAAAAAATACATCTACAATATTAATTTTTAATTTCAATAATATTTTTTTTGAAACATATATATCATATTAGTTAGATGTACTATTAAAATTGAACAAATGCTATAATTATCCTTTTTCTTTTTACTTTTTCTGGAAAAAAGTCCTTTTTATTATATATATTCTTATGATCATTGACCTGGATTTGCATTTTCTTTTTTGCTTTTAACAATAGAAAATCATGTTGATATGATTTTATATATATCTTGAAATGAAATGCAGGTCCTTATTGATCCCTTGAAGAGATCATTCTACAATGATTATGGGGAAGAAGGCCTAAAAGGCCACAGGGCATCATCCTCTCAATCGGGACAAAACGGTTTTCCTTTTGACAGAGCTACTTGTTATAGACCGAGAAGTGCCGAAGACATTTTTGCCGAGTTTTTCGGTTCAAAGCACTTTGATTTTGGACCAATGTGGCATACTAGCTCCATGAATTCCTCTAGTGGATCCCAACCCGAGAATCACCAAAGTAATTCTCAATCAGTTGATGGAGGAGTTGGTTCGGGTGGGGCATCAAATTACCCGGCCCGAAATACTACAACAATTGAGAATACGCTGCTTTGTAGTCTTGAGGAATTGTATACTGGGTCTACACGAAGGATGAAGATCTCGAGGAAAGGGATCGATGCCTTTACCGGGTATTTATGATTATTTTTTATCGATATTCAAAAAAATTTTTGTCTATTTTTGTATGATCTTTTTGAATTATCTTAGATTCTTAAATTTTTGGTTCTTGAAGCGTTGATATTAGCATTAATTTCCTTTTATTTTTCAAATTGAATAACGTAGGGAATTGTGTTCTTATTTATTTATTTGTTCATTTTGCATGCTTGAAATTTAATTATACAAAAAAAAAAACATTTCAATTATGATGAATTCTGGCATAATTTATTAATCAAAGGACTAACTACTTAATTTGGCATCTATAATTTTATGTATGTAGAGAAATGAGAACAGAGACAGAGATACTAGTGATCACTATTAAGCCGGGATGGAAGGCCGGCACGAAAGTGACATTTCCCGGGATGGGAAATGATCGAGGAAACCAAATGGAACCGGACCTCGTCTTTGTCATAGATGAGAAACCTCATGAAGTATACACAAGAGATGTCAATGACCTAGTCACTCAACTCACCATTCCTTTAGGCGATGCTTTGGGCGGTACCACCATAAACCTACGGTCTCTTGATGGTAGGAATATCATCGTGCCTATGGATGATGTTATTATCAAACCCGGAGACGAGTTTGTAGTTGCTAATGAAGGCATGCCTATTTCGAAAGACCCCGGGAACAAGGGCAATTTGAGAATTAAATTTCACGTGGTTTTCCCGAAGATTTTAACAGACGAACAACGAGAGAGAGTTAGACAAATTCTTGGATATGAAAATTAATTAGTAGCTACTAATTATAGCTAGTGAGATAATTATGGATTAATGAGAGGATCCATAGAATATATACTTGCAATTGGATGCACTCATCACATTCATGGATTAATGGATATTTTGTTTTCTCTTTTAGTAGGTAGCTTGAATATTTTTCAACTAATAATAAAATTTAGTAGTATGGAGAATATCTTCAATATAGCTATTTTCATTTTTCTGTTTTGAAATTTTGAATTTTTTTTGTTTAATCCTTCTCGCTATGTTGTGGTGTAAAATTTGTAAAATGTGTGTGGCTCTTGCTATGATATGAACAATAGTTTATTTTTCTATTTATTTACATACTTTTTTTAATAAAAAAAATTATATGTTTATGACACAAAATAATGCACATATGGAATTTTTAACATATATTTTAAATAAGTTATTATCAGTCGTTTTTATGGTTGTGTTTGAAGAAGCGACAATTTCAGATAATTTTGATGACGATTTCATAATTTTGCATGTAAAAGATGAAATAGGCTAAAGAACATGTGACCCGGGTAACATAATTCTTATTTTTTACTATTTTATTTTAATTTGTTTCTGGTGCTATTTGGTTTATTATGATTTAGGTTTAGTTACATAAGATATATAATCGCTTGACAATTGATAATTTTAAAATCTTACAATCATAAATCATAAAATTTAAATGTAAATATAACATAAAAGAAGAGTCTGACTTAGCTACTCCATGGAGTAAAACGACTTTGTACTCCACGCCATATCTTCATTTTCAAAGTTCAAATAGTCGATTCGAACCTTCCAACATGTTCTTCATATTGAAATGTACTTGGAGACCAAATTTTACATTTTTTGGAATTTTTTTACTATTTATTAAGCCACTTTGAAAATCTGAAAATCCGGGTGAACAGTAAAAAACAGTAAAAATTTCTGGACCGCCGGATCAGTGATTTTCAAAGTGGCTTAATAAATAGTAAAAAATTCCAAAAAATGTAAAATTTGGTCTCCAAGCACATATCAATATGGAGAACAACTTGAGCGGTTCGGATCGGTCGTTTGGATTTTCAAAATAGAAATAATGAGGCGTGGAGCACCAAGTCGTTTTACTCCATGGAGTAGCTAAGCCCAGCACCATAAAAGAAATGATTGATACATTGCAATTATTATGTTTATAAAAAAAAAATGAGATTTAGTGCTTGTTTTTCATTTAATTGAGTGATTTGAATTTGATGGGTACTATACCTACATATCCAACAAGATGAGGGATCCACTTACAATATTTGTAAGTTACAATATCTTACAACAATTTAGTTTTGTGATTTTAAAATTTCAAATAGTCAATCCAAACAGTTCAACATGATATCTACATTAAAATGTGCTTGGTGATCAAATTTTACATTTTTTTTGAATTTTTTTTACTATTTATTAAGTATTTTACAAAACTGCTTTTTTAAACAATTCTAAACCACTGAAAAACAACACTTTTTGTAAAATATTTGATAAATAGTAAACAAATTCCTCCTCATCCAATAGTTTTGTAAGTGGATGCCTCCTCATCCAACAAATACATACCAACAAATTTATTTTGTACATTTCAAAATTATTTGAATCGATTTAAAAATAGGTATTAAAATCGTCAAGATGAGCTATTGTATTGTCTAAGTACTTCCTTTCATTAGTTAAAACTTAAGTAAAAATAAATCCGAGATGAGCTATTGTGCTTTGCAAAGTAAAGCCATCGTTTTACTTCGGCTTACATTTTGGATTTTCAAAGTCCAAAATGTCGATCCGACCGTTCAAGTTGATTTACATATTGAAATGTGCTTGCAGACCAAATTTTACATTTTTTGGAATTTTTTTACTATTTATTAAGCCACTTTGAAAATTGCTGATCACATGGTCCAGAATTTTGTTGCACTGTTTTTTCTAGACCATGTGATCAGCAATTTTCAAAGTGGCTTAATAAATAGTAAAAAAATTCCAAAAAATGTAAAATTTGGTCTGCAAGCACATTTCAATATGTAGATCAACTTGAACGGTCGGATCGACGTTTTGGACTTTGAAAATTCAAAAAGTAAGCCGAAGTAAAACGATGGCTTTACTTTGCAAAGCACAATAGCCCATCTCAAGTAAATCCTCTCCTCTCATTGAAATATCTTACATAGATGTAAAAGTATATCATTTTATTAAATTATCTTATATAGAAAATATACTTTAAAATCAATATATTTTTTAGTCTAAAATTCAAATGTGTACTTGTAACCTTCATAAAATATTAAATGCGTGCTTGTAACCTACCACTTGTAATTTGCTTTTAGATGTGGAGACTTGAGTTCAAACTCCAGCGACCACAGATTATGCATTTTATGTTGCCCTCTAATTTAAATGTTCTATTTCCGTCCCTGCTAAAGTATACATTTACTTATAAAAATTTAATATTCATATTAGAAAGAACTGAATTTTAACTATCATTTTATATAAAAAAAGTAATCTGAGGTTTATTTTGTTAAAAAAAAGGAGTTATTAGCAATAAACTATTTTTTTTTCTTATGACAGTCCAAAAATCATGTTTCACTTGAAATTTTTTTTTTATAAACCATAAATAAAAAAACAGAATTTTAGAGAACCAACTTAATTGGTTGGATTCTTACAAAATCATAAGTACTGAATAGGCTACTCGATACCAATCATGTATATATATTTTTTTTTTGGTACCGAATAGCCTATTTAGCACCGAAATGTTATTCACATTTTGTAGCCTATTCAATAGAATTCACATCACCTTAGGTTACCTGACTGAAGACAATTAGGATTGGACGGTTATTTTAACATGACACGAATCTCAAAACAGACACCCTACGGTCCATAGGCACCGGATTAATCTGGGCTGTCCGTTTCAATTTGCTTGAGTCAGGTACCTGGGAGGATACGGATCCTATTCAATACTTGTGATTTTTTTTTTAAAATCAGCTAATAAAGTTGGTTCCTGGAATTCGTTTAGGTGGTTTATAAAAAACAAATTATCATTTTCCGTTTTGAAATTTATTGAAACATCAAATCAATTGAGCGCGACATTTCACGTACCCAAAAAAGAAACAACCTATCAAATCAACAAAAAGCCAAAAAAGAGAAAACAAAAGAAAAATAATTATTCGGGTAAATAATTTAACAGAGCATTTTTGCTTCACGCTGCGCACAAACTGTATACAGCACTCTTTTAATTCCATAGTCCGTGCGCTGCGTGAAGCCAAAACCACTCTGTTATAATCTTTACCCAATTATTTGAAGGCAGAAGGAGAAGTATCTTTATCGTGCGCACACTCTACTTTACTTCTCCGACCCACTTTAGGTTCGATGGCTTTAGAACCGTCTGATCTGCTTTAAGAGCTGTGCGCCTCGCTTTAATATTCGTTCAGCCTAGCGTTACTTTCGTGAACACGGATCGTAAAGCAAATCGGACGGTAATAGAGCCCATCGTACCCAGACGTACTCCTTTCTCATCGTGCACACACTCTGCATTTCTTCTCCGACCTCGTTCTCTAGTCGCTCAGCCTGAGACAGAAGCATTTCTCATTTCTCATTTCTCATTTCTCAAACCCTAATCCTAATCCAAGCTAAATCCAATCAATGGTGGGAGCATTGGCAGGGTTGCAAGAGCACGTTAAGCTCGCAAGAGAGTACGCGCTCGAGGGGCTTTACGACACCTCCATAATCTTCTTCGATGGAGCTCTCGCTCAGATCAACAAGTACCTACCTTTCTCTTCTTCATCCCTTTTCAATTTTCGCTCAAATGTTTCCTCGGACATGCAATGTGGTTACCCAATTACATTTTTGAGTTGAAATTGTGTGCAATTTCTGAAAAAATTAGGTTCAAATTGCAATTTAGGAAGTAATTTATCAGGTTTTTGCTTTTAAATTCCTCAATTTTGACTGGAGCTCATGTAGATCTGGTATTCTGAACTGTTTCCTCGGAGATGCAATGTGGTTACCAAATTACATTTTTGGGTTGAAATTGTGTGCAATTTCTGAAAAAATTGAGGTTCAAATTGCAATTTATGATGTAATTTGTCAGGTTTTTGCTAGTAAATTCCTCAATCTTGACTGGAGCTCATGTAGATCTGGTATGCTGAACTGTTTCCTCGGAGTTGCAATGTGGTTACCAAATTACATTTTTGGGTTGAAATTGTGTGCAATTTCTGAAAAAATTGAGGTTCAAATTGCAATTTGCAACGTAATTTATCAGGTTTTTGCTCGTAAATTCCTCAATTTTGACTGGAGCTCATGTAGATCTGGTATGCTAAACTGGTTCCCAAATTGCATTGTTCAGTTGAAAAAGTGTGCAATTTTGTTGAGTAAAATAGGAATTTCATTTTTTTTTTTCCTGTTTGAGGTTCAAATTGTAGTTTGTGACGTAATTTATTAGTTTTCACTTGTAAATTCCTCAAATTTGACTGAAGCTCATGTAGATCTGATATGAAATCAACAACTGGTAGTGATTAATTATCCTGTCTTACCATAATAGGCATTTAAGCACACTAGATGACCCAGCAACAAGGGCAAAATGGTCAAATTGCAAAAAGGCCATCTCAGAAGAAATAGAAGTGGTAAAGCAACTTGAAACTGAGCTTAGATCCTTCAAGGATGCTCCTGGGACCCACCGATCATCCTCTCCTCCAATTCCAACCCGCTCCAATTTTGTCTTTCAGCCCTTGGATGAGTACCCATCCGCCTCGAGTGCACCGGGTGCATCTCCTTTTGACGATCCTGATGTGTGGAGACCACCAAGCCGGGACCAGCAAGGGAGGCGTTCTGGCACAGGGAGGATAGCAGGAGGAGGTAACAGGAGGAGTTCAAATGATGGGGCGTGGGCCCGAGGCGGTACTGGTACCACTAGAGTGGGTACAGGTGGCACGCGTGGAGGTAAATCAGGTGGTACTGGTACAGGAAAAGGTACTACTGGTACAAGGTCATCAAATGTAGGTGGTACCAGTGCAAAGAAAGGGAAAGGAAATTCTAGCAAAGGAGATTCTCAGGTCTTTTTTGTTTACACATTTGTTTTTTTATTTTATTTACCTATTAACTTATAGAATTGATGTAGAATTTAACTAGTATGTAGCAATCTATTCCTCAAGTAAGTGTATTCCTTGTAAATGCTGGAATTAGGGTTAGAATTTATGATTCATAATATAGATCTCCTGAGAACACAAATGCAAATATAACAAGAGTTCAAACTTAAAGGAATAATTCTTTTTCTGATATTTCTTTGCAAAATACTGTATAACTAATTATTATCAATGAGTGAGGCTATAGTACTATGTATAGCACGGATTGGTCCGTACTAAGGATCAATATATTTGTTTTCAAAGTCCAACAACCGATCTGAACTGTTCAACATGTTCTCCATATTAAAATGTACTTGATAACTAAATTTTACATTTTTATAAATTTTTTTACTATTTTTTTAGTTATGTAGAAAATCACTATTTATGAATGGTCTAGAATCTTTAGATCAAGTCTACCTATCTAAAAAAATAGTAAAAAAATTCTAAAAAATGTAAAATTTGATCTACAAGTATATTTTCATATGGGAACGGTTCAGATCGGTTTGTTTGGACTTTGAAAATGAAGATTTTGATCCATAGTACGGACCAATATGCGCTATGCATTGTACCATAGCACCTTTTTGTGTGCTAGATCTAAATAGTGATGTACTTCACTGTAGGGTGGGGATGGAGAGGAAGGAAAGGTGAAGAGAGGACAGTATGAGGGACCCGATGGTGATCTGGCAGCCATGCTGGAGAGAGATGTGCTTGACAACACGCCAGGTGTCAGATGGGATGACGTGGCAGGTCTTAGTGAGGCCAAAAGGCTTCTAGAAGAGGCCGTTGTTCTCCCTCTTTGGATGCCTGAATATTTTCAGGTTTATTTATAACATCCCTCCCTCTTTGCCTTGCATTGTTTTATTTAAGGTTTTTGTATTGTTGTACTATGAGATACTATACAATGTAGAAGCTAGAAGCAGCTATAATCAAAGAAAGTACTTTAGCAAGTGATAATATAAGCAAAAGTTGGATAAATAGATAAAAGTGAGGTTATGGTACTGTGCATAGCGCACTTTGGTCCGTACTTGGGGACCAAATTTTACATTTTTTATAATTTTTCTACTATTTTTTTTAAATAGGTACAAAATCACTTGATCTAAAGATTCTAGATCATTCGAAAGTATTAAATTTCTATCGATCTAAAAATTGTAAAATGATAAAAAAAAATGTAAAATTTGGTCTCCAAGTACATATTCATATGGAGTTCATGATGAATGGTTTGGATTGACTATTTAGACTTTGAAAATGAGGATAGAGATCCATAGTATGGACCAAAGTGTGCTATGCATAGTACCATAGCCTCACTCAATAGATGAGCAACTCTGGTGCTAATATATATATTTTTTTTTTGCTTGATTTAGGGAATACGTAGACCATGGAAAGGAGTACTCATGTTTGGTCCTCCAGGTACAGGAAAAACTCTACTGGCAAAGGCAGTGGCCACTGAATGTGGAACCACCTTTTTTAATGTTTCCTCTGCCACGCTGGCATCGAAATGGAGAGGAGAGAGTGAGCGCATGGTTAGGGTTTTGTTTGAATTGGCTCGGGCTTATGCACCCAGTACCATTTTCATTGATGAGATAGATTCCCTCTGCAACTCCCGTGGGTATGTTGTTTATTTTTTTTTAGCTGGGGTCATATTTGTAATATCATTTTTCCTGATAAAATGTATCATGCAGTTGAACTTCACTAAACTACCAGGAGAAAGTAATTTTGAAATATTACTGTGAATGTATTTTTTTATATTATGTATACAAGTGTATATGCAAAATGATATCATAGGTACATTAATCTGATCATAATTGTTTTTATTTCTTTTAGAGCATCGGGTGAGCACGAATCGTCTAGAAGGGTAAAATCGGAACTTCTTGTGCAAATTGACGGAGTGAACAATAGCTCTACTGGTGATGATGGCCAGAAAAAAATTGTAATGGTTTTGGCCGCCACCAACTTCCCTTGGGACATTGACGAAGCGCTCAGGTTATCTCTCTCTCTCTCCTGCTAAACTGAAACCTGCAGACTGGGCTTCAATCCTGATATAAAACTTCGACTTTGGAAAAGTCTGCGGTAGTTTGATATTATCAACCATTTTTTTCTGAGTAATTTGTTGTAGCCCTCACAAGATAATTTTCTTCTAAAGTAATATAGGCAAATATTTTGGAGAGAAACTTTTATTTACCTTTCTGTATGTGGGGCAGAACTATTTTACTCATGCATTTTTATAAAATGTTTCTTTAAACTTAAATAGGAGGCGTCTGGAGAAGCGTATATACATCCCTCTCCCAAATTTTGAGAGTAGAAAGGAGCTTATCAAGATCAATTTACGAACTGTTGAGGTAAATATTCAATTATTTAATTATTTTTTTTAGAACATAATTTCACCATTTGCTCTCTCCCCTCTGACAGGTGGCAACAGATGTAAACATAGAAGAAGTGGCCCGCCGCACAGAAGGCTACAGTGGAGATGACCTCACGAATGTTTGCCGTGACGCATCTATGAATGGCATGCGTCGAAAAATTGCCGGGAAAACAAGGGACGAGATTAAGAACATGTCTAAAGATGATATGTCAAAAGATCCCGTGGCAATGTGCGATTTTGAAGAGGCACTTGCAAAGGTACAGAGAAGTGTTTCTCCAAATGATATTGAAAAACACGAGAAGTGGTTTAATGAATTTGGATCGGCTTAATTTGTTTCTTTTATTTGTACTTTGTTTTCCTTTCATGTATACCCCTCAAAAAATTGTAAATTACGTATTTTCCCCTCTAAAGTTCGTCGTATTTTATTTACCCTTCTAATCTTAAAAAACTCACAAATTTACCCATTTTAATGTCTTTTCTATTAAAACTCATTTTAAATTTTTAAACTTAAAAAACTGACATGTTTATGAAACATGCCTATTAGTTTTTATTTTTAATGAAGGGTAAAATGGGTACTTCATAAATTTCTGATAAAAAGACAATAAAATGGGTAAATTGGTGAGTTTTTTAAATTTAGAATATTAAATATGATATTATGAATTTTAGAGGGGGGGATATGTAATTTCGAAGTTTTCGAGGGGTATACAAGAAATTTCCCCTTATTTTAATTAAGTTTGTAATGTACCCTGTTGAACTGATGCACACTTTTTTGAGTGAGCTATTGTATTATGTGTGTAATTTCTTTGAATGTGTTGTTGGTTGCCTCTTGATTTGTAAAATTTGGTGCATACGAAATATACCATGAACTGTGCATTTACTATTTGATGAGGATCAAATATAAAATTCAAATGGGAGACTGTTATCTTTGAATGAATCCATGGAGGATCATTAATAGCAAATTTGGATTTATAAAGTCAATTCTAATTAAAGAAAACAGTACCCTTCAGTTTACTTCATAACAAGTCAACCTAAAGATTTAAGTTTTCAAAATGTTATTTTATTTCATTTTATTTTTTGGCTCTAGACCAATTGTTCTTGAGGTTTCACACTTATACCTAGCCCTAGGGTTCTCAATATGTGTCGTGCCGTAACTTGTTACATGTGTTGTGTTGTGATCAAGTCAAATTTATACATGTGTTGTGTTGTGATCAAATTTGGAAGGATGGTCACAGTACGTTAGTCACGCTGTGACTACACGTGACTGGTCACATTTGATCATGTTTAACTATTTTGGATGTATACCTAGGGTTGTCAATACGTGTTGTGCCGTGACTTGGTCATGTTGTGATCAAGATAGATTTATACGTGCTGTGACCAAATTTGGAAAGATGGTCATGGCGCGTGAATGGTTGCGGTACCTTAGTCATGCCTTTGTAACGTTTAACTATTTTTTTCTTCACAATTTAAGTTAGTTTATTCAAGATTTACCGTAACGATCCTAATTACATGTGACCACGTGCTGTGCCGTGACAAGATCTTTCACGTGATGTGATGTGATGTGCCAAATTTTCAAAAGATGATCACATTATACGAATAATCATGATACGGAACACGTAAGTCACGGCATGTGACCGGCATACGTGCCGTGCCGTGAAGTATCTGGTCATACCACGAATTTTCAGATCTTATACCTACTTACTAATGCTGTCAATTGCGACTGTTTACTCCAGGAAACCGTCAATCTGTTCAAATTGTCTAACTAAATGAAAGTCGTCTTTTACGAGCGTGGAAATTTGGAAGGATAGTCACAAGCTAGCTCTCTATAAAAACAGGAAAAAAATTCAAAATTTATCAGAGCAAAGGTTTAAGAGATGAAGGGTCTTCAAAATGTGATTGTTGCCTTAATAATTGTGCTTCTTACAGTAATAGTTAGTTTTGTGCAAGCAGGCAGACCAGGTATGTTGCTTCTTACTCATATTGTTTCTCAAGAATTCGAATCCTCCCAGGTACCTGACTCAAGCAAATTGAAACGGACGGCCCAGATTAACTCAAAACAGTGCCTATTCGGAAATGGCATAGAACCAGTATTATTTGTGCTTTGAGATTCGTGTCAAGTAAAAGAACAATCCTAGATCGTCCGTTTCCAATTTGCTTGAGTCAGGTACCTGGGGTGATCCGAATTCGTTTCTCAGAAGGTATGCATACATAGTAGATAAATCTATAAAAAAATTTAAAAATAAGAGCAGGTTCTCACGCAATAAGTTTTAAAGAACTTTTTTTAAGATGTTGAGGCTAAATTAAATCTGTCCTTGAATCTAAGTTTTAACATTTTACCATGTTTTGTAATTCAGGAGCAGCAGGAAGTTCTACACCTGGATCACCAACTGCCAACGGGAATATTAATACTCATGGTTAAGATATCATACATTTTATTATTCTAATAATCAGAATCGGAATCGGAATCAGAATTACTTGACAATGGAATCGGAATCAGATAAATTGGTCAAAATTAGCTGAATCGGATAAGAAACGTGTTTATTCTAACTTTTAGTAGCGTTTATTCTAACTCAGATTTTTTTTTGACAAAAACTTGCCGAAATTTTTATTAATCGAAAAAAAATAAAAATAATATTGAAAAAGGGCGTAACTTTTGCGATATATTTAAAAGTAGGTAGAACGGTAATTTTATTACCGTCCCATGGGACGGGAATATCCTCACCGTCCGGAATTACCATTTCGCTAATGATTCTGGGCGCTAATCATATCCAAGGACGGTAATAACCTCCCCGTCCGACGGAAAAAAAAAAGGCAGGGACGGTGAACTCCTCCCCGGCCAAGGAAAAAAAAAAAAAAAAAAAGAATGGGACGGTGAGACCCTCCCCGGCCAAGGAATTGGTGTGAACAGCTGCCAACTTTGGATACAAATAAAAATGCACGGATTCATGACGTTGACTTTGGACTAGTAATGAAATGTCATAGTCAAGCTAATAGATGACATGTTGGCAGCCAAACCCGACATTTTTATTTGTATCCAAAGTTAATTACAAAAAAATAAAAATGCCATAAAAATGTTCATATCGGTCAGAAAATGGCCGGTTTTTTATTTAAATAGGAAACCGGTCATTTTCTAGCTGGTATCCTGTTTTTTTTTTTTTCTGTTTTAGACCCTATAAATATCCATTTTCTGGCCGGTCTGGAAGCCAAGCAGAGCCATCTAGTAGACAACCCAGTAGGCCATCTACCGGAACCGGTTTCTTTTGCGGATTTAATTTTAGGCGTAGTAGTAACATGTGATTTATCCCTATTATGTAGACCTGTTTATTTATATGTTGTGAACTTTTTTATTTCCAATTTGTGTGGACTTTATTTGCAATTTGTGTGGATTTTTTAATAATACAATTTGTGTGGACTTTACTGATTTGAATGATACGTTTGCCAATTTAATTGTGACTCTGAATTCTTTCTCACGCCTGTATTATCAAAAGAAACAACACGTGACTAATGAAAAC
Source organism: Carex kokanica (assembly GCA_025461125.1). Classification (NCBI taxonomy): domain Eukaryota; kingdom Viridiplantae; phylum Streptophyta; class Magnoliopsida; order Poales; family Cyperaceae; genus Carex; species Carex kokanica. The sequence continues at coordinate 644,976 of JAJGRX010001025.1, read as the reverse complement.
AACACGAGATTAGGCAGGAAGGAGGAGAGAGAAAATTAGATATTTATAGGGTCTAAAACAGAAAAAATAATAATAGAGTACCGACCAGAAAATAGCCGATTTATTTAAATAAGGGACCGGCTATTTTCTGACCGATATGAGCATTTTTAATAAAACCAAGCGGGTCTGGACATTTTTATTATTTTGTAATTAACTTTGGATATAATAAAAATGTCGGCAGCCAAACTGCCAAATTGGGAAACTAATAAAGAAATGCAGCTGTTCACACCAATTCTTCTCAGACACATCCTCTAATAAAATAATAAAATAATGGGAAATGGAGAAATTAAACAATGGGAAATGGAGAAATGCAGATGTTCACACCAATTCCTTGGCCGGGGAGGGTCTCACCGTCCCATCTTTTTTTTTTTTTTTTTTTTCTTCCTTGGCCGGGGAGGAGCTCACCGTCCCTGCCTTTTCTTTTTTTTTTCCGTCGGACGGGGAGGTTATTACCGTCCTTGGATATGATTAGCGTCCAGAATCATTAGCGAAATGGTAATCCCGGACGGTGAGGATATTCCCGTCCCACGGGACGGTAATAAAATTACCGTTCTACCTACTTTTAAATATACCGCAAAAGTTACGCCCTTTTTCGATATTATTTTTATTTTTTTTCGATTAATAAAAAAATCGGCAAAAACTTGTATTGTACTAAAAAATAATTTGTCAAAATCAATCCACAGTTTGTATTTTATATGAAGTAAACATCTATTAATTTCATCTTTATTGTCTTGTATATTTTAAATTTTGGCTTAATTATGTTTCTAATTTCAAAACCTACTAGTATAGTACATCAAATAGGCTACAGGCCAACATGCTACAGTTTCTCAAAGCTAGGAAAAAAACACAAAATCAGTGAAACTAGGTAGACTCGGACCAAAACTCGGGTGACTCGGACAGGAAACTCAGGTGAATATTGGCTCGGACCCGACCGATATCGTTTTAACTCGGCTGAGTCCGAGTTTTTCCAAGCCATGGTGAAAAATACAATGCATAAGTATCATGATTTAGCTTAAACGTTGTAATATATTATGATCAATTTTGAATGTTTACTTTTGAATTTTGATGTAAAATCTTAATTATTTTAGCAGCTAAGTTAGTTTTCCTCGTGTATCTCAGGTTTATCAATGAATAATATTGTACATGTCTGGATCTAGCTAAGCCACACACTCTTTTAAGTTTTAAGCTTCATGGGCAGTACTTAATTTGTGATAATTAATATATGGTTTCCTCCTTCCTAACTTTTAATTTTGACAATCAGTATCTTCCCCTCTAAAATATGCGCCTTTGCATGTGAATTCGTATCCTCTGCATTAACTCAAAAAATAATACGGTGGCGTTCTGGTTTGACACATGGAACTGTCAACCGGGGGTAGTGGACAGCGGCTATGGCTTGCCAAAACCGACTATCAGTGTGAGGGAAGCATTGCCTCAAGTTCATACCCTAAACCCGGACTTGGTACTAACTAGGCCGGTCAGTTTCACCACTGATGAGGACCGAATAATCTGGACGCTAGATCCTCTGGGATGCTACACCTCCAAATCGGCATACCGGGTACTCATGGGCATTGGTAAGACCAACTGGCGGTTTCTTTTTATTTGGAAATGCCCGGTACCTCCAACGGTAAAAGTTTTCATATACCTGGTGCTGAATGATAAAATACTGTCGAGGGATGTCCTCAACAGGAGGGGGATGCATGTCAATCTCTCATGTGCGTTATGTCTCACAGGCCTAAGGGAAACAACACTGCATCTTCTTTTTTCCTGCCCCTATGCAGCTGCGATTTGGAGAAAGGTTGCAGCTCTTTTGCATGTCAGGCTCATGACAATGGGAGACACAATTCAGGAGGTCTGGATAAGGTCGTGGGCAGCAGTAAAGCAAAACAGGGGAATGGGGCGCAAAACATGGGCTGCAAGTTTCATGTGCACGGTTTGGCACATCTGGAAGCAGAGAAATATGGCGCTATTTGAAGGCAAGGTCGTTCATCCCTCCTTAGTGGCTGTTAGATGTGTGCGAGAGTGTGGTTTGTGGAAAAAATACTGCTAATTACTATCCAAGTTCTGTTTGGAATTTTATTTGATGTTTTTCCTTTATCCAGTGTGTTTGATGTAAGAGACTTTTATATTATGAGACTTTTATATTATTAATACAAGCCTTGGGAGCCTCTTCCAAGTTTTCAAAAAAAAAAAACTCAAAAAATAATCTTTTGAGTTAAATGTATCTGAACCGTTCGATTCAATTTAAGATTCGTGCGGATTAGATCTACACTAATATTGAAGGACCCCTGAATTATAGGCTATGACCGGATTGGCTCCGTTTAAAATCAAACGGCCGATATACGTCAACTCAAAAGATGCTCTTTTGAGTTAATGCAGACAATGCGGACTCTTTGCATGTAGCCTCTCTATACTTTGTCGGAAATAAATGAACATGTTATTCCGATCCCAACCGTTCCAACTTTTTCATGCATGAATCTCAACGAAGTAAGTTTTTCATGAACGAATCTCAACAAAGACTAACTGTTCATGTTATTCTCAAAGAATAAAAATAGATTTATTTCCTACTTTGTCAGTAGACTGAAATGTTATTCTGAAAGGAGACTAAAAGTCTTAACTGTTAGAAATAATATAAATTTTGGGAGAGTGAAGAAAGTCGACATTTATATTACAAAATGACTTGTACAAATGTAGACTTAAGATAACCTTTGATGAGCTTTAGCTTTCCAACAACACATCAATTTTAGCATTACACCCACTTTTTCTCCTAAGCACTAGCTACATAGAATTCCAAATTTCAGTGTGTTTTAAAAGTTCTAAGAGATATTTATAAGAGCCAAGAAATTTTTAGAACTCTCTCCAAAATTATTCTTTGAACCATACATATTTCTAATAATTAAGTTTATAATTTAACATTAACATTATATATACTCGGTCACCACGCACCAAGTCCATTCATGACGGTCGTCCTCCACACAACCACCAACTTAGACCTTCGGGCACCAAGCTCGAGGTCCTAGCGAGCAAGGGCTGAAATGTAAAATGCATAATATAAATATATAATGAGTGATGCTTCTATGGACATAAGGACTTATTTGTAAAATGAACATATTTTCATTTTCAAAGTTCAAAGAGTCGATCCGACCGTTCAACATTATCTCCATATTAAAATGTACTTGGAGGTCAAATTTTACATTTTTAAAATTTTTTTTACTATTTATTAAGTATTTTACAAAACTAGTCAAATTCAGACCATTGAATTTTGTAAAATACTTAATAAATACTTAAATAGTAAAAAAATTCAAAAAAATGTAAAATTTGACCTCCAAGTACATTTTAATATGGAGATAATGTTGAACGGTCGGATCGACTCTTTGAACTTTGAAAATGAAAATATGTTCATTTTACAAATAGGTCCTTATGTCCATAGAAGAATTTGCCATATATAATTATTAGAATTTGAACTCAAATCTCCACAATCACAAAATGAAATTAATTATTACTAGACTACAAGCACATATTTAATATTTTATGAAGAGATCTCAACTATACAAAAAAAAATTAAAAAAATTTAATTAAATTTCAAAATGCATAGTTAAAATTTGTAAAATAATGGGGTGACTAAGAACCTCTTGGATTTCTATAAGATCCAACATAAATTTTGAGTTTGGATCCGGACCGTCTAATTTGCTTTAGCACAAATATTAAGGGGACCATGTGCATTCCATCTCGGACCAAATTAGTTCGAATTCTGATTGAACGGTCCGGATCCAAATCCAAATATTTTGTTACCTCAGAGGATATGGATTCCATTTTGATGCCCTATATATATCTTGCTACTATTAAAAGTTATGTGGAGTTATCATTTTTCTTTCTTTATTTTTTGTTTATTCTTTTGGAAAATGAAAGGGTTTATTAATGGGTCCTCCTGCTCACTTTTTTTTTCCTCAAAACACTTTGTTTGTTTATTCATGTTGTCTGATTATGATTTCTATTTTAATTTTGAAATCATGAATTATTCTTCTTTGCAGCCTTGTAGGTTTATAGTGGTCTAAAAAATAAAATGCAATTGTTGTACAAAAGACTAAATTTATGGTACAATTTTAATTTTTTTTGCACGAATATCAAAGCGGATAGAACAGTCCATACATAAAATTTTTGTTTAATTTTATTGGATATTTCAATTTCAATTGTTTATCTGATGCCCATTAAATTTTTGTTTAATTTTATGTGATATTTCTGTTGTAATTTCTAATATATATAATGTGATATTTTTATTTCAATTTCTGTGATGTATGGGAATTTAATAATTAGCAAGTTGTATTTAAAGGAAAATTTTCTAATTTTATTTACTAATTAATTAATTGTTAATTGTTAATTCTACATTGAACATTTAATTCTAATTTCTAATTAACATGACAATTTTTAATTAATTTTAGACATGAAGATGATCTAAGTTGAGTTCTATTATTTCTATAACAACTATATTTTGTTTAATTTTAATTTCATTGATGTCATTCGGTATTTAATTTGTTTATGTCCGTATCTATAGATATTTATGCCAGACAACATATTTTCAGATTTGTATTTGAGGTTCTTTTATGCATGCATTTAATATATTTGTTTTGGATGTATTTTAGGCCTCATTATTTTTATGTGCACCTATATTCTTTATTATTATTATTATTATTATTATTATTATTATTATTATTATTTACTCTTGATAAACAATCTGCTAAATATTTATTTGTTGCAAATCAAAATGTATAGTCTCATGTCTAAAACCTATCCTTCTCTCCCGCCATGCTGAACAAATTTATGCATATATTTATGGATATCAGATTCATATCTGTTTAATATATATCTAATCCGTATCTGTATTCGTCAAATATCTAATCTGTATTCGTAGTCGAAAAATAAAAACAAATATGGATATGCTTTTACCACTATGTGATCCGTATCTGATCCGTTTGCAAAATTCCAAAAAACTAGTAAATTTTTTTTTAAAAATTGTAAAATTTGGTCTCCAAGCACAATTTAATATGAAGATCAACTTGAACGGTTCGGATCGACGTTTTGAACTTTCAAATTAAAGATATGAACGTGAAGTAAAACACTTACTTTACTTCGCGAAGTACCATAGCCCAACTCTATCTATATATATATTATGCTTATTATAAGATATCATTGTTTGATTGTATTTAATTTAATTTTTCAACTATGAATTGCGAATCATGCATGAATTAACAAGTTATATCTATGCTATCTATCTCCTTCTCATTTGGAATCCATGTCCTCTCCGGTACTGCCGAATTACAGATAAAAGTAGTACGATCTCATCTTAGTGATTGGAATTTAGTGCCTATTATAGATATAGGGGTCATTTTGGGATTTGTACCAAGTTAAAGACTGGTCTGAATTTAGAAATTCTACCGTCCAGTACCGAACTAGATCTGAATTCTCTCGTTTTTAGGTCATATTTCAGCAAGATATATTTTTTTTCTCTAGATTAGGAATGACAAATATCTAGTACTTTGTGACTTGTTCGAAATTAATTCGGCAAAAAAGTTCATAATTAGTTCATTTGATTTTGATTCGTTTTGGTATAAGCGAGTTCAGGTTTGTCTCAGTTTGATTTGTTTCTCAGCTCGTTGCAAGAAGAAGATGAAACTCTTTTTCGATTTTTTTACTATCCCAATTTGTGCCCATCATGATATGATGGAACTTGTTGCAAGAAAAAAAAAAAAAATCTTTCTCACCTCATGATCTATGCATGACTCATATTAAATCGAAGAAAACCATTAGTTTATATATGGTTCACAGCATGAACGAGCTGTTAACGAGTTTGTCCGGCTCGGCTCGTGATGAACTTGACTAAAATCAAACCCGGCTCAACTTGTTCTGGCACGAGCTGATTTTAATTAACTTTGCCTAACTTATATAAACAAAATTAAGTTTCAATTTAAATCAAATCCTTATTTGTTTTGGTTTGTTCAATCTCTAATTTCCTAAATTTACAATATTCACATCCCCAAACACTAATTTTAATTTCTTGAACAATCTCTATTTTGATCAATTTACAATATGCATACCTCTTAATCCTAATTCTATTTTGATATGTAGTATCTGTAATTTTCATCAATTTACTATATGCATGTTCCTAAATCATAATTTTATTTTGATTTGTACATTATCTAATTTCACCAATGTACAAGATCCATATTCCTAAACTCTAATTCTAACTTATTTTGTACAATCTCTAATTTCACAGTTTACAACATACACATCAAAAATATAAAATTAAAATTTAATTTAAAATTTATGCTAGATTAGTTTCAAAAAGTTATAATTTAATGTCATGGTTTAATTCATTTTTTTTTAACGTTATAGATAAAAAAAAATTATTGGATACTTTGATACATACTTGATAACAAATCGGATTTTTTTAAAATAGAAATAAACAAAATGATTTAAAGAAAAACAGCACCGCTAATTTTGTTTTTATAAAAAACAGCTCCACCGAACCGCTAATTCGGTGGAGAGAGAGGACAATTCCTCCACCGAATCACTGGTTCCGTGGAGGTAAATTATAACCGTTCCAATCTTTTGACATAAAATATAATTTTTGCTTTCTTGTATTTGCAAAAATAGTAGAAATTTTGATTTTTTTTGTTTTGTTCTATTGAAATATGAGAAATATATTTATATTTTTTGTAAAATAGATAAAGTATCATAGAATTTGAATTTACTAGAAAGACTGTGATAAATAATCCGGATTAATATTTTTTCTAAAATATAAAATGACTTTTAAACAAGGCAAACGTGAAAAATATAAATATATTTTAATATTTCAATAGAAAAACGAGAAAAAAAAAATCAAAATTTCTATTTTTTTGCAAATTAAAAAAAAAAACAAAAATTATATTTTATGTCAAATGATTGGAACGGGTTATAATTTGCCTGATTCGGTGGAGGATTGTTCTCTCTCCCTCCACCGAGATCCGTATCCTCTGCATTAACTCAAAAAGGAATCTTTTGAGTTAATGAATTTTAACCGTCTGATTTTATAACATAGGGTCCTTTAATATTAGTGCATATTTAATTCACACAAATTTTAAAACAAATTGAATAGTCGAAATGCATTAACTCAAGAGATTCTCTTTTCAGTTAATGCAGAGGATACGAATTCCCCTCCACCGAGCCATTAGTTCGGTAGAGCTGTCTTTTGTAAAAACAGAACCAGTGGTGCTCGTTTCCTTTAAACCACTTCCTTTATTCCTATTTAAAAAAACAAAATCTAAGATATTAACAGAGTAGTTCTTCCTTCACGCAGTACTGTTTTGCCTCTATTTGTACGTGCGCTGTATAAGCAAAAATTGGTCTGTCAATATCTTTACCCCAATTAAACCTCTGGTATCTGCCTTCCTCCAACTAATAAATTGATTGGAGTGAGGCTTTGGTGCTATGCATAGCACGGATGACTAGTGTACTACGGCTCAATATGGTACTTTTTAAAATTCTAACGGTCGATCCGAACCGTTCAATGTGATAACCATATAAATATGTACTTGCAAACTAAATTTTATATTTTTTTCAAATTTTTTTACTATTTTTTAGATAGGTAGAATTTTGATGGTTCAGAATTTTCAAAAAACACTGATTTTTCTACTTATCTAAAAAAATAGTAAAAAATTCGAAAAAATATAAAATTTAGTTTGCAAGTACATATTCATATGGATATCACATTGAACGGTTCGGATCGACCGTTAAGATTTTAAAAAGTACCATATTGAGCCGTAGTATACTAGCCATTGGTGCTATGCATAGCACCATAGCCTCACTCAATTGATTGCAGAGGGAAAGGCAAGCGAGAATTCATTCACCTGAAGTAACTCAAATTTTGAGGTTAGAACTTGATCGTCAGATCTGTTTGTCACGTGTTTTAAAGAAACCTGTTGCATTCCACCTCTGATCGGACTGTTTCGATCAAACACAAAATTTGAGGTACTTCAGAGATTCTGACCAAAGAAACGCAAATTCTATTATCTAAAGTAACTCAAATTTTGAGGCTAGAACCCCTTCTATTATCGTCAGATCTGTTTGGCACGACTTTTGAAAGAATCCCTTCCATTCCATCTCTGATCGCACGGTCTGGATCTAACTCAAAATTTGAGTTACTTTAGATAATATGAATTCGCGCTGCTATAGTCTGGGAGCGCAAGGGACGAGGGTGAATTTGTAAAAGTGCCTCTCTCTCTCTGTCGTTCTCATTTCCAGTAGCGTCGATCTCTACTCGAGTGTCGCCGTTTCGGATACGGGTGCACATGAGATACGTCGCTCTCTCTTCCTAGGTAGGTAAGGTATAGCACCATAGCACCATAGCTAGGGTTTCCTGATTTTGTTCATCAACTGATCGTGATCGTCAGTTTCCGGTTCATGTCCTAAACCCTAACCCTAGGTAACTAGGTTTTTCCTTTTTCTTTTTTATTTTCTTTGATAATGTCGGATGTATTGTTCTTCAATCCTTGTAAGTGAGTAATATTTTCATAGAAATCATGTAATTTGTCTTCTCCTTTTTTTCCCCATTTCAATTTAAGGAAGAAATTTGGGTTCAATAACCTTTTCCTAAATTGGTAAATTAGTAATGTTGTGCACTCTGCTAGCTGGTGATTATATTGGTAATAGTGCTGGGATAGGATATTCTTAGTATTTGAAGTGGTACTGGTAATTTTTTTGGAAGAGTTTTATACCGGTAATGTACTGGTAACTCATTGTAATTGCTTTGGTATTAAAGAAAGGTTGCCTATGGGCTTAATGATAAAAAAAAAAATGAAATGCCACATGAGCATTAAAGGAATGCTTACTGTAAATTACATTGTCACTCTTTATCTCCTTTTATTTTGCAATATATCTTCATATATGAGAGGTTTCATCTGATTCTGGTTGGTATTATGGGATGGTTGAGTAATGCATTATCTACCATTGTTTGTATAGGAACTAAATAATGGTGAAAACTCGATCTAAAGGGAAAAAAGGAGATAAAAAGTCTCGCACCGACGCCAATTTGGCGGCAAAGAAACCAAATTCTAATGATTCAAATAGCAACAAGAAATCTTCGGTATCGAGGTCTAATACAATCACCCCTTCTCCTTTAAGAAGGTCAACACGAGAAGCACCAACAAAGAAAAAAACCAAATTGAGTGGCACTACCACTACCCCTAGTCCTTCTACTAAGAAAAAAAACCTGACTTCAAATTCTATGAAGTCGGTTTCGGGTGAGTCTGGTTCAAGTGCGAAAACTCCTAAGAAAAAGTCAAAGGGAAAAGAGAAGGCGCTGGAAGAAGAAGAGAATTCGAAAATGGGCAAGAGGGATTTAAGTTTGAGTTCACCTTTGAATGAAAATGAAAAGGAAGAGAATTCATTGGCAAAGAGACGCAGAATTCATCACCTGCATGCAAAACGATACAGGGAGCTGCACATGCCTTGTTCCAAAATAGACAAGCCTTCACCTACTGGTATCTACCCTTCTCTGTTGCTTCTATTATTTTACACTTTTTTATGGGTCTAAACTCTAAATCAATTTGCTTTTTGAAATAAAATGTAGTGGAGAAAGCAGAGGCAGTTGAGGCACCAGTAAACACAGATTTGATTGTAGATGATCCTGTTGAAAAAGCATCCTGCATGAGGTGAGAAGTTTAATTTGAACTTGCCTGAGGTGTTTATATTTAGCAGTCTATGGATTTTTAAGTTCTAATGTGGTGTTTGAAATGAAGCATTAAAGTTAGTTTTTTGAATGGTTTCATAACTTGTTTGTATTACCAGTTTTATGCAATTTTTGAGTGCCATGTGATGATCTGTTAATGGTTGTTGAATGTGGACCATGATATATCTCAAAATATTTGATGAACGGAAAAAAAAAAATATAATGTAGATCATATTCCAAATGTTGTTATTAATTTTAAGAAAATTCTGGCAATTGTGAAGATTGTCAAGTTAAACTCATTTGCTGATGAAAAAGTAGTTAGAGATATTTGTTTTTGTAATAGATAGATTTCCAGCTTTGCATTTATTAAATATTTTGAAGAAAAAATAGTTTTATTATAAATTTCCACCAACTGTCATATCAAGGTGTTTTTAATTTATTATCAGGGAGAACTCAAGCGGTTCAAATTCAACTAAGGAAGCCACTCCATATGCTCCCGAGGTTCTTCTATTTTCCTCAATATTTTACATGCATGTTGACTTGCATGTTATGTTAAAGTTTTCACATGTTGATTTAGGCAAACTCAACTATGAAGGTTTCGGAGAATAATGCTGAAGAACATGTTATTTCAGTAGAGGAAGCTAGAGCAGAGTCTTCTTCAGATGAAATGTATTTATTTCCATTTCTTTGTTCTTCCAAATAAGTGAAACTGTTCTCTGTTCTAATCAATACTTGCATGGGTGCATATAGAAGTGAGTGCGAGATATTATCAGCACCACCATGTAAGGCAGATGATCGTCCTGCTACTGGTTCAACAGCAGAGGTATTATTTTTTTTATTTCGAAATTACAAATTTACCCTCTAAAGTTCATAATATCATATTTACCCTTCTAAATTCCAAAAACTCACAAATTTAGTCTTTTTATTGTCTTTTTTATTAAAACTCATTTTAATTTCATAAAATATCCATTTTACCCTTTATTAAGAAAAGAAAAAAATATGTAGAATGTTTCAGATAAATGTCAGTCTTCTAATTAGTTGGTTTGTGAGGGCATTTAGGTACTATTTTATTTCTTTTTTTAATTTCTTACGGCAAAAAGCACTCATTTAATAATTTAACATGTTTTTTTCTCCTCTTGTATAGAGAAAGGTGGATCTAGAAGCAGCAGTGATTGCTACGGATGATGCCATTGACATATCTGAGCAGCATCAGGCCGGTGAAATAGACTCTGTGCCTAATACTTGTCTTACTTGCCGAAAGCCAGGAGTTCTATTGTATGTATTCATCTTTTTCTCTCTCCTCCATCTCTATTTGGAGTTCTCATTTAATATTTCCTTGCTTGCTGATTTAATAGATGAGTTATTTATCTACGTATTATGTATACGGTGAATTAAATAAAAACGGGACTTTGCAGGTGCTGTGAAGGGAAAACTTGTAAGAGAACCTACCACCTGTCTTGCTTGGACCCACCACTTCAGTCAAATCCACCTGGCGCATGGCTATGCGTCACTTGCATCCAGAAAAGAATCCAATTTGGTGTTTATGCAGTATGTGGTGGCATTGAAAATATCTGGGATGTTAAAGACGGTAATTGATTTTTTTTAATATATCCATTTTTTATAATTTTTTTAATTTTGCATTTTTTTTGCTCTGTTGTGTAAATTGTTGGGTTTGTGTGATGTTTGTAGCAGGGTCAAATAACGGGAAGCTATATCTTGTGAAGTACAAGAATTTGGCGCATGTGCACAACCGGTGGGTCCCGGAGGCCGAAATTGCTTTTGAGGCCCCAGAACTCCTATTAAAATTTAACACAAGGATGCATAGGGATAAGAGGGTATTTCATAAAATTCATAAAATTCTGTCATTTGAAAAATTAAATTATCTGATGGAACACATCTACAATTTTATTTTATTTGGTTAAAATTGAACGTTATTTTTTCAAAGTGGGTTCAAATTGCCTCGTGCCTTTCATACCTCGTTGTGCCTCACATTCTATATTTCCGTTTTCGAAGTTCAAATTGTCGATCCGAACCGCTCAGCATGACCAAATTTTATATTTTTTTGGAATTTTTTTAATATTTTTTAAGATAAGTACAAAATAGTGGTTTCTGGACCATCCAAAAACAGTGACTTTGTTCCTACCTAAAAAAATTGTAAAAACATTTCAAAAAATATGAAATTTGGTCTACAAGCATATTTTAATTTGATATCATGTTGAGCGGTTCGGATTGACATTTTGAAATTTGAAAACGGAGATATATGATATGAGGCATAGTGAGGCATGAAAGGCATGAGGCATTTGAACCCTCCCCTTTTTCAAAACATCAAAGAGATGTATATAAAAGGTGGATGCTTGCTAGAACTACCTAATACAATATCAGGCCTCCAAATTTTTGATTTGTGACAAGTTGTCTCCTGGTGACAGAGCCTACCAAAGTGGAAGCAGGAGTGGACAGAGCCACAACGGCTGCTGACAAAGCGTCCCCTAATGCCAGAAACAGCAGCAGATGAGTTCTATGACGGGGCTGGAGACAACCTACCCTATTGCAATGCTGAGTTTCTTGTCAAGTGGCGTGACCTAGGCTATGAGCATGCCACTTGGGAGCTCGATACCTCCCCTTTTCTATGCACTGAAGAAAACGCCTCTCTCATTAAAGCATTTGAATCTCGTCGGCAACAGGCACGTCTCTCTTCATACCCGCAGCGTATTAACAGAGCACTCGAGGTCAAGCAGTCTCCTTTTGAAAGGCTTGAGAAGTTGCCAGATCTCTTCCCACCGAGTTTAAACAGCGAACACCTTCACTCTGTAAACCAACTACGCCTTTTCTGGCACAAGTCACAGAATGCGATTTTCATTGATGAGCAGGAGAGAGTTATAAAGACGATTTTGTTCATCATGTTGCTTATAGAGGATATATGCCGCCCGATTATTATAGTTTCAAGTGCTGGGTCTTTGCCTTTGTGGGAGTCGAAATTTCAGCGTCTGGCGCCAAATATCAATGTTGTCAGTTATACCGGTACCAAACCGGTACGAAAACTCATGCGAGATTTTGAGTTTTATGAGGAGACTGGTTGTGTCATGTTTCAAGTGTTACTTTCTCATCCCGATGCTATTTTGGAGGTAAGCATCTCTTTACATATGCATGCATTACCTAAATATTTCATGTTCCTTGATTATTTTTCTTACTGTTTATCCGCCCCCCCTCTCTCTTTCTCTCACTAGCTCTCTATCTTTATAGGATTTTGAGATGTTAGACGCTATTGGGTGGGAGGCAGTTATCGTAGATGAGTGTCAAAACTCGCGCATTTCAAAATATCTCGAGAAATTCAAGAATCTCTCTTGTGATTTCAGACTTCTCCTATTAAGCTCTCCTCTCAGGGTATTTTTAAAAACATTTATTTTTGACCATATTAGTTTCATAAGCAGATTTCCAGTACTTAATCTGGTGTACTTTACTGAGACAACTTAACATGTGTGGTCTATTTAATTTGCAAGTTTTATTTGTTTTAGTTAGCTTAAGTATTCAAAGCCTGTTTCATGTTAACGTATTTAAAACTGGGTTGAGTAGTCTAAGTGTAACTATAGTCTAACTCAACTGCTTCTAAGTGGTTTTGTTTTCGTTTATCACAATAGAATTGTTAGTGTTATTGTGCTTAGATGCTGGTAGTAAGAACTTTTAAATTTTCAATAGAGTGCTTCATTACGTATTTAAATCCTGTTTCCGTTATTTATTATTTTTGATTTCTAAGTTCTCTATATTTGTTAGAAAATAATGATTTGCATCATTACTAGAACTATAAATTACTGTAAGAGTTCAATTATTGACAGTCTCTACTGTTATTTTACAGGACAATTTATCAGAGTATGTGAATATGCTCTCCTACCTGGACCTGAACCATGACATTTCAAATAATAACCTTAGCAAAAGTGATATGCTGGCTCATTGCAAAGAGAAGTTGGGGCATCACCTGGCATGTGAACGCAAAGAAGAAACATCCAAGGTCATGGAGTACTGGGTCCCGGCACGGTTTTCGAAGGTGCAGCTGGAATTGTACTGTTCAACTCTGCTATCTAATTCTTTCGCGCTTCGTTCTTCTTCTAAGAACGATCAAGTGGGGGCGCTTCGGGATATGCTCATCTCACTACGCAAGGTAAAAATCAACATCTTTGCTATTTTATTAACATAATTCGAATTCGAACCTTAATTGGAGAAGTTGCTATGCAAGAGTCCTGTGGTTACATCCATAGGAGATTTTTTTTAATACTTTTTTTTTGTCATAAGAACTTTGACATGGATATTTCTTTTTTGGGGCAATTCATGTATACCCCTTAAAAACTTCGAAATTACATATCCCCCCCTCAAAAGTTCATAAAATTTCATATATACCCTTTTAAATTTTCAAAAACTCACAAATTTACCCATTTTATTGTTCTTTCTATTAAAACTCATTTTAAATTCATAAAATACCCATTTTACCCTTTATTAAAAAAACAAAATATATGTAGCATGTTTCAGAAAAATGCCAGTCTTATAATTGGACTGTTTCCGAGGGCAAATGGGTAATATACCTACTTCTGACACTTACACAAGTATATACTTAGATGTCATTGTGTACTGTTTTGTTTACAGTGTTGCGATCATCCATACCTTGTTTATCAAGACTTGCAAGTGGCACTAACAAAGGAGAGACCATTATCTGAGATATTAAATATTGGGGTCTATGCATCTGGTAAGCTGCTATTGCTAGACAAACTGCTGCATGAGATGAAAGCGCGGGGCCTACGGGTACTTATTGTGTTTCAATCAGGCGGTGGTTCTGGTAGAAACCAAATAGGAGACTTCTTAGATGATTTTCTGCGGCAGAGATTCGGTGCCGAAGCGTATGAACATGTGGAGCGGGGGTTGCTCATGTCAAAGAAGCAAATTGCTATGAATAACTTCAATGACAAGAGTAAAGGGAGGTTTGTTTTCCTCATCGAGAACCGTGCGTGCCAGCCCAGTCTCAAACTGTCAGCTGTAGATGCTGTGTTAATCTATGACAGTGACTGGAATCCCATGAATGATACCCGGAATCTACAGAGGATCAACATACAGCCTGAGAGAGTTCCTGTCTTTCGCTTCTACTCTCCATGTGCTGTTGAGGAGAAGGTGCTTAGCCTTGCCAAACAGGATGTCTTCTTAGACAGCACTTTGCAGGGTGTGGTCCCCACTGTGAGTCATTCCCTGCTCAGCTGGGGCGCTGAGTGTCTCTTTTCGCAATTGCATGAGCTCCATCTTCAACCTGATGATGCACTTGAAAATTACCGCTCTTCCTATGTTTCCCCAGAGGACACGGCCTTTGTGGATGCTGTCATGACTGAGATAATGGATAAGGTTTCCGGGAAGAGCAATGCTGGTGCCAATTCAGCGGCATCTCTGCTGGTTGAGGCGCATCCGAGTGGCGAATTCTATTCACATGATTTGGGTCCATTGATAGGTGAGAAGGAGGGGGTTGCTTCATTGCATGGGGATCCACCGGTGTTCTGGTCGGGTCTTTTAGAAGGGAAGAATCCACAGTGGAGGTTTATACAATCTGATGGCCCTTTACAGAGGAATAGAAGGAAGGTTCGGCCTTTTGATAACTCAGAGAAGCCCCTTGTGGCGGGGCCAAGTGGAGGAGGTGAGACCGAGGAGTCGAGGAAGAAGAAAAAGAAGAATGGGGTTGATACCAGTATGGCCGGTACGGGTATCGTGTCTCCCCGAGGAAAGACTGGTACAAATGCATCTGCTAGGAACTCTCCTGCTGCAGTTTCAACTTGGGATGATTTCTCGGGCATCAGTGCTGGACCCTCTCAACAAGGTTTTTATTTATTTACTTCTTTATGTACAACTCTTTTAATGAGCACTTGAAAAATGAATAACTGCATCAAAACCAAAAATAATGTAGAACCATAGATGCAGTTGTTACTGGTTAATATAGAACCATAGATGTTGAAGGAAAAAGTTTATAATGCAATTAATGGTGTATGATGATTCATTTGCAGAGATATCAAATCAAGCAGGTGCTTTAGCATCAGTTGAAGTAGGAGCAAATCTAAGAAGCATGCAAAAGGACCTTCATCTTTTATTTGAACCTCAACTGCTCAACTTGTGTCAGTCTGCTGGGCTTCCAGTATGCTTTTCAATTATCTTTGTTTTTAGTTCAACTCAAATAGTCATCCAAACCCTTAAACATGATCTCCATATGAAAATGTACTTGGACAGCAAATTTTACATTTTTTAGAATTTTTTTTACTATTTATTAAGATAGAATATCACTGTTTCTGGATGGTAGAGAATTTTCAAATCAAGTGATTTTCTACCTATCTAAAAAAAGCAGCAAAAAAATTCTAAAAAATGTAAAATATGGTCTGCAAGTATATTCTCATATGAAGATCATGTTGAATGGTTCCGATCAACAGTTCAGATTTAAAAATAGAGATATTAGTTCATAGCACGGGGCTGATGTGTAATATGCATATTACTATAGCCTCACTCTTGTTTTTTTTTTCTCCTTTCTTTTCCCATAATCTCAGCAGAGATAGATCCTCACTGGTCTGAATAACCTTTTTAATGCTTATGTGCTAAGTTTTTTTTTTAATTTGCCGAAGTGTGTGCTGAGTTTGTTGAGTTGTTATGTAGGACTATGTGAAGACAATGGCCGGGATTCTGTTGGAGTACGTTATGAACAATTTTAAAGTTGATAATGGTGGAGATGCAGCAATCCTACAGACATTGGTCATTTCATTGGTTAGTTCTAGCCCTGTGGGCCCTCCTCCACAGTTATAAAACAAAGAGAAATGAAGCAAAACACATGCTCTAATTTATCCTAAATAAAGTAATTCTATGAGAGGAAAAATAAAAATAAACGAGTGAATCAAAATTACTCCCACTTGTTCAACTAGTGCCGCATCTTGTTGAATATTATTTACTAAATTTCCTAAATATGGGGATCAATACAAACTGTTTAGTATATTATGCTTGCTTATCACAAAACCCTTTATTATTATAATTGATGTAAGGATGTCAAAATTTTGATTTGTAGTGCTGGAGAGCTGCATCTCTCTTCAAACATTGGGTCGACCCGTTACAGCTGACAGCTCTTGCATCCGAAAAGTTGCAGTACAACTGTAAAGCTGATATTGTCGAATCCGTCTACTGCCGTTTAAAGGTATTGAAAGTTGAGTTTCAAGAGAAAGCAGATGCCATGCTGGCAGGTCAGATCCCGGCTATCAGATTCTACAACAAACTATTCAAGGTACCCAAGCAAGAGGTGATCACCCTTCCGGAGACTCCCTCTTCGGATGAAGAAATAATTGAAACCCCTGCTCCAATGCCTGTTCAAAATCAAACCGCAAATGAGACGGAGGTAGAGCAAGAAAATACAAAGGAAAAACTGTTGAATGCACAACTGGACCTGATAGAAAAGGTTTCTTCTAGAAGGGTAGAGGCTCTTTTAACTAAGCAGGAAAAGGAGGTTACTGAGATGGAGCAGTTCAAGGAGAGAGAGGCAATGCAGTTGACGAAAGAACACCAATCTCAGCTCGAGAGATATTCTGGTAGTGGCATGGAGGAGAAGGTTAGAGAAGTGAAAGAGGAGTTTGAGAGAAAGATGCGTGCATTCGAGGCTCATATGGAGACGGAGAGGAAGAGGATGCAGGAATTACATATGGCTGCAAGGGAACTGGAGAGGAGCATTAAAGAAGACTGGGTTCAAAATGCAAAATTGGGTAATCTGGAGGATGACTTTGAAAATGTACCCTTATTGGATTGCGGCGAGTTCATTGTGCAGGAGTTTAAGTGGTATGCTCCTACTCCACCTTTGGTTCAGAAAGAGAATTTATCTGAAAGTGATGGGGATGGGGATGGGGATGGGGACATTGCATCAGGGCTGTCGAATCATACTCCTTCACCTCCCCTTGAAGAAACTGTAGTTGCAGTGGTAGCACAGGGAGATGCTGCTGCTCAATTGACAGCTCAGCATAGAGATGTTGAGAAAACAATTATGGAACAGGTAATAGTTCAGATCTTGTGTTGAGTTGATCATCATTGCTATTTGCTTCTAACAAGTACAATTTCCTGTTTATTTTGGTTAAAAACGTTTGCTTTTCTGGTGAATTTCAGGAAACTCAATCTGTAGCAGAGTCAACTACACCTGTTGAAACTGCAGAGTCAACTTTACCTGTTGAAACTGCAGAGTCAACTCTACCAGCTGAAACTGCAGAGTTGACTCCACCTACTGAAGCCATAGAGTCAACTCCACAGGGAGAAGCTGTAGAATTGGCTCCACATGCTGAGGCCGTAGAGTCGACTCCACGTGCTGAAGCTGTAGAGTCAACTCCACATGCTGAGGCTGCAGAGTTGACTCCATCTCTAACAGCAGTTACGCTTCCAGGTGTAGTTGATGTTGCAGTTGCAAACGGAGACAACACCACGGCTTACACATCGGATGCTCATTGTTTTCCCCAGCAAAGCTGGGGAACAGTGCCTCAAAACCCGGTTGCTTTACATGTACCGTTTCAGAATGCCGGCACGCAGAACGTTGGCTCCATACCTCAAAATGGGTCAGAGGAGAATTACAATGCTCTGTGGCAGATGCTTCCATTGGCATCCCCAATGGTTTTCCCTCATGGGCTCCATGCCGACCCGTTAAAAAATGAGCTGGCAAGGATCAAGCATCAAGAGAACATTCTGGCAAGGCGTGACGAAGCTAGGGTTTGTGTTTCTCTGCTTTCCTTTTCTTTCTTATGTGATAATTACCCTTTTGAGTAGAACTAGAGTTTAACTTGATTAACTTCAAACGAACAATCCAAACCGTTCAAATGGATCTACTTCACAAGTGATGTGTTTTAAGTACGTAATTTATAAATTTTGGAATTAATTCATGATAAAGTCAAGCGGTAAAAAAATGATGAAAAATAAATGTATTAAATTAACTTACAAACCATTTTTTTTTTACCGCTCGACTTTATACTAAAATAATTAAATTTTTTATAGATTTTGCATGTAAACACATCATTCTTGAAGTAGATTGGTTTTGGAGTTATGCTAATCCGATAATAAATTGCATGTAATCATCTCACTACGCAATGATGCAAAATTTCGTCGTTTGAAGCTAATCTGATAGGTTTTGGAGTTAGGCTCACCAAAAACTTGGTGAGCTTAAGAATGCCCTAGTTCTACTCTTGTTCTTTTGATGGCTTTGCACTAGTACTGGTTTCGGTTGCTGTTGTTAAAATGTGTTTTTATGTGATTGGAACAGAGATTGCAATTAAAGATGTTAATGGAAGAAGAGATGGAGGTGCTAAAGAGGAAATATGAGGAGATGGTACGGGAGCATGAGAACACGTATCGGCATCAGAAGCAACAGCTGGAGGATGTCTACAAAAAAGTTCTTTTAAATCAGTCCCTGGCCGAGGAGTTCCGTGCAAAATTCATTGAGCACAGAACTGTTCCGTCCGCTTCACCTTCCACCTCTGCTTCCTCCCATTGTATGTTTCCTTTTTTTTTTTTGTGTGTGGGGGGGGGGGGGGGGGGGGGTGGATTTTCGTATATACCCCTCAAAAATCTTGAAATTACGATAATATCATATTTGCCGTTCTAAACTTCAAAAACTCACAAATTTACCCAATTTATTAACTTCTCTATTAAAACTCATTTTAAATTTATAGAGTATCCATTTTACCCTTTATTGAAAAGATAAAAATATGTTGTAGATTTTTTATGGGTATACATGAAGTTCCCCCTTTTTTATTTTGAACCATCGACCTCCCTATTTTTTGGAGGGGGAATTTCATGTGTACCTCTCAAAAATCTTGAAATTACATATTCCCCCCTTCAAAATTCATAATATCATATTTGCACTTCTAAACTTCAAAAACTCACAAATTTACCCAATTTTATTGATTTTTGTATTAAAATTCATTTTAAATTTATGAAGTACCCATTTCACTCTTTATTAAAAAGATAAAAAAATATGTATGAGGATTTTTAGGGGTATACATGAAATTCCCTCTCTTTTTTCATTTTAAACCAACTACCTCCCTATTTTTTAACGCTGCTATGTGTGTAGGAGGTTTTCAATCCATGCTAGTAGATAATGAAATGAGACTTAAGTACTCTTTGTTTGTTTTGTTGTGATGCGTCCAGTAAGAAACCATGTGACACAGAGACCACATATGCTGCTTCAACATCGAGTGCCACAGCAAATCCAGAGAGCACCTGCTGCTCCTGCAGCTGCAGCACCTTGGCAAGGAAGTGTCAGTGTAAATGCAAATGGATCTCTCAGACCACCATCTGTTGCAACGCTTCACATCCCTTCTACCTCGTCTCCACTACGGCCTGCAACCCCTTCCCCAAATCCCAACCGGGCTACATTCAGCCCAGTTACTCTCCCTCCACGGCCCGGCCCACCACTCCGTACCGCACCTGCACCTCATCTTGCTCGTGCCCGGCCCCACATGTCAGCCACGGTCCCCACTTCGACTCCCATCCCGACACCTGGCAGTGTTGCCTTCACCCCCATGCAGCAGTTCCAATCCTTGCTTGCCCGATCACAGGAGGCCCTACCTTCTCAAACTCAAACTCAAACTCAGGATTTCCTCATGGAATCTTTGACTCCCTCCCTAAGAGAGGTTCCAGCTGCTGTTAGTCAAACTCAAACTCAAACTCAGAATCAGAATCAACCTGTGGAATCTTTTGGCAATGGTAGCGGTTTTGGATTGGGACAGGTGGCGGTTGGAGATGGTGTGGTGTACTTGTCAGATGATGATTAGGGTTTAGAATATTGCTAACATTTTGTACAGTCATTTTATATGAGAATTTAGTGAGCTGGGGATTAACCATGTAGAGAGGGAGAGAGAGAAAGAGAGAGGCATTTGTTTTTGAAATCAAGTTGTGATTTGATTTTCATTTTTTGTGGGTAGGAAGGGTGAAGAGGTTTTAGCTATGCTATGTATATGTGGTGCCTTCTAATTAAATATTAGTGATGAGATCAAGAGCTCATTTATCACTTTACAATTTAATAGTATAAAAAAAAGGGACCAACTAACTATCCCCCATCTCCCATCCCCCATTCATCCTCCAGTCAATAACTGTCTTTGTTGACTGCTAATTAAGAGGGGACCACAAATTTCAGCGCTAAAAGACAAAACAAAACGTGTCATTATCGCAGCGAGTGCAAGTATTCATATCTAATACATCAAGTATTCATATCTAAGATATCAAGTATTCATATCTAAGATATCAAGTATTCAAAAAAAAACTGGACACATCATTCACTCATCTTTTACACGTTTTTAGAGGTGGGTTTTTTTCTCCGTTCACTCTAATCAATATTTCTGACAATCTAGTAAGAATTTTGCAAATATAAAACCACGAACGTTTTCTACAAAATTTTCTCTTTCAAATGAGATCCATGATGACATACTTTCGAGTTGTTCGTTGCACAAGTATTCATACCTTGTCATTCAAGTATTCATATATCATCGAACAAGTATTCATACCTCATCAGTATTTCACAAATAAAAAACTAGACACATAATTCACTCATTTTTTACCGATTGAAATTTCGTTACCACTCAATTACTGGAAGTGTCCAGTACACTCTATCTTAGGTATGAATACTTGTTCGACGAGGTATGAATACTTGTTCGACGTGGTATGAATACTTGCATGACGAGATATAAATAATTTTACGAGTTATGAATACTTGCGCGACGGATAACTCAAAAGTATTTCATCATGGATCTCATTTGAAAGATAAAATTGCGTAGAAGACGTTTGTGATTTTAGATTCGCAAAATTCTTCATAAATTGTAAGAAATATTAGTTAGAGTGAACGGAGAAAAAAAAATCACCTCTAAAAACGTGTAAAAGATGGGTGGGTGATGTGTCCAGTTTTTTTTTTAAATACTTGATATCTTAGATATGAATACTTAGTGTATTATATATGAATACTTAATGTATTATATATGAATACTTGCGCATCAGTTATAAAATTTTTCAAATATAAGTGGTCCCCCACGTAATTAATGATTGATACACGTTTTCTTTTGTCTTTTTGTACTTGAAGTTGTGGTCCCCTACATAATTAATGATTGGGGGATGAATGGGGGATAGGAGCCGGGGGAAAAAAATCTTTATCCTAAAAAAAAAGTACTAATGCATCAATCATTAAAATTAATAATGAAGAAAACCTTAGTTGAAGAACATTAAAATTATGAGGAACTAATGCATCAATCATCCGATGCATCAATATAATTGTATTATGAGGAACATTAAAATTAATAATAATATATAAAAGATATTTCCTAATAATGTAAGATATCACATTTGGTTCAATCAGACAACTACGGTTATTACTAAAGTTTTCACTAGGTGACTCCAGGTTGATTATTTGTGAACATCTTTGCAGTTGCTTCACAGCCCTTGTAAAATTGTCAGACTGAAATTGTTCAATACATGCATGATTATGATTATTTCCTACTTCACTGCAACAACCATGGAAAAGTAAGAGCTAAGTAGCCGTATAATAGAATTCTTGCAAGGATCGTAATAGAGAAGGAATGGTGCAGATTATCCCGATTTTTGTTTTAAATAGAAATAAATAAAAAAATTTCAAGGAAACAAGCATTAAGCTTGTTGGATTTCGAAAAGATAACTCCAGCGAGGCACTGTCTCAGTAAAGGGGGAACACAATATCTCCACCGAGGGTGTAGGCACTTCCTGACCCCACCTTCTTCTCTCTCTTCCCTTCTTCTCCTTTCTCCTTTCTCTCTTCCTTTCAAACCATGAACACCATTTTTTTTGTTCTCTCAAAATACTCAACCATTTCTCCATCCAATTGTTATAAAATTCGTGGATCGTCCAAAAGAGTTGGAAACTCTTCAGATCTACAATTTTAACAAGGTAAAAATCCGAATTTTTTAAATAATTTTTTATTTTAGCCGAATTAAAATGAATAACTATTTGAATTGAGTTTGTTTAGTATATTTGGTTTATTTTTGTGTAATTTAGTGTTAAATTAGCATTTGTGTTAATTTAGTGTTAATTTAGAGTAGGGGTGTTCATCGGTTCGGTTCGGTTGAAACCGAACCGAACTAAGCAAACCAAAGTAATAATTCGGTTTCTAAAATAGAACCGAACCGAACTGAACCAAAGTTTATTTCGGTTTATTCGGTTCAAACCAAAATATATTAATTTTTTTATTTAAAGCAATTGATTTATAATAATCCGAATTATATTAAGAAATAAACCGGGGTATCAAGAAATAAACCGGGATATTAAGAAATAAACTGAAGTATTTAAAGCAATTGATTAAGAAATAAACCGGGGTATTAAGAAATAAACCGGAACGGTCCGGACCAAATTCATAATATATAAAAGTTCGGTCGGTTTGGTTATTTCGGTTTTAAAATTTTTCAAACCGAATGGAACTGAAATTATAATTCGGTTTTAAAAAGTAAACCGAACCGAACCATTAAAGTGAACAAACCGAACCATTTGGTCCAAACTAATTCGGTTCGGTTCAAAACTGACAAACCAGACCCAATGAACACCCCTAATTTAGTGTATATTTAGTAATATGTAGTATAAATATAGTGTTAATTTAGTGTAATTTAGTGTAATATGTAGTATAAAGGGACCTGATAACTGTCTCTCAAACAAATCTCCCACCGAGCCCCCCGCAAGTGTATAAAATTACAAGCTTACAGTGTATAAAATGCATATTACAAACCTAGCGAAAATATTCTTTACCAATTTGATACGAGGGAGAGTATCAAATAAAAATGTAGAATTTTCTAGGGGTTTGTGCACAAAAATGAAAAAGAAGAAGTAAAGATGGATATAACAACGAGATGAGAGAGACTCACAGATCCTCGGTTGCAGACACTAACTTTCTGGAAGAAACCGGAGAGATCCGATGGATCATTGATGCATTGGCCCAGTCTAACCGAACCGATGAACCAGTGGAGGCGAAACGGGTTGGGGTGGAAGCAAGGAAGAATGGCGGGAGAGCGGAGAAGCGAGGAGGAGAGAAGGAGATTGAGGGCATTTTGGTAATTCTGTACACAAACATTCTCTTCACCTTATTCTGTCTAAAAGATTTAAGTTGGTACATACATAGTGGTACATGCAGCACACAAGAAATCCAGTAGTAAATAAAACATGCACAAAAACTTAGAAAAAATTAAATAAGAAAGTCAATTTATTTTTTTCTGCATTTTACACCAAGCGTTGCCAACAGTTATCAACCGAATTTTATTTAATTTCAAATTCTGGACTAATCGTTGAACAGTTGCACAACCGTTGTAACTGTTATCTGTTGAAATTCAATCTCAAATTTACTTTACCATCTTTTAATACATTTTGTTAATCCTAACTTAATTAGCATTGGCTGAAATCTGAATTTTATTTAATTTCGAATTCTGTACTAATCGTTGAATGGTTGCACAACCGTTGTAACGGTTATCTGCTGAAATTCAATCTCAAATTTACTTTACTATCTTTTAATACATTTTGTTAATCCTAACTTAATTAGCATTGGCTTGTCTTGGCTTGTTTGCCTTTGTTCATCAGTCCATGTTGCAATTGTAAATATCATGAACCTGCAAATATCTCAAGCATTGAAACCGTAAAATTCCAATTGGTATGTTTTGCAAATTAGTCAAATAGAATAATAGAGAATTGCTTAGAACAACAAATGCATCACTCGTGAAGTAGATAAGTTTTAACGGCTTGAATTTGTCGTTTGAAATCAATCCGATAAGTTTTGGAGTTAAGCTCACCAAAGTGAAATGAAATATAATGTTCTCCCTACTAATTAAATGTTTGTTTAACTAAAACAACAAATATGTTTTGTTCTAAAATATATCTTGCTTAATATTATTATTTATTAAATTTAGCCTCTGCTACTAACTGCAATAGTAATTTTCTGATTCCGTTCCTACAAATCCATTTACGAAAATGAGAACAATTCTCCTAAAAAATGTTCTAGAAGAACTAAGCTCTCTATTTCATTGCAAAAGAATGCAACAAAATTATTTGATTAATTTGCTTCTTGTTTTCAATTTAATTTATGTCTAACACAATTATTTGATTAATTTGCCCTACTATTACTCGAAAACAAAATTATTTTACCAATGTGCTATTTTGTTTTATGATGTTTTATTCCAAATATTCTTCCAATTTTCACCCTCTACACGCAAGTTAGAAATGATTCTTTTCTTCAACCATCTGTCTTAGCATAAGAGAGGCGTTTCTCTCTACTCAAAGCAAGGATTCTTTTACATAAACAACAGATTTGTACCTAACAATTTACTTAATAAAAATCATTGATGTTGCTATCCTTTGAAGGAGCAGAGACAAAAAATTTATTAATGTGTGACAAAATTTCAGGATGAAGTATTAATTTTATAATTATTTTCAGTGTTAAGTATATTATATAATTTAAGAAAATAGAAATAGAAGCATATTTTGGAGAAATTTTTAGTGTAAACATGATTTTATCATTTTTTAATTTTAATATATTTTCATAATTTTTTCTAAGAAAAAAATAAAATTAGAAGAATATTTTTGAATTATTTTTTGAGACAGCGAGTACAAGTATTGCCGGTTCTATGCGGCAACGCCAGTGCTTCCTTTGATCATATGCCAGATGGAAAACAAAATATTGTTTTATAAATTCAATATATCTTTTTTTATCATTCTTTTTTTGAAATAAAACTAATTGTAAGCACACATTA
This sequence comes from Carex kokanica, assembly GCA_025461125.1. Classification (NCBI taxonomy): domain Eukaryota; kingdom Viridiplantae; phylum Streptophyta; class Magnoliopsida; order Poales; family Cyperaceae; genus Carex; species Carex kokanica. Next base: position 619,470 of record JAJGRX010001025.1, on the reverse strand, counting down.
GTAATTACACTGAAAAAAATGCTCAAACATATCATAAAGTAGGGAAACAAAAAAGAACGAAAAAATAGCAATCACACCAAGAATAGTACAAGGAAAATAAACATGATTAAAATCCTATATCCAAAGCCAACAGTTAATCACAGTTGCAAACATGGGAATAATCCAAGAGAAAATTGATTTAATTCTAGTTGCTCCACTGCCCTTCCTGTATTTTCAACAATAAAAAGAAAATATAAGCAAAGAAGTTTTAATAAAAAGAGGTTTGATTTTAATTTCCCAGTATTTTTCTTAAAAAAATTATGGGTAAGGATAATAAATAAATCATGAAAATACAAAAGTTCTTGCTCATTCAAGCTTTGTATAAGTAGTTATTTAATAAGAACTTTATTTTGTATATGCAATATCTGTATTTCATCATATTTGGGAGCAATAACAATCATGGAAAAATAAATTTTGTTCATACAATACACAGGCAATAACAAAGTTTTTTTTGTCTTTGTCATGTAATACAACTACTCACCTCTTGGAGCAGAAGGTAATGATGTAATCACCATCAGAGCATTGAAATAAACTGGAAGGATCGTCATACGCGTAGCTATACGCAACGGGGCATGCCGACTTGAAAAGTTTCGAATATTGGGTTGGTGGACACGTTGACGGGCCCCCATATGTGCCTCTACAACAGTACTGGTCGGTGTCGAACACATCGCATGCGCTTCGACATGCCACGGTCTTGCCATTAACCTGCCCAAAAATATAAAAAAGCCAATCAATTGTTTTCAGAGGAAGGGTTCGAATGCCTCCATTTGTGTGCCTCCATTGTGCACCCACTTTTTCATTTCCAATAACAAAATTTTTAAAACTTAAATGTTAATATAAAATCATTCGATGTGATTTATATCATTTTCTTTACATACTCATAAAAAATTAGCATTTTTCAATTTTGTTTTTATATGAATCAATAAGTTGAAAATTAACGTCCAGAAATTATCCACACGAGTGTATTTTTGCAACCTCTTGATAACAATAAAAACAAAATTAAAATGTCGTAATCTTTTACATGTGCATAGAAAAAATATTATAGATCATATCTAACGGTTTATTTAAGTTCTTAAAATGTAGGCATGACGTAGGCACAAAAAATGATGGCATTTGAACCCTCTTGTTTTCATCATAGCATCAAATTATTATAAAGCACATGTAATGTTAATTTTTGCGTCATAAACAAACCTTAACAGAGAGCTCCTTAGGGCAATTATCCCTCAAGTCGCTGTTACATCCAGCCACACTGCAATTTCCACCGCCATTCTTGTTACCATTTACCGGCGTGATAGCTATCGGGAGGTTATATCCATCAACCAAGCTGACATCATAAAAATCAAGCTTTGCGAGCGTGAATTCGGCCAATGTGGCAGGGGTTTTGCCAGCTACTCCGCACTTGAGCGTGGACCCACAAGATGCGGTCTCGCACGGGCCATTCCCGTTCTGGTCGAAGGAGCAGCCTGTTCAGGGGCGAAGCCAAGATAATCAACAGGGTGGGGCAACATTTAATAGTGAGACATAAGTTTATAATTATTTTTAATATTAAGTACCATTTTATAATTTTTTATGAGAAAAGTATAGAAATAGAAGTATATTTTGAGGAACATTTTCAGGGTAGGCAAAATTTTATAATTTTAGTCTTAAGTATATTTTATAAAAGTTTTTTGAACCTGTTCGACCCCATATGCGGCCACTCCACCCGACCGGGGCAGTGAAAACCATGGATTGACCGGCCTTTAAGACGAAACCGCCCCCCTCGAATTTCTCCCCGGGAATAACTGCTGGCCATATGGTCTCCTTGCAGTCATTTATCATTGTGATGATTCGCGCTCCTTCGGACCGTTTCGCCCCTTGTGCATACATAAAAGAAACAATATTTGTTTAACAAATGAGTGAGGCTATAGTAATATGCATATTACGGATTGGCTCATGCTATGAATCTCTGTCTCTATTTTTAAAGTTCAAACCGTCGATCCAAACTGTTGAATATGAAAATGTATTTGGTGAGCGAAATTTACATTTTTTTTACTATTTTTATAGGTAGATAGAAAATCACTGCTTTTGATGGTCCAGAATTTTCAAATCAAGTGATTTTCTACCTATCTAAAAAATGAGTAAAAGTCCTAAAAAAATGTAAAATTTGATATGCAAATACATTTTCAAATGAAGATCATGTTAAACAATTCAGATTGTCTGTTTGGATTTTAAAATCAGAGATATGAGTCTATAGCGCGAGCCACTGTGTAATATGCATATTACCATAGCCTCACTCTATAGAAATTGTAAGATTACATATTAGGGAAGAAAAACTTGTATTCATACAATATTTTCTTACATTCAAAGTATATAGAAACGGTGTATAGAAGGAGAAATAGAAGATTTCAAGTACCTAATAAGAAGAAAATGAGAAAAACCAAGTACACAATTGCTCTTGAGAAGTTTCTCATTGATTTCTAATATGAGATTTATTATTTGTTCTCTTTCTCTCTGTATCTCATCACATTTCCGGATTAGTAACTGATGTTTGATGGATATAGAAAGACATAGAGAGGTGAGAGGAGAAGAATACTTCATGCCCAGGTCTACTGGTACAGTACAAAGGAATAAGAAATAATATTGGTACCTTGCTTGCAGAAATGGAAGTACCGAGTGTAGAGAGAAAGATAGATTCCTTTCTTCCAATCATTTGCTCCTCATTTCTGTACTCTGGGACCCATTTGATACTGAACGGTGCTTTTTCTCTAACCTACAAATTTTCATAAATTTAATGGTAAATTCATAAGCACTAGTGTTTTATCATAAAATGTAATCTTACCAAAATTACCTTCTAAGTTTGCATTATCAATCAAATGAATATCAACATAAAAAAGATTTGTGTAATTAGGAAAACCCATAACAGCTAGAAGAAAATTAGGCAAACATAAGGACTAATGAGGAGGGATCCAATTACACCTTTTTTGGTGACACATTTTGACACCTACCATTTTCAAAGTCCAAATAGTCGATTCAAACCTTTCAACATGATGGATATATTAAAATGTGCTTGGAGATCAAATTTTACATTTTTTTGAATTTTTTTGCTATTTATTAAGATGGTAACAAAAATCGTTGTTTTCAGACCATTGAAAAATAGCGATTTTGTAACCATCTTAATAAATAGTAAAAAAATTCAAAAAAATGTAAAATTTGATCTCCAAGCACATTTTAATATGGTGATCATGTTGAACGGTTCGGATCGACTGTTTGGATTTAAAATCGCAAAATTAACCTATATAAAAAACAGTGTCATGATGTGTCACCAAAAAAGGTGTAATTGGATCCCTCCTCTATTTCAAATCCACCCAAGACATTCTGTACCAATTTTATATGAGAAAGAGTATCAAATAAAAAATTTAACTTTTCTTTTTTTGAGAAACAAAAATTTAACTTTTCTAGAGGTTTGCATGCAAAAAGGAAAACAAAGTAAAGATGGATATAACAAAGATGGGTATCAAATAAAATTTTTGTGCCAATTTGATACGAGGGAGGGTATCAAATAAAATTCCAATTTATTTACCAATTTGATATCAGCGAGAGTATTAAATAAAATTTCCAAAATTTTCAGGGGTTTTTGTGCAAAAAAGAGGAAAAAAGGTAAAGATGGATATAACAACGAGATGAGAGAGAGCCTCACAGTTCCTCGAATGCAGATACTAACTCTCTGGAAGAAACCGGAGAGATCCGATGGATCGTCGTCGTATATGGAGCCGGACCGGAGCGCATCAGCCCAGTCAAAGTGAACCGATGAACCAGTGGAGGCAGGGGCGGATCTAGGATTTCCGTCAGGGTAGGGCAAGATAATATTTATGCGGGTCCAATATCTAATCGGGTTTAAACCTACTATCTAATCGGGTACGAAATAAAAAACAATCAACATGCCAAAATTTTTTTTTCAAATCTAAACATGATATACAAAAATTTACAGAGGAGAAAGAGAAAAGAGCATTTGTTTCTTCCAGGGTAGGGCATTTATTTCTTCCAGGGTGGGGCAAAATCTAAAAACCTAGTACTTGGAAACTAATTTTGAAATTTCAGGGTAGGACAGTTGCCCTACCCTGCTCTATGCTGGATCCGCCCCTGAGTGGAGGCGAACCGGGTTGGGGTGGAAGTAAGGCGCCTAGCAAGGGAGAATGGCGGGAAAGCGGAGAAGCAAGGAGGGGAGAAGGGGATTGAGGGCATTTTGGTAATTTCCATATATCAGTTTGGAGTTTTTGGAAAAACAAGGGGTGCTGGGGTAAAGATTTTAACAGATCAGTTTTTACTTCATGCAACACATGAACTATATGCAGAGCTGTTTTCATTCTATAGTTTGTGCGTTGCATGAAACAAAGACTACTTTGTTATAAATAATTATCCGGTGCTATTCTTCTCCCATTCAAGATCAATCATAATCGTTTATTTGATAATGGCAAATCTTTATGAATTTGTATCATCTGAGTTAAAATCTGGACCGTACGATTTAAATCGGCACTAAGTATAAAGGATTCCGTGCATCATAGGCATGGACCGGATTAATGTTAATTCTGATCACACGGTCAAGAAATACACTGAAATGGTACATTAATGCAGAGGATGCGGATTCAATCTTTATCCGATGCTACTCTACTCTGTTAAAAACTGCTCTGTGATTATTAGAATAAAATTTGAAAAATAAAAGAGAAGTTACCAGGGTATTTGTCATTGTATATGTGAAATAAAATTCGAAATTTTTTGGATTAGGTTTTGATCTGATCTTGTTTGTTAGGGGCTCTTAATATCTGAAATGAAATTCCTTATTTCGTATAAGAAATATTCAGAATTTTTTTGGTGGAACATGAATGGTTTTAATTAGTCAAGGCTAATTAAGGATGAATCTACAGTATAAAATAAAGATCAATTTAACAACAAAATTATTAAGCACACAAACATTCTCTTCACTTTATTCTGTGTAAAAGATTTAAGTTGGTACATACATAGTAGTACATGCAGCACACAAGAAATCCAGTAGTAAATTAATAAAACATGCACAAATAATGAGAAGAAATTAAATAAGAAAGTCAAGCAGTAAGGAAGATTATTTATGAGCTCCAAGAGTTTTACTGCTTAACTTGAACACTTGATAATTATTAAAAGTCAAACAGTATATTAAAAGTTACTTGTGCTCCATGAACACATGTGAGCCATGAGCAGATAGACATGAGTGAGAAATTCTCCTCCTTGGCTCAATTGCTTGGCATGGTAGTACGTCTTGCAATTCATAGCCGCATAGACCAGCATCTCGACCCAAACTCCACTGATAACGCGCCACCTCTTGTCATCGTCCTCTATGATATTGGGTTCATTTAGCTGTTTTGCAAGCAGGCACGCTTCACGCAACACCGACCATGTTCTCTTCTCATCATCCACTCCTCTTAAATCCAATAATGCTTTTCTTGCCTCTTCTTCTGTAAGCCCACTTCTCTTTGCACCATCCTGATAGAGTTTTTTGACAGCGGCACAGGTGTCGTGAAATCTTATTTTCCCAATTCCATCCGGCATCATGGACGGTTGCATTAGTAAAAGGTACACCATGTAGTTTGAAATTATCAAACTTATTTCACGGTCTGAGTGACTACTGCTATTGTCATTCCTAGCATTGTGGGTGTGGAAGCAGAGATCCGTGGCAATGTGCCATAATAGAATACTCTCCTCAAATTCCTTCTCATTGATGCTCCACTCCAAATATCGGTCACAATTCTCATCTACAAGTACCATCTCTCCTCTTGCAATATTTAAGTTGCGCAAATTGACTCCGGGTATTGGACCAATTCTCCAGCTGGTAAGCTGTTTATATAAAAACTCTTCTAACTCGCTTGGGACAGGAACAGAGTGAATGAATATCAATTTGTCCCAATACTTTTTCAGCTTAACTGCACCCAAAATCTGTCTGATGATGGTATTTTTATCTCTCAGGGAAAAACTCAACAAGCTGTATTGCCCCATTGAGTTTGACCACCGGCGCTTACTCTTGGGGAAAAAGCACGATATAACTTTGGCAATAATAACTGCCAGATTCTTTAGTAGACTGTGTTTCTTTTGTTCAAGTGCGACTACCATCCAATCAGAGAATATGATTAGAAGAAGGGACATCAATTCCATGAATAGAGCAGAACCAAATAAAACATTAGATATTATGATGTCGACTTTTGCATAACCTCCTTTCTCGCTCTTAAGAAAGAGTACGAAAGCAGAGAAGATCATCCCAAGAGAGAGAAATCGCCAGAGGAAACCACGCGGACCATTGATAAGGATAGCCTTGGTGTGAAGCACATCGTATACGAATGAAAGCTCTATATCCACCAATTTAAATGCCATACGTACACCATGGTTGCGGAAATAAGCTAGATATATGTATAGTGCACGGGAGGTGAGCCTGAGGTCAGCCAAAAGAGGCATGGTTCTCTTAAATAAATAATAGGCATCAAGTATATTGGAAGGTAGCGGCTCATTACTTCTGGTGATATCTATGCTATTCCCAGCATTCGTAATTGATTTGGGTTTGAACATTGAACTTCGCAATTGATCCATGCTGGAAGAACGGAGAGCCCAAGTTCTCTCAGAGTACTTGACCAATCCAGCAATGAAAACAAGGGCAGCTGCTACCCGTAGCCTGGGAATAGCCACCAACTCAAGCAATACCATAAATGCTACAACAACCTGAACGACCAATCCGAGGAAATGTCTCCACCAGAGCTCATTATCCTCAATTGAAAATGAAGTGATGGTGTCTGGCCCACCAAGGTGGAGGAGGAGGAAAGGAGCCCAAAAGGCCATCAGGCCTACGCCACCGTGACCACAGCTATCGCCTTCGTTTTGCCTCCTGAGAAGGTTGCCGATTGCCAAAATGGCAACGTAATCAGCAAACAGGTAACAGAACCAGAGAAGAAGTTTGAGGAGCTTTTGGCCAGTGCGCTTTCTCAAGGGAGACAAGAAGACCAGGCCAAATTGCAAGGATAGGCTTACCAGCACCAGGATTCTCATTGCCTCAGCATTCCAGATCATTTTCAAGCTCTCTTTTATAGTTGGCATTGTGGTACCTTTTTTCACAAAGAAGAGAGAGGTTTCAGTTATGGGTGTCAATGGTTACAGTACGGAACAGGTGGATGCATTTTCATATCTATATCCTATCCTTATTCGTTAAGTTTTGACTTTACGTATACGCTACCTTTACCCATTAAGATAAAGGATAACGAAATGAATAATGTGTAAATATCAAATATATTAATAGTTTATATAATTTAATCTAAAATATAACAAATGAATAAATATATTAAGAGACCGGCTAAGCTCAAAACGCTTGCACCAAGCCCTTGGTGCAAACGTTTTGGTTCTCCTATTTACAAAGTCCAAACGGTCGATCCAAACCGTTAGATATTTAATCCATATTAAAATGTGCTTGGAGACCAAATTTCACATTTTTTGGAATTTTTTTGCTATTTATTAAGCCACTTTGAAAGTTGCTGATTCGGGTGAACAGTAAAAACAGTGCAATCAAATTCTGGACCGTGTGATCAGCAACTTTCAAAGTGGCTTAATAAATAGCAAAAAAATTCCAAAAAATGTAAAATTTGGTCTCCAAGCACATTTCAATATGGAGAACAACTTGAACGGTTCGGATCGACCGTTTGGACTTCGAAAATCCGAAAACAAATCGTTTGCACCAAACCCTTGGTGCAAACGTTTGTAGCTTAGCCACTCACAATATATTAAACACATCATATATATAATGTCATAAATTAATTTTTTTTATTCCACTAGTTTAAAAATAATAAATGATTAATCAAATATAACGATATAAAATGGTATATAATTCAATTTTCTCATAAGTTACTAATTAAGAAACAATATAAAATGTTATATAAATCAATCTCATCAACATAACAAAAAAATATATAGTTAATTATATGTATAAATAAAAAAGAGAATGGCTAATATACAAACATTTGTTCCTGGACTCAGGAACAAACGGTTCGGTTCTCCGATTTTCAAAGTTCAAACAGTCGATCCAAACCGTTAGATATTTAATCTATATTAAAATGTGCTTGGAGACCAAATTTTACATTTTTTAGAATTTTTTTACTATTTATTAAGCTAGTTTGAAAACCGCTGTTTTTCAATAGTGCATAAGTTTAATAAAATCAGCACTTTTCAAACCAGCTTAATCAATAGTAAAAAAATTCTAAAAAATATAAAATTTGGTCTCCAAGCACATTTTAATATAGATTGAATATCTAACGGTTTGGATCGACTGTTTGGACTTTGAAAATCGGAGAACCGAAACGTTTGTTCCTGAGTCCAGGAACAAACGTTTGTATATTAGCCATTCTCAATAAAAAATATCATATATAATTTAATATTTACCAATTACCCTATAGGGTAATGGGTACAAAATAGTTGTTACCCATACCCTTACCTGATAAGCTAACGATTTTTTTTTATGACCCATACCAATACTTATTAAGTTAACGAAAAAAAATTCATACCCATACCCGCTTTATCGTATATGATATATATGAGTCGGGTAAATTGTTAAAAGGGTTTGATTGACACCTCCTAGTTTCAGTTCTGAAGCAGATAACTATATATGTTTCCATATTTATACCATGAACTACTGGATTCAAAATCAAAATATTCCCTTTTAAATAGGAGCAGTGCTTAATTAATATCAATATATACAATAATTATACAGTGCTTACTTGAAAGCTCTTTGAGGTACTCCTTAGACGAGCTCAGCTCCGAGATTGGTCCCGGTGATGTGGTTCACTTGTAGCTTGATCAGCACAAATTTTACAATGCTCTCAGCCACCTCTCTTCTGTATTCTACCTGGCAGCTGAAACTAGTGAGAAACCAAAAATGTTGGTGTATTATGAGATAGCTAGGCATGACAAAAGGAAAGGGGGAATATAGATGCCTCAACTGATGTTGTAGTTGATGCACCCAATTTTGAGTAACAGCGAAGGCGATCAATAAAGCAGAATATTTTCTCCATTTCATAAAGAAAGGACAAATCCAGTTTCACTTTGAAAGAAGAGGTGATTGGTTTCTCCAGTACTTGGTAATTCAGAGGAAATGAAGAAGGAATCAATTGTAAAATTAGCTTTTTGGGACTAGGATTTTGGTAGGGCGGAAGAATATTTACTTTAATTGTATCCAATTAACTTTAATTGTATCCAATCAACTTTAATTGTATCCAATCAACTTTAATTGTATCAACTTTTTATTGTGGTATGAGATTGCATATTTATTTATACTCGTTTACTTGTGGCATATATTCTGTGGACTGAATGTTCTGATAAATCATAACTGTTGCTTAGACATACATTATATAGCCCATTTCTTCATTCTCTTCCATGAATATTGATCACTTTCTTACTCTTTATATTGATTTTTACAGTTCAAAGCCTTTAACTCAAAAGAATAGGAAAAAAAACAGAGTAGTGTTGGCAGCATAAAAAACAGAGTAGTGTTGACAGAACTATTGTTAAAGCAAATGTCATTTCTCTGTTTCCAGAGCACCCAATAAACTGCACTGAAAACTATTAGGAAGCCAGTTCTATGAATAGTAGGTAATTGTAAAGCAAAAGTAATAATATCTTCAAAAGTATCCCAAGTATGCATGATATCCTGAGTTTTCCCTAATTAGAACCAAACTTGTTGTATTAATTGGCATTTTAAGAAAACACGAGACAACTACAGAGCTTTCGACAAGGTAATAATTAGTGACCCCACTCCACCTAACGTATCCATGCACTCTCGTTAAAAATAAAAGAAAAGAAAAAGAAAACGTGAAACAATAGTAGATCTGCTGCTCTTTACTCATTTCTCATTTTTACAACTCAGATCTAAGGTTCTTTTTGTTAGTATTTGATATGAACTTAATATATTTAATAGTAGAAGAGAGAACACTCTATGACATAAATTTAACTTTTATTATCAATATTCTCTTACTCTCTTACATACTACAAATGACATATGTCCTATTCATAGGTCATATGGTGGAGTCCGACTCTGCTGCTTTTCCGGATCCAACCATTCAAATTCGTTGAGATTTGTGTATGAAAAAGTTTCTTTATCGAGATATGCAAATGAAAAAATTTGAATGGTTGGATCCTGAAAAGCAGCAGAGTTGATTTCCATATGGTGACCTTTACAAACCCAAGAACATAAATATTATGAAACACAACTCAAATACCAAGTGCATAAATTGTACAACCTAACGTGACTCTAGAAAACCTAAACATTTATTCTATCCATAAATTACCAAATATACTCACCATAACCATTTGACTAATGGACCAATTAATTAAGTTTACTATTTCCAACATCCCTCCTTAAACTTAATTGTTTTTCATCATCTCCAATATATGGTAGAAAACAACATGATTATTTTTTTTCTTCTTTTTCTTCTTCGCCATGGTTGAACCCTCCTTTATCTCACTAGGCTCTGATACAACTTTGTTAGAAATAATATATATTTTGGTGGAGGGAAGAGAGACAAGTCCAACACAAATTCTATAATTTTTCTTATTCAAACTATTTTTCTCTCTCTCTCTCTTACTACTACAAATTAATGACATCTCCTATTTATTAGGTCATATGGTGACATTTACAAATCCAAGAACATAAATATTATTAAACACAACCCAAATACGAAGTGCATAAATTGCACAATCCAACATGACTCTAGAAAATCTAAACATTTAAGTTTACTATTTCCAACACATTCCTCTCTCTCCACATAAATCTACAGAGCAAAATAGCTGGGAATTTGATGACCTCTCTACTCTCTCTAGCCACCAATTTGCTCCCCTCAATTACAGCCGCTGTGCAAGCTCCTTCTTCCTCTTCATCAAATTCTAATAACTCACAAATGGGGCGTGCTCGAGCTGCTGAGGAGGATCAAGAGAGGCTGATGCAAACTCTGGTGCAGATCAAAAGCCATGCTATATGATGCTGAACAGAGGGAGATCAAAGACCGCTCTGTCAAGCTCTGGCTCAAGGAGCACAAGAAGGTCGCTTATGATGCTGAGGATGTGCTAAGCGAGTACCGATATGAGGTCACACGTGTCCAAGTAGGGGCAAGAAAGGCTTCTTAGGCTTCCAGTTCTCACAAGAGAAAGCAGATGAAGGGCTGGTGCCTTGTGCATATAGAAATCAAAAGGATCTTCCCTGTGCTAGTGTTTTTTTCTTATTTGTCGGTGTGTGGTAAAATCTTTAATTTCAAATTAGAATATAAAAGAGCAATGAAAAAAAATTAACTTCTTTTTAGATAGAAAGAAGGAGGTCTATCTTTGAAAAAAAAAAACTAGATTGCATACGCATATGTGGAATCCAACCGCATACGCATATGCGGCCGCATAAACTGCATTTACCGCATTTTACTACATTGGTTGTATGCACAATACATAATAAAAATAAAAAATAGTGAGGCTATGGTAATATGCATATTACAGAGTGGCTCGTACTATGTACTCATCTCTATTTTCAAAGTTCAAATAATAGATCCGAACTGTTTAACATGACCTCCATATGAAAATGTACTTGCAAAGCAAATTTTACATTTTTTTATAATTTTTTTACTACTTTATTAGATAGATTAAAAATCACTTGATTTAAAAATTCTAGACCATCAAAGTAGTGTTTTTCTACCAATCTAGAAAAATAGTAAAAAAAATCCAAAATAGAAAATAGAGTGTTTTTCTCACTTTTTGGAATCCATAATATATAATCTCAATGCTAAATTCCAAAAATTCTAGACCATCAAAAGAGTGAGGCTATGGTACTATTTTTACTGTGAATCCATAATATATAATCTCAATGCTAAATGCTACCAAGCTACATTACATTTCTAAAAGAGTGAGGCTATGGTACTATGCATAGCGCATGTTCGCTCGTACTATGGATCAATAATTTCATTTTCCAAATAGTTGATCTAAATCGTTCAACAAAGATTTCTATTTATAACTAGTTAGAATTCTCCTTGTGTTTTTTAGGTATTTTGTTGAGAATTTTGGTTCTGTATGTTGAGATGTCTGTTATTTTAATACTGTAAAAGGATTTCTAATAGAAATCGGTGGGTTAATTTCCACTTTTATCAAAAAAAAATGTTCGGTTACAGATACTAACTCTCTGAAAAAAATCAGAGATATCCGATGGTTTATCTCCGATGATGGAACCAAACCGGAGCGCATTGGTCCCACTCAAACCGAACCGATGAGCCGGTGGAGGCGAACCGGGTTGGGGTGGAAGTAAAGCGCCTAGCAAGGAAGAATGGCGGGAGAGTAGAGAAACGAGGAGGGGAGAAGGGGATTGAGGGCATTTTGGTACTTCCGTTATATCGGTTGTGGATTATGGGAAAAACAAGGGGCGCTGGGGGTAAAGATTTAACCGATAGTTTTTACTTCATGCAATGCACGAATCATATTCAGAGCTATTTTCGTCCCTCACACAAGGACGCAATGACTATGCAACCCTATGACATGTATATTACTTTGGCATATAGTAGACAAAACTATGTATGCAATGAATTAATAAAAATGATTCAAATTAATAAAGGAAACTCAAATCAACGTAAACAAAACATAAACATATACTAAAACATAATTAAGAATTCGAATACAACTCTCACCCTAGAGATGAGAAATGGCCATTACAAAATAAAATGAATAAAAATAAAGAGAACATAAATTACAACCCAATTGAAGATGGATGAACCTCTGCCTCCTTAGATGACGCTTTCCTCTTCTGCTTGGCTTCTGATGACTACCCTTATCTCTCTAAGTAACCCTCTAACCTAACCTAGCAATGAGAATTGCTAATGTCGATTCTATGGACTTAACACAATTAAATATGCACACTAAATTCCATTACAAAATGGATATTTATAGCCTTCATAATATGAGAGATGGAGTAGTGGAAGTAGTGCAAACTTGGAGTGCACTTCTAGTTTGGATAAATGAAGCCAAAAATAGCTATGAAAGCTTGCTGCTGAAGCAATCGCGTTTTTTCGAAAGAATTCTGTCAAAAATAGCATCAACGGTGAATGATATGATCCAAAGGAAACAGTCCACGGATCGTTCGGCATAAGTCTATCCCGCATGCGGCATAGGAGGAGGCCGCACGGCTTCCTGACTTAGCTGATTTTTTGTAAATTTCGCCATTTCACATGTTGTGCACTTTGTGTGAGGTGTTACATGTCTTATGTGATGTTCTGTTTTGGTGCTATCTCCAGAAATCACCTAAATATAACACTTTTGCTATGTTTTTATTCTAAATATGTAACTTTCACAAAAATCTACCAAAAAGACCTAAAAACACGTTTGCAGTATATAAATCAGGAAAATGACTACTTTGCATTCGCTTTTCGCTATTTTTCGGAAGAAAATATAGGAATTTTCACTATATGTGTTTTGGCTTCATCAGAAATGAAGAAATTCAGCCGTTGCTTGTTGAAAGGAACCTATCAAATCGGAAACTGTAGAATACTAGACAAAACAATATAGCCTAGAAGGCCACATGTATTCATCCATGGAACTGCCGATATAATACTGTACAATTTTACAAGCATTTCAGCCGAGACTTTTGCATGCTTCATTGAAATTTTACCATGCAACAACTGAAGTCACATAGTTAAATTCATTATATATCTTGTAAGTGTCAAATTGGTTGTAAGTTTCATTGAAGATATTGGTTTTAAGAATTACACAGCCATGCCGTGACGACAGTAGAATCAGATACATATGAGCTGTTGTATATTATGTGGATGAACGTCACAGTTGCATGATTATTAGAACATACTACCAGGACATAAAAGCAATTGACGACATACAGAATTGTTATTTTTTCTCTTAAATAATTCAATAATATTTCTAGCTCTTTTTTTCTCTTAATGCTCTGGATTGAAATGAAATCAGATACAAAATTGTTTCTGCCTCACTCTCTCATGAACAATTAGATTTCTGTTTACGTGTTTATTTAGTTTCAATATTAATACATAGCCTATGTTGAACTGCAGGCATAACAAAAAATAGTAATGGGCTTTGCCTTTCTGCGGAGAAAAGCAGATTCAATTCCTGCAATTAAATGTTTTAAAAGTTTGAACACTGTTAAGGACTTCGCTCAACTATTCTACAATTTGGTGGTACTTAATTGGGCAGTCAACGGGAAGGTCTTTTTTGTCACAAATTTATTGAGATAACCTGCAAAATGTTCAAATTATGATTTAAAAAGATGATTGACTCAAATATATATCATTCACTGGATTCAAAATAAACCCCAAAATATCTACCAGTAGCTTTGTTCCTGTCTGATCTATGTAAATGCCTGAGTTATGACAAACAAAACTAAAGGATATCTCTAACAAAGTAAAAACATTAACATGAAAGTTTTATTTGCTTTTTCATCCTTTTATTTGTTTATTTGCTTATTTTTCCCTTTCTGTTATTTCTTGATTAATCATTGAGGATATTAAGCTTAACAAGCAAGCCCAATTGATACTTAATTACCAGAAAGATCAAACAATCGATAATTGGCCAAATCAAGATGAAGAAGTTAAGTTAATTCATGCTGTTTGTAAATATGTTAAGGCATTCTTAAATTAAAATTGATTTAATAATTGTAAGATCTTTGGATACAATTGACAATTCTACTATTTTATATTAAAATAAAATAATGATAACCTTAATAAAGTAAAGTAAGTGCATCATATATAGTAAAGGAATTACTTAACACTAATCTATGATGTCAAAGATTAGAGAACCATCATTTCTAGAGTACTTCTGTAACACAAAGGATATTGGCTGCACGAATACCCTTTCAAATCCTTTAGCTCAGAACCATACAATATCAAACATGAAAATAATACATTAATTTCTTACAACAATATTTATTCCATGGAATCTGTCGATTCCTTCGAAACCAGGAAAACACAAACCAAATGGACCCCTTTCATTTCTTTATTCAAATATATCTAGTACTAGATATCATCATTAGATAACAAAACATAATTAAACCCTTTCAATAAGGCTTCTCTCCAATCACATTACCAGGAGGGTTATAATTGCATGTGATAAACACACCGGCATTGTTGTCGCACTCCACCCTTGTGCATCCAAGCTGGGTTGAGTCACTCCATACAACTTGCGTGTAGTGACCACACACCTCACCTGATGCGCACGAATTCGAGTTGTAGTCATAGTATTGCTTCTCATTCACCCAAGCGTTAACAGCATCGATGCCAGTGTAGCTTGTGCTAGAGCCCATGAAAATGTTCTCGCCGTATGGGCCGCCTGAGTGGACAAGGCTACAGTCGCTTTTCCTCTGGTTGGCATAGTTCTCTGCGTACGCTTGCACTGTGTCATCCCAAGATATGTCAGCCACACCGACAGCAGACCGTGCTGCGTTATGACCATCGAGATAGTCGATCTTGTTGGGTGTTTTGGGCTAGTGTTGTGCTTTGCATGGTAAGGACCACAACACATGCAAACAAAGAAAACATTTTTGCTACAGACATGTTACCCTATGCTTAATTAAAAGAAATTGTTCTATAACCTGGTGATCAGGTGATAGTTTAGGTTTACAAAGGGGTTAATAACTGTGGGGAATATATAGGTAAGGGATCAGGGACAGGGATGACAATGTGCAGATAGCTACGCAGGAAAGCTCGGAAACGTCAAAGGCGGCTTTGCACTAATATCATTAGACTAGACTAATTACTGTAAAGAAAAACGGTAAAAAAATACTGAAAATGAATGCATCAAAATAATTTATAAACTTTCCATTTTTTTTAACACTTGTCTTTGTTCTAAAATAAGTTCAAAATTTTATAAATTGATAAATTAATAGATCAATTTTAACTGTTTAGATCCGTCGTTTGAACCCATCATATATATTTTAGAGTTAAACTTTCCAATCCCTGTGATAAATTTATAAGCTTAACTCAAATTTAATTGCCAAACACAAATGATCGATGGAATTATATATTCTCTATTAAGAAATACATTTGTTTGTTGGTGGGGCTAAATTGAGCAATCAAAGCTTTCTCTCTCTAATACTAGTCCATTGCCGTGTAGAAAAAATAGTTGATTAGAATAAGACAATTGGCTAGGTGCGAATTCAATCAGGAGGAATTTTCACCCGTAATTGGTGGACAAACAAATTATCTCCAATATGAGAACTGATTAATTATTTTTTGTTTTTCAAGGGGAGATATTTTTTTGTCCACGAATTAGAGGTGAAAATTCCTCTTGACTGAATGTTCCTAGTCAATGGTCTTAGTCTAATTACTGATCACTATTTTTTTCCATACGGAAATGGACTTGCTAGTTTTAGAGAGAGAAAATTATAATTGCTCAACTTAGCCCACAACCAACATAAAATATCTTCCTTGGTAGAGAAAAAAATCCATCATTTGTTGTTAGCAATAAAATTTGAATGAAGCCAGTATAAACTTAAACTTATCACAATGATTGATTATAAGGTTAATTTCAAAAATATATTTAATAGGATTGAAATGACAAATCTACATAATTGAAACAAATCTATTTCATGAGTGATCCATTATGGTCTCTATTTCATGAGTAATTGAAACAAATCTATTTGAAAAATATATTTAATAGAGACTCTAGAGTGGTAGGGAATCTGTTAGCAGATCCAGTTTTCACCCAATAAAAGACGATAGTTCTGTAGCAGTGAAAGTTACATTTTAAATTTATAAAATTTAAATTCATTTAACACAAAGCCAAGTAGTAAAAAATTTAAAGATTTGTGTGTCTACTAATTAACTTTTAAATTCATTTAACTTTACACTAAATAACATAAAAAAATTAACATGTAAACACAACAATAATCTTTGTTCGTACACAAACCTGCCCTCAGACGAGACCCGCAGCTACCCAAAAAATTATTCATTATGTTAGTATCCTTGGTTTTCAAAATCCCAAAGAATTTTTCATACTAATTACGAATACAAAGCCTGAATTTATATTTACTTTTTATTTCATTTTGTTTAGCAGTACATCCTCGGTTTCTTTATTCAATTTCATTCAAAGGTTTAAATAGTATTTATTGCGTCATAGCGGATCGGCTAAAAAATAATGCTATTGTCATAGCTTTTATGGTCCAAAAATGCTATAGCGCCGCTATGGTGCGCTATTTAGAACCCTGATTCCATTACAAATTTACAATATTTATTCATCTGTTCAATGATACATCTGTCTATAAGTGGTATCACATATATATTAAACATATCTACCAAAATGAAAAGGAAACAATTTTCATATCAACAGATTAGCAAAATCTATTGATCTTATGCAGGCGTCTACCCTGTTGCATGGTTAAAACTACGAACAAAACCATTGATCTTACGCATATACGTCTCTCTTGTTGCCTGGTTACAATAACTACGAACAGAACCATTGATCTTTCTGAAAAAATATACAACAAAATTTACTACAATATCTCAAATTCAAGCAAAAAACCATAAACTTATCTCAAATTTACTACAGAAAAATTTTGCGGTTTCGACAGATTTCGAAATTCCTCTGCATGGGGTGTAGATTTTGAAATTTAATATTTTTTTGGATATTAATAAAAATCTCGGGTTCAATCCTTCACGAAACATGGGACCAAGTAAAGCAACAGCTAGCTACATATTTTGATTCATGTAAAATGATGCAGAAGACTACAAGTCTGAAATCTAGTTCCTTTAAAGGTAACAAAAGAGTTAAGGGATATATTAAATATAACAAAGAGTGTAGATGTAAATACGAAATTGAAGAAGTCTTTCAAGATACAGAAAAAATTAACCCTATTCTAATAGTCATAGTTAGACAACCACATAAGAACTTACTATATTTGTTAATACACCTTAAGACGGATCCTACAAATGATAAAATATCATCTTTTCATCGTTAATGATATGTTACGGAGAATCCGGAGTCCATGAGACCATGACTTTGACTTCGACTTGGCTTTTCTTTGTAGTGACTCCATTGTGGACCGGTGGTTTTAAGTGGACAGAAATAATACAGTTATCAAGTCACCCATCTACTAGCATTTTTCCAAGGTAGAGAGCATGCACCACTCATTCCATATCTTCTTTGTATATGATTTCCTGTGGAGTAGAAAAGAAGTTCACTGGATGAGGGATACACAGGGTTTACATTTCCAACTTTTCATTTTGATTTACAGGAGTAAAAATCAGAGTGGCTTTGATAGCTTATGTACTCACAACTTGTTGTAACTGTGTTTTTCAATGTGGTAATGAAAGCCTAAGGGCATGAAACTCTTTGCAAAAAAAAAGGGTCATTACCAAAAAAAATAAAAGGGAAGGGCAATGAAAAATAAGGTAGTAAAATATAATGGCATACCAGGATTAGCCAAAAATACTGTAGGAAATAGTATAATATCAATTTCAGTACCATATTGAGCAATTAAAGAGCAGAGAAGTTATAATAGTATTTGCTAACCACAAATGATGGAATTTTCCTAAGGAAGACGTTTGTTGGTGTGGCTAAATTGAGAAATAAAAGTTTTCTCTCTCTAAAACTAGTCCATTTCCGAGTCGAAAAAATAGTGAGTTAGACTAAGACCACTGGCTAGTATACAGTCTGAGTAATTTTCACCTCATGAGAGTAAAAATATAATTAGTTACAGATAAGTATAATTAAGAGACCACAAACGATACTGAAAATGACTCCAAAGTCAACAAGTCAAAGAAAGGAAATGTAATGTACATAAAGTTCCAAGGGTGTTGTCTTGCTTGTTTCCTTGTATGCAGTCCTTGGAGGTGTTGCATTGAATTTTTAGGCAATAACATCTAATTTCCTCTAGAAATCAGCCATGCTGTTAAAGATCCACCTATTCCTACTATTATTGTTCATACTAACATCCATTCCACTTTATTCATCATCATATATCAATCCCTCGGTACTTGCAATTGATGGATACAAAAACCTAACATGTAGTGCCATTCCATACCCGTTTGGCACTGTCGGCATCGCCTTACCAGGCTTCGAGATTAGCTGCCCAATGTGGAGTTCCCCTCCCTACTTGCCCATATCCAACCACACCTACAGAATTCAAGAAATATCATTACAAGGTTACATAAAGATCATTGCCGGGCCGATTTACAAAAGTTGTTTTGGTGCCAATGGTAAATGGACGGAGTCTAAAGGATCAGGATGGTTTAACTTCGATGAAACTCCTTTTGCATTATCTTACCATTACAATATACTGACAGTTGTTGGCTGCAACAATGTAGTCTTGATAAAAGGCGAAACAACAAGTGGCTGTGTTACGTTTTGTGACCCTCGTAGTGCTTTTGTCTCTTGCTCTGGCCTAGGTTGTTGCCAAGCTACACTTCCAGGCAC